>JBAIZL010000001.1:202799340-202971840 GCA_036971475.1 Prosapia bicincta | reverse complement strand
TATGACCAACATAAACTTCTCTTTATAGCCTACTAGCGACATTTTTTTTCGTAAAGAAATGTCTGCCCAAATGTTTCAGAAACAAATTGATAGAGATTTGTTTATTTTTTACATATTTTACATAGTACTTTAGCTTTATATAAATTAAAACCTATCTATCATATAATTTGGAATATCTTAGTTAAAATCATTAGAATGTTTTTTTTTATAATAGAATAAAAGTTTGTGTTTTCTCTCCAGTTATTTATGGAATAACGAATAACTCAAGTATACTGCATTTATAGACATTAATTGTAGCTTCCGATAGGAAGTTAAATTTTTTAGCGTCAGAGTATTTACAATAAAAATATTGGTCATAACCCCAATACCACAATAATAGCTAATATACCAAGTCTTCTGAGTTGAAACCTTTAAGTTCATTTCGATGACCATGACATCATCAGAGGGTCCCATTACAAAATTACAAACTAGAATACAACAAATTACGAACTAGACAGACCTAGTTATAAGGGTTTAATTTTAGGTTACATGTAATATTAGTTATTTTTGTTTTTTGGTTTTGGAGTTATAATCAGTATTTAGATTGTAATATATTGCACCTCTGTACTCGTGATATTGTATATGAGAATATTTGGTGATAAAAACCCTGATTTATTTTTATTTCTTTTGTATTGGTTTTTAAACGCCCCCTAACGTCTCCCCCCCGTCTCTCCGCTTATATCTGTCCATTCATGGGTTTCCAACACCCACTTTGTCATTTCTTTTTTACCTTCCCTTTAAAAGTGGGCTCTCCCTCTGTACCTTTAGAGCTCCTCGTTAGCATTGCCTAGGAACTCGATCTTCAGGCATTCTTTAACATCTCCTTACCATCTACCTCGTTGTGTGCCAATAGCCCCTACTATTGTATCCATAACTTTATTTCTTCTGATTGTTAATCTCTCTTGTTTTGTTTTACCTGCTACACGTCTACAGAAGCTCATTTCTGTTACATATATTTTTCATTTTTACTTTTCTTCCATTTGCCATTCGTTACTACTGGAGATGTTTAGAAAGTTAATTCAACGAACTTTAATTAAATAAATTAATCTTATACTTACACGATACTAGCTAAATATTTAGCAATACCTAGAATACAATAAATTACATACTAGACCGACCTAGTCATAAGGGTTTGATTTTAGGTTACATGTAATATTAGTTATTTTTGTTTTTTGGTTTTGGGGTTTTAATCAGTATTTATATTGTAATATATTGCGCCTCTGTACTTGTGATATTGTGTTTGAGAATATTTAATGCTAAAAACCCTGATTTATTTTTATTTCTTTTGTATTTGTTTTTAAACGCCCCCTAACGTCTTCTCCCCCCCCCGTCTCCACTTATATCTGTCCTTTCATGGGTTTCCAACACCCACTTTTTCATTTCTTGTTTACCTTTTCTTTAAAGGCCCCTCCCTCTTCTTACCGACTTACTTTTTATAACCTTTGCCGTTGTTTATTTCTCTTCCTCAATTGCTAAGTCAGTAAGAAAGTAATGGTTTATCCATTGACTACGAACCTAATTTCATAGACCTGTGCCTCAAGGAATAAACCTCTCAGAGGAACCAACCCCTGAATTTTTGATAAAACCAATTAGCCTCCGATAAGCCCTGTTCAAGCTCCTTTTCGGGTAGTGGAATCTTTGAGAGACACTTGTGATTTAAAGACTATACCTGGATACCTAGTGAACTTATCTTATCTAGAATGAAAACACAGCTAATTGGAAAATATACATTTTTATTTATTTGTTCCAAGGTTCAAATTAATTATTATTGTTTTTATTTAATTTCACAGGATTTTCTTGACTAATTATTTTTTCAAAATTTCATACAACTTGCCATTTAACTAAACATTATTATCTCCTTCTGTTTTTAAATTTTCTTATTATCATTAATTTTACATATAATTTAAATTATCAAAGTTACCATAATTAATTTTGTATATAATTTTGATTAGTAGAGTTAAATTTAACATATTTTAAAATCTGATTCTTTTTCAAACACTTAATATTACTATGTAACGCCTTTAGGCTAGGCCTTGAACAATTAACTTCTTTGGAAGTTATTCATTAGAAATTCACTTAGAAAAAGCCATATAAGATATACATCTTTATACTTAATCCATACATTCCCACAGCGATGGGAATGGAAAGTCAATTTTGAATCTTTATTACTTAAATTTGGGTAACCTAAGAGAGTTGACTAATCAGTCCCTTAGGTTATTCCCATCTTATTTAATTTTGAAATTAAGTTAATATAATTTGAAGTAAAATGTTATTTAAAAAAGAATAATTAAATTGATTATATAACCTTGTACTGTAGAAATCTTTTTATCTTCATTAATGTTGTCATCTGTCGGTCCTGTTACAGCTTCAAGGGTCTTGGTAGGTAGGCGTCTCTCCATAATTTCGGTTAATCTTCTTATTTTCTTTAATTTTGCATTTTGGTGGTCGAAATTTTGTTCTGGGTATATATGAGCCCTTGCTCATATATATCTTCCTTCCCCTGATCACATCGTAGCACTTTTTACTCTGTTTTTAGCACATTTTTTCTTGTCCTGATCGCATGGTACAAAAACACGTCTGCTCGCTTTGAGAGCCTAATGCATTCTGATCTTGGATAGCGTTCTTTTGTGAGGCCTCCTTCTCCAATTTCAAACTTCCCACGTCCCAGTATCCATTTTTCAACTTTTGACCAATCAGAAAGCCGTTGCCATGGCAATTGACTTTGTTTGTTCGGAAATTCTGAACTAAGATTAGTTTCCCTTTTTATAAAAGGCGTTTCTGTATTCTGATGTGTCCTTTGCATTTTTACCTTTTATTTAATAACATATTTGACTTTATTTCTTCTCATTTAATTTAATTAACTTTTTAACATTCTTAATCCAAAGTTCGACTGTAGCGCTTTCGTTTCGTAGTGACAAGATTTATAATCAATGCCCTAAGCGGATTTTTCCGAAATCAAATATGACTTCTTCCATTATAACCTAATTTCTTAGGCTATTACACTTTAACATTTAATCTTTACTTTTACATAAATACTATTTTCCCTAGCTAGGCCTAATTTACTTTCCTCACATCTTAATTTACATTCTTTATTCCTGATTATTTTTAAGTACAATTATTTTAATAGCCGGCATCTAGGCCTAGTTTGTTATACTACACAATTACCGTCTTTTTTTTGTTTACATAATTTAGGCTATCCACTTTGAAGTGATAATTTTTCTTATTGCTTATAATTTATGTTTTTTAAGTCTAAAGTTATTTCTAATTTTCTTCATTTTACTATTATTTACCCTAGTTTTAATATTATTATTATTATAATGTTTTAAAATTTTTATATATAAATTTAGTCAATTATTTAACCCGGTTAGGTTTGATTCTGGTATTCTGTACAATTACCCAGATTCTTTGCATCGGACATTCTGGCCGCTGCACTCTGTACCTATAGAGCTCCTCGTTAGCATTGCCTAGGAACTCGATCTTCAAGCATTCATTAACATCTTGTTGTGTGCCAATAGCCCCTACTATTGTATCCATAACTTTATTTCTTCTGATTGTTAATCTCTCTTGTTTTGATTTACCTGCTGCACGTCTACAGAAGTTCATTTCTGTTACATATATTTTTCATTTTTACTTTTCTTCCATTTACCATTCGTTACTACTGGAGATGTTTAGGAAGTTAATTCAACGAACTTTAATTAAATAAATTAAATCATATACTGTATTTACACGATACTAGCTAAATATTTAGCAATACATACATAAGAATATAATTCAATCAATATTTTTAAGAATAAAACTTTAATATTGTTAACATAATTTACGATACCTGATACTTCTTAAATTACTAATAAAATCAAAGTTAGGTAAGGAAGCCTTTTATCAGAGCTACACAGTGCTGGAGAACGCTTCCAGCCATGCTATAGGCGTCAGCTTATTAATATTTATAACCGTCTAAATCCTATCATCCGTATAAATCCTGGCAACTTTATTGAAACTCATAAAACTTGATTTTATTGTTTATAATATAGTTTAGTTACCAGCTCACAAGTATTTTTATTTATTGTTGCAAATTTATTCCGTTTGACGTTTAACGCCTCGTCATGTGCACTTTACAACTGGTCAGAGTTTTTATTATGCCGAAGGTTTTACAACAGATGCAATTAACCGTTTTATTTACGGCGTTGCGCTATTAGTGTTTACGCCATCGTTACGTTTCGCGCTGCTTTGGGTCTGGTCGTAAAGCTATGGCGATAAATGTTTATTGAAAAATAACGGCTAAATATTCATAAAAAATTATTGTTATATTTATACAGCATTTTTAACCACAAGAGTATTTGAGAGTATTTTTCTTCTGTATTATTTTTGTCTTATAATAATGTTAATAAATCTTACATAGTATAAACATAGACACTTTTCTTCACTCGTCAATATTACCCACTTGATAGATCCTTTCCTTCTTACGGATGAATAAGTCCCCTGAGGGTGGGTCTATTTCAGATATGTGACTATACACACATAGTCACAGCATTCGTCATAGTATTTTCTTTCCCTTTACGTACGGAGATAATCAAACTACCTGATTGAAGTTGCTTGATGTAATCATCTTGAATTCACTTATTAAACTAATTTAAAAAATATTTAACTAAGTGAATACGTAATTGCTTACTTGCTGACGCGTTTCAAAACATTCGTTCCTTTTACGAAGCTAACCCTCTACTGGCGGCATCGGTTAGGTGTAAAGACTCTAACGGGAATTTATTGACTGTGGAATGGGGTTGTTAAGTTGTGTCTCATATATTAGAAAAGGCTGTTGGCTTCAAAGTGTGTCTATGTTAGACATTTACTTCCTGTTTGATTGCCATCCCCATCTATTATTGTTCATAAATATTGTCTTTACTTTTTTTTATTGTTCACATTGTTTTACGTTCTTATCTAAGTTTTTTCTCTAAATTTATACTTAATGCTATTCAATAATATTTTAAATTATCCTCTCATCTGAAATGCAAACTACGTAAAAATGCGATAACTTTGGTGAGTAAACTCACTTTACTGAGTGAGTAATCTTATTTATTATTTAATGTACTTTTGTAGTGGTAAAGCAACATGTAAAAGTCATGGAATGTAACTAATAAAATTTATATGTTTCAAAGTATCGTTTTTTTTAGGGATGGGCCGATTCCTAAAATTTTCGATTCCGATTCCGATTCCGATTCTAAAATTTTTTTTTCGATTCTCGATTCTTTACTCGATTCTCGATTCTCGATTCTTTCAAGTTATATTAGCTTACATGCTAGTTCTCTAATAATTAATTTAGTTAACATCTTGGTCATGTGGCAAAACCTTTTAAAAGTTCCGTTTTAATGTAATAGGCTACACAAAACCTTCAACCGTGAGAGTGATATCTGTCTATAATATAATTTATTAAGGTTAAGTTTCGGAGGAATAATACAGTGTTTCTGTTATCCGTCTATTCGCTAAACCGTCATGGCCACGGTTCCGACGGTGACGGTTAATCGAGTTTTTACTGTACTTTTTTGTGTTTTGTTCTGACATCTATAAATCAGTGGCAGTAAGACACGTGGGGGAGAGAGAGCAAAAGAGAGTATCGAACCCACTCTAGTGAGAGAGAGAGACGAGCGATGTCAAACGACCAGAAATGGTTACGATCTTGATTGCTGTTGCTTCATAAATAATAATATTTTCGTTTACTTTAATCATTTAATTCATTCAAATCAACTAATACATAAATAAGACATAGTTGGTAATTAATTATTTTTCCACACAAATATAATAAATTTTGTTTGGTAATAAATTACTCCACACGCATATTTTAATAGTTAACAAAATAGGAATCGGAATCGACACTTTTATGAATGAAGAATCGAGTATCGACGATTCCTCGATACCACCTAGAATCGACGATTCCTGGAATCGAGAATCGGAATCGGCCCATCCCTAGTTTTTTTACTTCGGATTTAAAATCAATGTCTGATAAGGTGATAATTTTCTTTGCCTGAATAAAGGTATTTTTTTGCTTAAACCGACCATTTAATTATAACTTTATAAAGACTTTAAACTTTACTTTATAGAATTGCACGCAATTCTGAGTCAACAATCTTTGTGAGATACAGTATGTAATAGAACTCCAACTATCCGAACTCCGACTATCCGAATTGCTTTCAGACTTTCAGAAAAACATTGAGACGGAAGCGTACTGCGATATCCAAAATATTGATTCTGTCTACATGTGCAAACATTATTTAGATGCTGAGTCACCGTCTCGTCGCAGTTCTGTTATGGTTGGCTGTCTTTCGTCTAAAGGTAACCGGCCCTGGTACTTGGTTTTGTTTGTGATAAAACTAGTTAGCAGATAACTAATCATATACCAATCAGATTAAAGGGTCATAGATAAACACTAGCTTGAGATGTACGGTGTTGGACAGTCAACAATTTCAGACATTGAAAGAACAAACCTTCCTTCTAATTTTCAATTAAATGCTTCAAAATGCTTTTAAATGAAGATACAAATTTTTCAAGAAAATCAACAAAGGCACCAAGAAACAAAAAAATAGAATGTCGTTTTGAAATGGTTTCGAAAAAAACGATTCATGGGAATCCCAAATTCGGATCCGGTTCTTTTTGATAAAAGCTAAGATCATATCAGAAGCTTAGAAAATAAATATGAAACTATAATAAAAAAATAACGTTTTTCTCTCATTTGCTCCATACGTGCACTAGTGAATTAAAATTAACTGTTCTTCGACAACATTCTTTAATCCGAATTCCCAATTGACTCGGATAGTTGGAGTTCTAGTGCAATAGATTATCCCGGGTACCAGCTCTCAGAGATATAAGTGCAGTGGGGTCAGAAGACCACTCTCCTCCGATTCAGTCCAGACCCGTGGTTAACAGAACGTTTCCAGTTATTATTTTCCCCTATAATGTGTAAGGACCGTTTCCATGGAAATTGCAATTATTTTCTCTTTTCGTTACATTATTTTGTTGGACTGTATTTTAATTTTTGTTAAAATTTCTTATGCTATAGCTCTGTTGTTTTCCTCCATCACTTTTCTTAAAATGAAATAACGAAAGACGCATATTGAATGTATCTTCACATTACTATTGTTTTTGATGATATAGTACTTTTGTAACATAGATATTAAAAATATCTAAACAATAGGCCTATAAAGGCTGCAGTTTTAATCGACAGTTCAATAAATAAAACATTTATAGATGGCATCACATTCCATAACAAGTGTACTTACTGTGCCAAAATATTTCTAACTTTTTAAATTTTTAATAATTTATTACAATTTGATATCTTTATACTTAATAAACTCGAAATGTGTAGACTAATCGTTTATTAGTTTAATATATATATATATATATATATATATATATATATATATATATATATGTGTGTGTGTGTGTGTGTGTGTGTGTGTGTGTGTGTGTACGTTCGTGAGTGCGTGCGCGCGCGCGTGACAGTGCGAATGTGTGTGGGCGTGTGCGGGTGCACGTCTGTATGTAATGTCATTGGCAATACTCTCTAAATAATTTGTAAACTATTAGAAAAACTTACAGAATAGAAATGAAGAAAATTTAAATCATGTAAATTATTAATCATTAAATTTCTTCCGCAATGCCAATTAATTTTAACTAAATAAATAAAAACCCACTAACCACAATATAAAAATTTTTTTATTTCACTACATCAACTTTATTTGCATTTCGATTATATTTTAATTATCTTAGAAGTACTTTTGAACATGATTATTATGTAGTTAAAATGCACATAATGTAATTGTAGTAAAATAAAATATTTTATTAGTTTGATTGGTCGTTTTTATTTATTTAGTTACGTAAAGAATTATAAAAATAAAGAAAAATATATTTCTGTAGTCATTCATTTAAGTTCAGCGAAATTGTTGTAAAATACGCAAATGTCAGGAGAAAAGAGCCCAGATGACTATTTCCTCGCTTAATCGAACGCATTTCCAACCTCTTAGTCATTCTCAATGTGACACATTATTGAGGCTATAACAGTGTCGGATATTTGCTTGAATTTATTACAAATTGGATCCATAAATGTAAATTTTTACTGCCTATGTATTTCTTCCAGAAAATAATGTCTAGTTTAAGTATCGAATATAAAAATGGTTCTTGTAGATTTAATAAGCATCGGTATACAAACGTGTTTTATTTTATTAGTTAAGGGAACTACTAACGTTTGTAAGCATGGATAAAATAGCGAATATTGTTATTGAGAAACATGACGTGTATTGTATGCAATAAAAAAACTCTATTCCTGGCTTTTACGAACAGATCGTTCATGAATACTTAATTCCACATTGGGACGAAATAAAAACAAAAATATTTACACATTTTATTGCAAATTCTCATGAGAACGTACTGTATTTTACTCCTTATTTCTTCAATTTTTAAAAATTAATTTATACCATTTGAAAACTCAAATTTGATTTAATTTTTATCATAACGACTATTTCTTGTAGAACAGGGGTTCCCATACCTTTTGAGTACATGCCTCCTCCTCTTAAGGTGGAATCCTCCCCTCTTCTCTTTTCACGATAAGTAAATGGTATGGACATGTGAATAAGTATCAAATTATATATATATATATATATATATATATATATATATATATATATATATTTGATATGTTTTCTTGTAATATAGTTAATAAATTAAAAATATTTCAAAAACCAGAATTCTTTTAATACGTATTTATCCAAAGCTTTTCGCCGATAAAATAGTACCAGCATTTTCAGAAAAAGTAATAATTATCTAACAAAATATTTTTACAATAATTAAATCATATGGACTACCAGCAACCATACGTTTATAAGTATTGCACTTTATGTATTTTTTTCTATTACATCAATGACCTCATAAATAGTTTGGTGCCTAATCTCACTTGAATTTGTTCACCAATTAATCTGTTTTTAACTTTATGTTTATAAATTTCCAATGTTTCACATATATTCATCTTTAATCCTTTGTTTAATTCTTTTATTAATTTCATATTTTCTATTTTAGGACATTCGTGTGCATTATTAATATAATGAGTAGGTAAATTTGATTTGTATATGTTTGGTTTAATATAAGCGTTTAAATGTTCTTTGTATCTTTCTTTTAATTTCTTTTTTCTTTGTCCTACATATAATTTATTACAATCTTGACATTATATATTATATACATCATTTTCTTCGTTTTAATTTTATTATCAGTTTTGTAAGTAATTTTTAAATTTGTTTCTTTAAATAATCTTGTTTGTTTATTCCTTTACCAGTGAATGTAAAAGTTGTATAAATTTTTTCTCACGGAATAAATATGAATATATGTGAAACATTGGAAATTTATAAACATAATGTTAAAAACAGATTAATTGATGAACAAATTCAAGTGAGATCAAAGCACCAAACTGTTTATAAAGTCATAAGTGTTATGGAAAATATTACATAAAGTGCAATACTTATAAACATATGGTTGTTGGTAGTCCACATAATTTGATTTTTGTAAGAATACTTTGTTAGATTATTATTATTTTTCCTGAAGATGCTGGTACTATTTTATTGGCGAAAAGCTTTGAATAAATATGTATTTAAAGTATTCTTGTTTTTGAAATATTTTAAATTATATATATTGAAAGAAATTTATGTATTTATGCATATTTCTATTTCAAGTTTTAATTTGCAAGGTAAATTTTAACTGATAAGAAAAAAATGTGTTAGTGAGATGCTTGAGGTTGCATTTTTTAATGCAACTTTGTTCCTATAATAATAATCAGAGCTAATAATAATCCTATATATAATCAGAGCTAAAGATAATAACACTAACAGAAGTCTACGTTTAAAAGATGGTCTAGCATCTTGATTGTTGCTAATATTACACGGCTTGATATTCTAAACAGTTCTGATGATGTGCAGTTAATGTTGCTTTGGAACCAGGCTTAGTGCGCTTAAGTCTGTGCACTGGCAGCCTGTGAACCAGCAGTAAAGCCGTAGGGTGTTGTGTTGATGGAGCCGCTCGAAGTGATTTCCTGCTGCAGCGACGGCCTCATCTTCCTCAAGATCTCTATCTAAATATTTCAATGTGTAGTACTTTTTGAAGAGCTCAAAAACTGCTGCTCTTGGTGCATTCCCAAAGCCGCAACTCATATGTTCACACAGGTTTCAACACTTACTTGTGCATCAATGTATTACAGATGGTTAACTCCGAATACTGACCCATGAGCCAAGGTAGTCTTCTGTACTAAAACTCTTATTCATCTATTTTATTCTTCACGTAGGATATTCAGTTAAGTTTAGCGTCCAAAATAAGACCTAGGTATTTCACTTACTTGCTGTAATGGAAAAGCTGCCCATTTAATATGAGGTGAGTCTGTTCCCTGTCTTATTGGCCTACTGATGAAAATCCATTATACTTAAAATACAATATTTTAAAAATTAAGGTTACCGGTTAGTATTTCATATAGTAGGAGCCTGGATCTTGCAAAATTATTTTCACAAAATAATATTTTTTGGGGTAATTTTGAAGTCATCCCTAGTCATATATTTGATAATCTCGCAGTCTGTTAAATTCAGTGAAAAGAGTTATGTTAATAGCTAGTGTTCTCGCTGTGGGTACCTAGTACAGTCCACGCTGTCCCACTAATACCTTGTGGTGAAAGCAAATGCGATGTTTCAGATTTTTTTCTTGCTATGGGATCTGTATTAAAATTCAATCGGTTTCAAGATTGTGTAACCAGTTGAATATGTCTCTGCTAGTCGTCATCCATGTAGTGTACGCATTTGTCTCTCATCTTTCATATTATCAATATCTTTCTCCAAAGTAATCTTGTTATGGTTGAGTCTTATTTTCAGATCTCTTATTTTTAGTGATCTTAGAGTCCGCTGAAATTATTTTAAACACAGTTTATCCCTAACAACAAATGATCATCTTCTAGAGCCCGTAGAGACACCTCCAAAGAGGGTGGATTTATTTAATGGATACCATGTAAGGTAGAATTCCCTAATGTTTTCTTCATTGTTCGATAAATGTTTCCTCTATCGAGAGGTATTCTATGTCTTTCCAATCACCCATAGAAAATCAACGGAGGGATTAACTAACTGCCTGTAGGAGAACTACAAAAGTTGTAGATTAACCAGAGGGCGGTAGAGCATATATGTGTTCGTGTCTGTGAAGGTGTCTGTAGACTCACGTGAGTTGCAGTGTAATACTAAACAACGTTTTACAATACATAAAATTTCACGATACAACATTTAAATAAGTACACTTAAATCGAAAGTGTTAAAACCGAATATTTTCATTGGTTCTTAAATATATTTAGAAATGAATAAATCGGTCCTATTTATCTCCTGTTCACACGTTACTATATGGATCGACTCCGGTAACGCTTTAGTAATAATTCAAGACATCTTTCACTTAGAAGCAGTGCATTATTAATGCAGCTCACGGGTTTATACTTAGCGCGCAACGTGCTGTAACGACTAAATCAATGCACTATAGACAAACAACACCTTTTAATGAGACCGGTATAAAATTGAAAATTCACTGGTTCATGTTCATCCGATCTAACTTTTATGTATAAGTACTATGTGACCTCAAACCACCACTAAAAAAACGACCTAAAATATCTGACGCTTCTTATTACAGTATCAAAAAATCAAAATACTTTCATTTTGTTATTTAAAAAATCAAACCGAATTTTGTAAATATATTATAATTAGATCATTTACATGTAGAAAACATTTCGATGCTTGGTTTTTAATGTATTTATTTCTTTGAGTCATTTCGATTTAAGTATTTAATTGAATTAAAAATATATTAGCACATACGCGAGCCAGTTACCTTAGTCTTGTTGTACGGCGCCAAATAACCTTTATGAGACCGACAACTACTTCTTTGGGTGTCATGTCAAATTAATAGTGTAGTAACGAATAAAGGACACTTATTCGTATATATATATATATACACACACGTATATGTGTATGTCAGTATGTGTGTGTGTGTGTGTGTGTATGTGTGTGTGTGTGTGTGTGTATGTGTGTGTGTGTGTGTGTGTGTGTGTGTGTGTGTGTGTGTGTGTGTGTGTGTGTGTGTGTGTGTGTGTGTGTGTGTGTGTGTGTGTGTGTGTGTGTGTGTGTGTGTGTGTGTGTGTGTGTGTGTGTGTGTATGTATGTGTGTTGTGTGTGTGTGTTCAAACGGGCAAAATGCCGTTTGAAGGGCTTAAAATCCAAAATTTAATAATATTAATAAAAACAAAAATTTATTTAAAAATGAGTTAAAATAGAAGTGTAACAAAATTAATGAAATAATAATTGTAAGACAAACTGTACGGTTATAGCCAAATCATTCTCAAAGATTTTATAAACTAGTCGTAAAAGAGCAAAGTCTAGAAAGATAAAGTGAGGAGTGGGAAAAGAACGTTCTGGAGGTAGTTCGATTAAAGCAGTCTGAAATGAATTAGCGATGAGAGAAGTTGGATTAGCGACTGGAGCAGTTGATTCAAGATTGTCGAATTAGGTGTCGTTTTAAAATTTTTTTTTGATATTATCCTGGCGGGCTAAAGAGTAATCCTTAGCCATGCCAAGGACAAAAACCGTTAGTACGAAAATTCTCAATGTAATATAATCGCAGCAGAGTCAATACGGCCGGAACTATATAAAGCTTTCAAAATTAGAAGATAACCAGTAATTAATAGTATATATTTCACATGTAACTATGAGATCCGGGAAGAAGCAGAGGTGGAAGTATGCAGCTAACGCACTGGAGAAGAGGAACTCGCCGCCAGGAAACAGGAGAGGAGAAGGAACCTTCCCGAACCATTCCAGACGGGATCAGTATCCACATGCTGGCAGAAACCTGAGACAGAAGATGACGTTTTACTTCAAAGGCAAGTACAATCCAGTCATGCTTAACTTTGCTTCTTAAAATATAAATTCGAATAAATTTGTTTAAATCAAAAAAGAGTTTCAGATACAGATTTGGCTTTACTAAAGTTCATTTAAACTTTACTAAAAAATTCATTGAAAATTACTTAAATATAAAATTAAAGAAATTCATTATATTTTAAATTATAAAGGTTATCCAAAGAAAAATATTCACGTAGATTCTTGTAAATTATAATATAAAATAATATAGTATATTTTCATTTCGAAAAATTGATAACTTTTTAACAAATATATACATAGGAAAATAGAATTAGTTGATATAATAAAACTATTATAAATTACAGAAATATAGGATAGGATTGTAGAGAAAATCAGAAGCTAATGGGGAATAAATAAGAAGTAAAGAATAAGAGTAATTAAATATTTAATGAGGGAAAATTCAGGTAAATTAAAAGCTAAGTTATAAATATAAAATAATTTCTAGTTTATTATCATAATATATAAAATCTTTTTCTACTGGGAAAATATTATGGCAAAAGTAGGAAGAATGTTAATTTAATTTGTTTATAAATGTAATCAAGCCAAAGAGTGACACGAAGTTAATTTAAATTTTATTTTTATACAAATGGTAAATTTCTTATGTGAACGATATTAATATTATAAATAATTACAACGAATAAATTATTCAAAATTTACTAAAGATATTTAAGGAAAAATATTATAGTTTTGATGATGTTATGTTAGGGGTAAAGAAGCTAAGTTAATAAATAGTTAATGCCTGTAAAAGTGTGCATGTTTTACCACCTTATGAACAAAAAATGTGAGTTTCCAATTAGCAGTCATTAGGGAAGATTAGCTAAATGACATGCAGTTTCATAGTTTCTTAATAAAAGGTTTCCAAGTACCAAACACTTCAAATAGAAGACACACCACCCTGAGTATTATGCTAGTATAGGGAAATACTCCGCTAATTGGTTTTCATACGAAATCTAGGAATTCATTCCTAGGAGATATAGGCAGGGATGTTACAAGCTTCGTTTGACTGACCAAATTGCCTTCCAGGTCATTATACCATTGCAGGGCGACTGGTAAGTATTACAGAAAACTAGGTGTTAGGAAATGTAGTAATTTAATGCTTACCAGGTAAGTAAGTGTCTCGGAAAATAATAGTTGCAGTGTGTGTGTGTGTGTGTGTGTGGATATATATATATATATATATATATATATATATTTATATGTGTGTGTGTGTGTATAAATATATATTTATAGGTATTTAAATATAATTAATTACTATTTATTGTAATTAACTAATGTGGATCTAAGTAGATTTAATTAACGGATTTTTATGTAGTAATTAATTTTTAAAAAATTGGAAACATGAATTTGTCCCACAGAGAAGGTAAACATAAAAACTGTTCTCTCCTAAATGGCCACGAACAACTTGCATCACCCAATTACTCTAGAGCCTCTGTAATTCGGTAACGAGGGGTGACGAATTTGAGAAAACCTCGTAAGTCTTAAGTTTAACATGTAATTGAGGGTGAACATAGCTTATAAGTACGTAACTAGGTATGTAATGTAATTTATGTTGTACTTACAACATTTATGTCGGACAGTAAAAATCAACAACACTGTCACACAACGCTAAAAAAGCACCAGCAGCCTGTATAGTTCGTATATACCAAGTATACTTCGTAATTACCAATACATTACGTTACTTTATTTTTATAAAAGACGTAAACATATATTACAGTAACTAGCAATAATAATATGAGGGAAACATAGCGGCTATTTAGTAGAAAACTAGAAATCTTTTAACCTAAATAGGTTGCATTACCGATTTACTTATTGCTTTTTTATGAAGTTTTTAAAATTGTAAACGATAATTTACTCTTTTAACAACATTGTTTAGCAAAATGCTTTACAAAATCCCCCAGGAATACCTCACTGCCTATATTTCATAAAACATAAAGAATTTGTTCGTTTTTAATCGATTCCTTTTTTTCAATATCAGTTGAAATATCACAGCTGCCTCGAGTATTAGATTGCGTGCAATCTACCGTGAGACTTAAAACCCGGAATAATCTTCTGTGTGCAATGTTCTGTTATATTCCCATTCATTTAATATTTAATATTTATCTTTAACTTTTATATTCCGCCTTTTTACTTTTTTCCAAACTTTACGTGTGTAACGTAGGTATAGCACCTACACACCATCAGGTAAAGTATTTATTCAAACACCCATTATAATCGGATTAAATTACTGTGGTTAAATAATAATAAATAATAAACAAAATCCATAACCACAAATATGTTCATTCTAATCATTACTAATAAAAATATTTGTGATTTGAGGTGATTGTGTATTATTTATTATGTTTTCAATATTTAAAATAAAATTAACGTAAATGCATTTATATGATGAAGCCAAACGTCGAAGATAGAAATAAATACATTATATATATTTTAGTACATTTTTCTGCATTTACTCACTTTGCAATATTTTCCTCTGTTGACGCGTTTCGGAATGACTATTTCCAACAATATGTATTTTCAACAACTCAAATAATACAATAGTCGACAACGAAAATGTAGATTTTACTTTTGATGTTTGCTCTCATACCTTGTTCAGTCTAAAGTTTAGTTAATCTGATCATGATATCGTTGGTTGGGTTGATACTGAGAAGGATTGAGACCCTGGTCGTTATTAGACATAGTAATTCAGACATAATGGCCTAACCATAGTGTTCTGAGACACTCACCTCCATATTCCTACCTGGGTTCGCTTTCTCCTGTGGCTTTCTGAGATATCCTAATTCCTCATACGAACAGCTGCGCCCGATACTTCTTTAAAACAAATCTTTTTACTTAATTTTAACGTTTTTTAAAATTTTAAATACATAAAACCTCCTAGCCATGACAAACTTTTATTTAAATCCTGACTTGTTTTTTAAATCCTTACTTTTATTTAAACCATCCGTCTCTCACTGATGAAGATCCCGACGGAGCGATCGAAAAATTTCTGTTAGTAAGTTTATACAAATTTACAAAACATATAAGAGTCCGGATAGCGATAAACTAATGTAAAAGTGAATAATTAAGTTTCACCGAACGTAAAGAACTAAAAAAATTTTAAAAATAAATGATTATGTTTTTGTTCTAAAATAATTTATTACATTAAAAAATTATTTAAAAATTTTTCTGTAATGTAAATATATTTGGAAAATACAACAGATTCAATATTATAAGAACCTCAAGTGAAGAATTACAAAAACAAAGGCCTTCTTCAACTAAAGAGTTCTTCGAGTTTTAAATCGGGAAACACTTTTGTAGTCGAAACGCAAACTTTAATTCTAAAGAGAAGAGTGGTTGAACAACCTTGAGGGTAACTTCCAAATCAGCTGAATTCCCCTAAAATGTCAGTTAAAAGGCACGTTTAAAATTAAATGAAACAGACCAAAAACTCAGCAAAATTAGCTGTTAGCAAGACAGAACGCTAGGAAAAGCAAACATATTTGCAGAGAAAATTGAAATTAAAACAGTTTAAAGCATGCTAAAGTGAAATTATGCTGTAAATTGTGATTGTTTTTGTGCCGATAAATTGAATTAGGCTTTCAAAGGGTTGAGAACTTTACAATTTTGAGAATTGTAACATTTAGAGTTGACAATTTCAAAAGATTTAATGAGTGCTTTTTCTTAGTATTAATTGAAAATGTTTTGTTTTCATTCGTTCTATTTATTCTTGAAAATTGTATATTTTCACTTTAAAAATGATTTTATTAAATATTTATTACCTGTTACTTAATAATTTAAATAATCCTTGTTACTTAGAAATAAATAGGATTTTTAATTTTATGCTGAACGTTATAATTGCAGTAATATTCTTTTGTTTATTATCATTAAAATTGTAAGAAATTTAATTCCTTTAATGATCTGCTTAACAAAAGTAGCTTGAGCACATAAATTTCTTTCTTTATGGAATTCTTTTTAGAACGGGATTCCTTCCTATTTTACGATTATTTAATATATTCCAGTTAATTGAGTTTTATTTACTTCCGATAAATTCCATCAAGATATTTCTGACAGTGAGAATTTCTTTTAATAGATTCCTGCAAGAATTTAGAGGACGACTTTATTTTTTCTATATCAGAAAAATTTCTAAAGGATATTTGCAATCTCTTCCTGTAAAGAAATATTCCGTCTTTTTCTCTGAAAAAAGACTGTTTCTGCTTTGAAACCTTAAGAAAGGTAAAGTCTTTCAGAACTTAGGAAGGGCTACATAAATGTTTAAAGCAATCACTTTAAAATTGATTACCTCAATAGGAATCGATTTGACTTTCATTTAAAGCTAATTTCTACATTAAATTGAAGTTATTTATAAATACCTTATGAATGTATTAGGAAAATCATATAAATTTCTAAAACAAAAAAGAAATTCATTGAGACACTCACACACACACACACACACACACACACACACACACACACACACACACACACACGCGCGCGCGCGCGCGCGCGCGCGCGCGCACTCACACACACGCACTCACACACACACACACACACACACACACACACAAACACACACACACACACACACACACACATACACACACACACACACACACACACACACACACACAAACACTTATTCGAGCGTGCGTTTTTCGAAGGGAATTTATTACGATGTCTTCCTAATCCTAATTAACCTTCTGGTACTTTTGCTATCTGCAAGCATATGAGCAGGTTTATTAAGTACATACATCTTCTCTATAACTCCAATAATGAGACCGTTTTCCATAGGCGGGATGCCATCAAGATATTGGAAATTATATTCTCCCTATGAGGATTTCCCTCATATTTTTCCCACATTTCTCAAATGTCAGTTTATGAAGCAAACAGAATTCGTTTCTTTCAAAAAACAAAACAAAATTGTTGTGTTTGAACTTTTCAATATTGTAATGTACATTTTTTTCCATCAGACATTATACAATATAATACGCATTAGACTCTAATACCGATTTTTAATACTGACTTCTACAATTAAATCGCTTGTACATTATCAATGTGGTTTAATATACATGATACCATTCATCTGGAAGCTGTAACTGAAGTACAGTAATACCCCGTCTGACGCGATTACCAAGTTACGCGGTTTTAAATCATGCTGGCCGAAATACACAGAAACTGTCCTGTTCTGGAAGAAAATGTCTTAGATAACGCTTATAGACCATAAAGAGGAAATATTTTCACGTGAATTCGACTTACACGGTTATTGGTCGGTCTTACTTATCACGAAAGTACGAAGTATTACTGTATTAGTCAACAGCGTTATCTGCCAGCTCCGTACATAACCTAAATTTCAAAACCGTTTCCTGGTCACCATTGAGTTGAAAATTAATGACTTTAGCGAAATTGGACGAGACAGTGTGTTCATTGGCGCTCTGTTGAAAGACTGCAGTACATTAAACACAGGATATATCTCACTGAGTTTATGATGTTTAGGAAATGAGACCTGTCAGTCAGTTGGCTTCAACATTTGCGATTAAGGACGTGCACATTTAAGGAAGGCGATTCGTAAATCTGAAATATTAACAAGAACATGTCATATTTACAGCAATAATAATTATTTTTTTAAAATTCTGAGTTATTTATCTCAATTCATATTTATAAATGAGTAGGTTAATTACTATAAAGTTAGTTAGTTTAGTTTAGCATTGGCTAAGGAACGGGTCATTGACTTGTTCTTGGCATTTCAGTAATTCGACTCCACGCCTTTCAGTAACGGCCAACTATATCCTCAGGGAAGTCAGGGAGATCTGGACCCCAGGGTTTATATATCCGCCGTTCACTATGCCTTAGTGGCAGAGAGGGACGTGGAGTCTTACACTATGCCAATCCGTTAGCGATGGTTCTGGAGTGGTCATGGCTAGTTACTAGGCGACAACGTCCATAAGGGGTAGGCTTATGGTTTGAGGTTAGGCACTCCGAACTAAGAAGATTATTTGTGGTTATACATTATCCACAACATGTAGAATCTACATAATGGAGTGGTGAAGTCGTATGGTTTAGGGATTTACTGAAACATTAAGGTTACTGGAATTTGGCTATAACGTTTTCTGAACAACAGTTATATTACTTTATATTAAACGTTAGGCTGAAATGAAACAATTTGAATGTCAGTTGTTTATTTATTGCACTGAAGATCTAATGGGGGGCGGGGATTCAGTCCCTATATTGAGTTTCCGGCCCTTAGGCAAGATCGGGATAGAGGTCCGATTACACTACCTGGACCGAACTAATCAGGCAGCCTATCCAGCTACGGAGACTTTTCCAGCTACTGAAATAATCTTCTACAGTTCCAGAGTAGTTCTGAATAAGCGTTCGATGCCGCAGTGTCTGGTTTAACCCCAGGCTCCTTGATCCTGGTGAAACAAGTCACAGGGCGTGAGAATCTGAGATTTTGAGGTTGGATTAGTGTTTATTGCCTTCATTAGAATTAGGTTAATTGGATTAGATGATGTCATCAGTATTCTAGTAATGTGAAGGTAGTTTAGAACCGTCCACATAAGCCGGTGTAATGCGTCGAGACTATAGATCTTTATATAGACACTGGGAACTACTTCATTGGTGTGATGGATAGGTCTGTGGTTCTTAATGACTAGACATGATTTGCAGAAATAAATGTTATATATATTTTGACTTACGGTTCAGCATCTCCAGTACAGATATAACACTTCTAAGTTAACAAAACATAATACAATTTCAACTAACTATCTAACAAAATCCACTAACAAAATCTGTCTGACTCTCTGACTCTCTCTCTAACTGACTCTAACTGACTCTTGAGGGCTCAACATGAGGTTATATATGGGTTCTCCCTCTTGTTCTTGTTTTACTCTTGGGTGTGAGTTTTGACAGTCCATGTGGACTCTAACTCTAACAGGATTGGTTGGAATTTATCTTATTTCTTTTAATTGGATGATCCTTCTCCAATCAGCTGTCTTCAGAGATCCTCTCTAAAGGTCATTACATGTCCACGTGAAGGATGTTTTGGTTAGATAAACATTTTTAGTTGTGGCTGAATGTGGTTGATGAGGGTTCCTCAAGATACTGTTACAGGAAACTTGAGAAACTCTAATCTAACCACCAAGACAGATTATCTGGCACTACAACCACCCTCTCTTTTAAAAAAGAAGGCTCAGGGAGTCTTTCTTTTCAAAAACATAAATTAAAAAAAAAGTTTAAGAAATATTTTTCTTAAAATCATTAAGTTTTCTGCAAAATTATTAAACTCTATACTCTAATCTTAAGTTTAAATCCAAATTTTAAAATAAAATCCTCTACATAATCAAACTGTGCTTTCTTAAGAAAACAATGAATATCTAGATAAAACAAAGACTATCTGAATTGGATATATTATAATAATAAATGATCGATTAAATAATGGCAATATTTAAAGATCTCCATTTTGTATAAAACTAAAGTTCAATATTCATAAAACAACTAATCTAAATGTTCTTTACGTAATTGACAAATTCCAAAACTGTTCATTTACACAAAAAATATTTAAAGATCGTGGTTGGTACGTTGTCATCTGGTATTAGGTTGAATGCAGTAGGTATGGCAGCTATAACGGCTGGAGTCTCACGTTCAAGGCTAAGGGATGATTGAATGTTTTGTTTCGTAAAACGACATTGAAGTACACAGCTGACAGTTAAAAAACTGGTGATGACAATTACAATAATTATCACAGTGAGGTAGGTCAGAAATAAATTGTTTACTACTTGTGGTTTCCTTATCTCTATCAACTTCCTCTGGAGTCTTTCTATACTTATGACATCAGCTCGTTCTGAGTGATTATTTATAATTTCTTCTAAATTTGAAATATTACTTTCATTATAGGAAGATTGATTTTTAAATAAGAATCGTTCTACTGAAGTTAGGATATCTGAAATTGCTGGGACAATGATATGGTTGAATTGTACTTTGAAATAAGTTTGTCCTTCAGAGTGAGGGGATATCTTGAAATATTTAGAATAGATATAACAATTCTGGGTATTATAAATGATACCAGTTCCTTCTAAAGTTCGAGTAGAAGTATGAGGGGTAGATCTAAGAGGAATTTCATTGGGAAAAGTACATTGCCAAGTGGACATAATAGAATGGGGCAAACTGTAGATCCAAAATTCACCTTTAGGACCTGGGTACAGAGTAGGCGTTGTGTAGTTTCGTAAGACGTCTCTCTGGCAGTACTGATGTGCCTTGCTGTCCTCTCCGGCAAACATTGCATGTGTGCAGCTGGCTCCTTCCGCCGCTGGAAATAGAGGTATATCTATCGAGCAAATTCCGTAGACTTCGTCATTGCAGTCTCTCAGCTGACTCTCTTCCAATAGAGCATACCACTGTCGGTCATTGGATATGGCAAAATAGCTTGCTTCTCCACTTACAAATACAAACCGTGCTAGGTCATTGTCAAAATAGGGCAATGGTCTTACTCTAAACAATTCAAAATATTTGTTATCTGACTTAAGAGGTATTTCGATAATCAACCTTATGGCATTTTTACTAGACATAGCATGAACTTTAACTATCTTATAATAACCATAAACTTTATCTAAATCTATATCTGTTATTAAAGACAAACCATTAGGTAAACGAGTTACAATTTCTTTTAAAATCATGTTTAATTTAGCTGGTTTTATTAACATAGAGCTTAAGTGACCAGTCGCAGTAACATCAAGAGCTTCCTGCAATTGTACTAATTGTTTATCTACTAAGCCTAAAGTTAACTCTATTTCTCTAATTAAGGAAGAAATACGCGCTTGATATCGTAATTTTCTCTTCAATTGAGTTATTTCATTCCAAATAGTGAAGTTTGTATTTTTGACTTCTAAAATTGTATCCTTTAACGTCTCTGCTATAGTTTTGATTGCCTTTGAGTTTCCTTCCACTTCATTAGTTAGTTTCTTCATGTAAGTAAGTTGTTCTTCTTCCACATGTACTAGAGTAGTAGATTGTTCATCAAGACCATCTAATTGAGAACTTATACTTTGAAAATCTCCATCGTCCATTGTTCCAAACAGAAATTTAAATACATTACCGACTCCGTTTATTAATCCTCGAGTTATTCTAGGTTTTGGCAACAGGAGCCTTAAATTAGTTATTTCATTACGAGTTACTTGTAAGCTAACTCGAAGTCGTGATATTTCATAGTATGGAAGTAAGTCACTTATTTCAGAAATATTCTTCTGTGACTCAAGATGAGTAAATAAAGACTCTATATTATACAATATTTCGTCATAATCTTCGGTACCTACAGATATTACTAGATTCCATGTATGTGTTGAAAAGACTACATCCTTTCCTTTGACAAAAACTAAGCCTTTGTTAAGCTCACAGGTTTTATCTATTGGCTGATGAGAATAAGTGCAGTTTGGGGTAGCTTTACTGTAGTCAATGAAGTTCACCAGGGAAAGGATGATGAGTATCTCTGAAATGGAAAATAAAATAGAAGGAATTAATTACTTCTACTACTTTGTGAACGAGGTCTTAAGTTATAAGAATGAGGGGGAGGAGGGAATGGGTCTATTGGGGGGACTCTATCAGGTATCCATTCAGGGTCTCTGGGGTCAAGGAAAGTTTCATCTGGAAGTATATCTTCTTCCTCGTCCTCTTCTCCTGCTTCAATTTCCACGTCCTCGTTTTCTTCAATGTGAAAAATAGGACCTGCTCCAACTAAATTATTTTCGCTTTTAGAATCTTCGTTATCAATTTCGATGTCTGTAAAGCTTGTGCTCCATTCATTGTTATCACATGGTGATAAAACTGGCTGTTTGTATCTGCGGTTTACAGTTTCCTGTTTATTTTTACTGGGTTTTAATCTATTTACATGAACAACGGTACTTTCCGTGTTACTTAATTTTATTCTATAATTTAGATTATTTAAAACCTTTTCAATTTGATAGGGTCCTTTCCAATTCTTTGAAAATTTCTTAAGTGGTCCTTTCTTTATATTAGGGTCATATAAAAATACATAATCACCTTCGTTATAGGTAACCAACTTACTCTTCTTATCGTAATACAGTTTGTTTTTATCTTTACTAGTTTCGGTGTTTAGTACAGCTGTCTTCCTTACTTGTTTTAATTTTTGTATTAACTCGCTTAATCCATTTTGAGTTCCTTCATTACTTTCTGTTTTTACTGATAGGTCATCTTCCGTTGTTAATCTCATTTCCTGCCCATACAAAAGCATATGCGGACTATGGCCAGTAGCTGTCTGTCTTGCGCTACGGTAAGCCATTAAAGCATAAGGTACTATTTCGTCCCAATTTTTTCCATCTTTTGATACATAATGCGATATCATGTCGGCTAATGATTTATGAAGTCTTTCTAACAATCCATTACACTGAGGGTGATATGGGGTAGTTTGAATTTTCTTTATTCCCAATATAGTACACACTGCCTTAAAGAAAGAAGAAACAAAATTTCGTCCTTGATCAGTTAATAATCGTTTAGGAACTCCATGACGCGTAATAATTTTTAGTACAAACTCTTTAGCAATAATATCAGCAGTTTGATAAGGAATTGGAATTGCCTCACAGTATCTAGTTAAATGATCTATAAAAGTAAGTAGATATCTATTTCCATTCTTACTCACAGGTAGTGGTCCAACTATATCTAACGACACAAGTTCAAATGGTTCTAAAATTGGATCAAATTTTGCCATTGGGGCTTTCAATCTTTTACCTGGTTTTCTTTGATTACAAGAAATGCATTTACTTATATAATTTTCTACATCTTTAGTCAATGTTGGCCAAAAATATCTTTCTTTAATTAAGCTAATGGTCCTTTTTATACCTTGGTGTCCAGAAAAAATCGTATCATGATGATGACTAATTATTTTGTTTACCATAATTCGAGGTATTACCAACCTAGGTTTTTCTTCTTCGATATTATAAAGTACCCCTTCATCGTCCAATTTATAATCATTTTTAGGATCTTTTCTTTTTGATTGGCAAAAATCATCTTTCAATTGTTCTGTAATAACTTCTTGTCTAGATAAATAAGGTGTTACTATTGTATTTACACATCTACTTAATGCATCAGCATTTGTATGTTTCTTGCCTGGTTTATGAATGACGTCATAGTCAAATTCTGACAGTCTAAGTGCCCACCTCGTTAGTCTGGAAGATGGATCTTTTAAACTTAGCATCCATTCTAAAGCTGAATGATCAGTTATAACTGTGAATTTACGACCATAGAGATAACATCTGAAATATTTTGTAGACCATACAAGACTAAGGAGTTCACGTTCTGTTGTTCCATAATTTCTTTCTGCTTTATTCAGTTGCCTGCTTGCGTAAGCAACAGGGTGTTCTTGTCCATTGTGAATTTGCGACAATATTGCTCCAATGGCAACAGATGACGCGTCCGTACTGAGAATGAATGGCTTCGAAAAGTCTGGGAACTTTAAAATTGGTTCATTACACAAGAAATTTGTTAAAGTTTGAAAAGCATCCTCTTGTTTTTTCCCCCATACAAATGCAATATCCTTTTTTGTGAGTTCTGTTAATGGCTTAGCTATTTCGGTGAAATTTTTGATAAAACGTCTGTAATACCCAACTAAACCTAAAAACGATCTTATCTCTTTTACATTAAGTGGTTTTGGATAATTCTTCACTGCTTGAATTTTCTTAGGATCTGGCAAAATTCTTTTGTCAGTAACAATGTGTCCTAAATATTCCACTTTGTTAACAGCGAATACGCACTTGGACAGCTGTGCATAGAGATTTGCGGTTTCCAGTTTTGATAAGACTTTATCTAATCTCTCGGCATGTTGTTCTATTGTTTTGCTATATATTATAATATCGTCAAGATAAACTAAAGCTTCTTCTCCTTTAATTCCCATTAAAATATTATCCATAAGTCTCTGAAATGTCGCTGGCGCATTACATAATCCAAAAGGCATGTTTTTAAATTCAAAATGTTGTCCTGGTAAACTAAATGCGGTTTTCTCGATATCTTTAGGGTGCATTTTTACTTGATGAAATCCACTATATAAATCAATGGTCATGAAATATGTACTATTATTCAAACAATCCAAGGTTTCTACAATATTTGGCAATGGATATGCATCTCCTCTAGTTATAGAATTAAACGCTCTATAATCCACACAAAATCTATATTTAGGCGTTCCATCTGGACTCTTTTTATTTACGATAACAACAGGACTCGACCACGGTGAAGTGGAGGGTTGTATGATTCCTGCCTTTAGCATTTCTTCTATCTGTTTTTTTACTACAGATTTTAGTGCTTCTGGTAATCTATAAGGATTTTTCTTTATAGGCGGATGTTCACCAGTATCAATATTATGTTCTACATTTACACTACATCCTAATTGACCTTTGGGTTTTTCAAACAAATGGGCGTATCTACTTGACACTGGATACAAAATTTTTCGATCATTTTTGCTCAAATGAGACAACTTCTCTATCATCTCTGTTTGTAAACGTTCTCTTTTCAACTCTTTTGTTTTCACATAATTAACTTCGTGTTTCCCAACACAACCTTCATTCCTATCACAACAAACTAGTTTATAGTCTACTGCTAGACCTATAACACAATGTTTAGGAATCTCTAACGTCTCTCGACTAAAATTTATTACTTTTAATAACACTTCCGGAATTTCTTTTCCTACTCTACTAATTACTCTGGCTACTCTTGCGCCATGTATTTTCAATTCTTCCGGCTCAACGAGAACTATTTCGGGAACAACTTTTCTCTCTTTTTCTACTTCTAGGCGTCCCTTAAGAAGTACTTCCGACATAGGAGGTAAAGATTGCACCTTTGTGGTCATAACACGAAATGATGCTGGAGTGTTTGGCAAGATCACGGAATCATCATCGCTTGGTTTGGAATAGAGTTGATCAGGCTCAAAATTCCTTATTGGCGATTTCGATTTCACACTAGCCTCGCACGTAATTCCATCTTTTTCTCCTTTAACAAGATAAACACTGTTATCTAAGAACAGTTTACCTGTAGCTAAATCCAATTTAGCTCCTGTGCGTCTTAAAAGATCCATTCCCAATATACCGTCATATAACATGTCTATTGATGCTACTAAAAACTCATGGGAAAAATCACACTTCCCCTCTAAATTTATTAAAACCCTTGGTTTGCCGTATACTCTTAACTCGTTTCCAGTTACACTTTTGGCTATAACATTATTCGGATAAATTTTACTACGACTTATGCCTTTCTTTATGATCGATATGGTTGCACCTGTATCCACTAAGAATTTACAAGGTTTTCTTCCTATAATTACATCTATAATAATGTGACCATCTACATTATTATGGACTAAACTAGTTACTACATGTGTCTTTACTCCCAGTTCGACAGGTTGGTGCTGTTTCCCGCCGAACTTTGCGCGTTTGGGTGGTTCTTTCGGCTACGACAATCTTTAGCTATGTGTCCAAACTTATGACAGTTGTAACATTCAATCCTTTTACCATCGTAGGTCTTCTTCCCTGAATAATTAGGTTCCTTGAAACTATTTTTCTTTTGTACCTGGACTCTACAATTTCGCGATATGTGCCCATTTCGGTTACACTTGAAACATGTCACTTGCGTGAGAAAGACGTTCTTATGTGGGCTCTTTTCGTAACCATTTAATGGTTTTCTAGCCTCAACTGCCGCTACTGTGACAGCTAATTGAATTGCCTCGGCCATGGTTATAGGCATGCGGTATCTCACTTGCTGACCTACATTACCGAGTAAACCATTGGTATAAGCAGCTAACATTCTACGATCCGCTTCTTCGCGAATTATTTTCTGCAATTCTGGATTGTCCACTTGCCTAATAGTTTTTGCACAAAGACGTTTACAGCGGTCTGCGAAAGCTTCAGGCGATTCGTCTTTAAATTGGGTAGCATTTTGAAGCGCAACATAATGGAATCGATCCAATTGCTTCACTCTAAACCGTTCAATAAAAGCATCTTTGAGTGTTTTAAATGTTACATCGGTATGTTGTAGCTCGGGGTTACTGCTTAGAAACAAGGCAGCTGATCCCTTTAATTTCAGTTTTAATAAAGATACTTTATCATGTTCATTCCAATTTCCTACTTGGGCTGCTCGCTCGATGTTATCAAAAAATTCACTAACTGGTATTGGTCCATCACCTCGCCATGCGTCTATTAAATTTGCGGTAGTTATGTCTTTAATCCTAGTAGGGTTTACAACTAATTTTAACTGTTCGGCTTGAATTTTTAATTGTTCTTGTGTTTTCACAAGAGCCTGTCTAAGTTCCTGCACTTCTTGTGCCGATGCCATTTTAAAAATTTATTTTATATTTTAGATAATATTTATTTAATTACTTTGCTGGGCGGCAGTGTGCGCGTTACCAAGTGTATTAGCAAAACACCAAGACAAGGAAAAGTTACAAGACTGATTATCTTGGTATATGAAGATAAGGATTACCTCGGTTATCAGGCAAACCACAAATCCAAGAATGACATAGGCTATCAGTGTTATAAACATGTAGCCTTGATAATACTTTCCTATCTCTCTCTTTTTTTAATAATAATATTTGTCTTCAAATTAATTAAAATATTCTATCTCTAGCTTAACCAATTTGACTCTGATAACATTCTCTTCATCAGTATATGTGGAGCAACCATTTATGTGTCTCTCAATTATTCTCTGAATTAAGTTTCTAAGCAAGGTAGAACAACCTTCTAATAAAATATCAGGGTCAGAAACAGGAAGATAATATATAGGTCGAGAAGTCATTGAGTTTTAGGAATATCATAGGTGTGGTCTTCGGGATTAGAATTAGAACTTTCAGGGATAGCTGACAACTTAGCAAACTGAACGGACCTAACCGGAATTGTTACAGGTTTAGGACTAGGAGCTGGATTAATGTGTTTATAATAAGCAGTAATGTTTCCCACCCTAGTACCAATTTTCATAAATAAATCTGGGGCTATCGGTGTTCTATTTACTATTTGGCCTGAAGGGCTACCAAAATTTCTATGACTATCCATATACTCATAGGTATCACTCTTACGCTTTTTTCCTATTCTATTTCCCATAACAATAATAACACAAACATTTTACACATGCCATTAGTTAACAGTTAATAACATTGATTATCATATACCTTTAATTACAACAATCAAAATTCCAAAAATCAAAATTTCAAATTAATTACTTTGACCATTTACCATACTGTGCCACAGACTTTCCCACACACAAATGAAGTAATAAAATCCGTAGTTATTGCAACGGACATTATCCCACCGCTGCCACCAATTTGTAATGCGTCGAGACTATAGATCTTTATATAGACACTGGGAACTACTTCATTGGTGTGATGGATAGGTCTGTGGTTCTTAATGACTAGACATGATTTGCAGAAATAAATGTTATATATATTTTGACTTACGGTTCAGCATCTCCAGTACAGATATAACACTTCTAAGTTAACAAAACATATTACAATTTCAACTATCTATCTAACAAAATCCACTAACAAAATCTGTCTGACTCTCTGACTCTCTCTCTAACTGACTCTAACTGACTCTTGAGGGCTCAACATGAGGTTATATATGGGTTCTCCCTCTTGTTCTTGTTTTACTCTTGGGTGTGAGTTTTGACAGTCCATGTGGACTCTAACTCTAACAGGATTGGTTGGAATTTATCTTATTTCTTTTAATTGGATGATCCTTCTCCAATCAGCTGTCTTCAGAGATCCTCTCTAAAGGTCATTACATGTCCACGTGAAGGATGTTTTGGTTAGATAAACATTTTTAGTTGTGGCTGAATGTGGTTGATGAGGGTTCCTCAAGATACTGTTACAGGAAACTTGAGAAACTCTAATCTAACCACCAAGACAGATTATCTGGCACTACACCGGGTTAATTTAGTCTCAAGACCAACAAATTGAAACCGACAATACCTCAAGGGTTAGTTAGTAGATTGACGTAATCCTAGCTATAGGATGTATCATCTTTGGTCAAAATCCATGCTTCCATTCTGAGAGATCGGCACTTAAGTAAGGCAATCGATTCATAAGTACAATATACCTTAAGGTAGCAGTGCTTTGGGCAATTCAAACCCGCTCCCAAGTTAAAAAAAAAAAAAAGGCAATCGATGGTTGAAATTGGCCGAACAAGTCAGAAGAGATTATCGACGGTACGGAAAACAGTGAATGTATTAGTTTCTGTGAGGGCAGGGTAAACCTTAGTTACTAAGGTACTTAGGTAATTAGTTTAAGACTCGACTCGTCCCAGAAGCGGACTGGTGTCTAGGAGTTACAGTAGTGGTTTTGAGCTTTTATACGTACTGGTAGCACAGATCTTGGCATCAATGTCCTTGCCCTGGTCACACAAATAGTCTGACGTCGTGGTAGCTGCCTGTTTGCTAGATGTAGGTAGCTTCTTTCAGTGTAGAGTCAGTCCAGACTAGTCAAGGCCAGATCCTATGAGACGCAAGACCAAATAAATCACGACTGTCATTATTGTAATATAAATTGGTCACAAAATCAAATTTTCCAGTCAAATTCTTGTACATAAATGATATCATTGAATCTCTGATTCCAAGTTAATGGGATGCCTATAGTGTAAGTTCCGTTGGAGATCAAAATAAAGAGGAGGTAGGCCTGATAGTAACAGATCAACTAGAATACTTTTAAAACCAATGGTTCATTAAGCCGAATAGAATAATAAACATTGTAAGTTTAACTATACTATTTAAATAAAATTGTAATAAAATTTTTAAAAAGAGACACACGTATAACAAGTTTAATCAGTAACCATATAGTGCATTCACCCCCGTCCTCAACAAACCCCTTTGTCCTCTTATTTTTTATTAGGGTGCACGATCTACTTAATTGAATCCTAACTCTCCACTAAGTATAATTAAAATAAAGAACTATTTAATTCCGTTCCTTTCAAATCATCTTTCGGTTCAGTTTAAACTACTACAAAGCTCGTGAAACGTTGCCAATAACCGAATATTAAGTAGCTTACCATGTCTCAGGATGTTTCAATCACTTTGAAACAGTTAATAATAGGACATTATTATAACAATTGATCGATAGTTAATTCTTTGCAAGATATAAATTAATTGAATAATTTAATTTAATGCTATTCCCAAGAGCATATAAGACAAGACTTAAACTCGATTTGCAATTTCTGATGCAAAGTTAACAGTTTCACGTAATAATACTATACTTCTATGATAAATGGGATTAGATTGTTATAGGTTATTTATTATAGAAATGCAATTCTACACAAATTCCTTTCGTACAATATCTAATTACTACATTTATACTGGAGTCGTCTTTAAGTAATGAATGAATGCGTGCCATTATTAAAAGTGACGGTTATACTCTTTGGAACAGTTACTGTTCGAGTTAGCGCTCGAAGTTTCAAGTTACTTTGACCTACCTAACAGCTGTGCCGTGACGTATTGGCCACGTGATCTCTGACCTGCTAATCGATATCCGAAAATTATTGATTTTCTCTGGATGAACGCTTGCACCCCCACTCCCTTCTTATTTTCTAAGCTTTCTTCCGCTTCCACACAAAGTAGAATCGTTCTGACCCTCGAATAGTGCAGTCCCACGTTAAACCTCGTAGCCTATTCCGCATGGCTTTTGTTTCAGACAATTTAAAGTACCGCTTTCGTTCGTTAATTGTGCTTAAAGTGCGGACCGCGTTAATGAACTTTTAATGAGCATTTTAATGAACATTTTAACTGTATATTTTCGCCGTGTTAGTAAAAGTGCCGCCCGATTTCGCCGGTTGCGCAATCTTAGTGCGTGTACTCGCGGCAATAAACTAAGTGCTTTGTAAGCTTAACTTTTACGTTTACTCATATTTCAATTGAGTTTTTTAGTTGCGTGATCGCCTTCAAGAATTCTACGCTGCCTGAGACGACCACAGTACTGTGGAGACTTCACCGCGATTCCAACATTGCATCACTTTTTACCTATGGTAAGTGCGTAGTTAAGGAATATGAACAATTTATAATTTATTTGTATTAAATTCAGTGTCATTGCGTTTTTTAGTGTTAAATGACTCTATTTTGCTTAGAACAGTGCTTAAACTTGCTATGTTAAATATTAACGTAAATTACGCAATCCAGAGTAACCTTGTTAACAATAGGGCTTACCGCACCTCGTGGTTTTAATTCTAACTTTTTAATCTGCGGATTAAACATTGGTCCCCACTGGGCCGGATCATTTGAATTATTTCAGTGACCTAGGGTTTTTTCTTTAAATTTCACGATAATGTATTAGTGACCAGGAAAACTTTAACGATAATTACCGGTGCCACATTGCGCAATAAGCCACGTGGCTCATAGTTGCACGATTACGAGCAGGGAAGTGTTTATGCTTGCTACGACTTACAAATTTTATACAGTCCACTTTATTATCGCGTTTGAACTTATAGTGAGGTTTTTAATTTCAATTGTTTGTGGTTTGAAATTTATTAAAATGGAAATTAATACGGAGTATTATTTGTCTAAATTGAGAGATATTGTAGGCGAGCTGGAACAAGTGAAGAATGTACTTAACGATAAAGAAATACCAGAAGGCCTCGCACGGGAAATCCGCCGCATTCAATCCAATTTTATCGAAACGTATGAGATATTAGAGAAAACGTTCGCCAGTCAAGTTGCCGATCTTGCTGAAAGTGCATTTAAGATTAAAAAACAATTTCAGGACACGTATTTGCCAATGTTGGCTAAATACCCGAACATTATTAAGACCGAGGTGAAGTTAACCTCGCAGGTCAACCCCGGCACAAGTTCGCCTCACTTACCTAACCTTACAATGCCTAGCTTTTCAGGCAATAGTAATGAATGGATTGACTTTATTTCAATGTTTGACTCAATGGTGCATTGCAATAGCAATATTAATGCCATACAGAAATTTCAGTACTTAAAATCAGCGCTTAAAGGAGACGCTTTAGCCATTGTTACGGGACTAACAATATCTGAACATAATTATGATATCGCATATCAAGCCTTACGCAATCGTTATGCTAACCCTCGCCGTTTAGCCGATCATTATTTTCAAATTATTAAAGACTTTAAGCCTATTAAGAACGCGTCTCAGAGTGAACTTAATCGATTTTTAACCGCACATTCAAATGCTGTGTGCGCACTAAAGGCTGTCCAGTTAGACGACTTAGCGGACTTCTTACTTTTTCAAATGTCTGTTGGTAACTTAGATGCACAGACTCGACTTAACTTTGAAACCAGATTGGGAACAAATCAAATGCCCACGTACAGATTTCTAAATGATTTCGTCACTGAGCAGGCTAGAGCAATGGAGTTGCTCAATCAACCCTCTGCCGCGACTGCAGTTAACTCAAGATTAGGTCAGCAACCTCGAGTGATGGTCTCTGCGTTGAATGACTCAAATAACAGCGGTGCCCCTGATTTAAATATTGACCATGTCGAAGCTAACCTCGAAGCTGAACATAGTCCAACGGTCCAGCCGTCGACGTCTTATGTTAGTACGGCTACGTCTCAAATGCTACCACGCACTTATACGCCCAGACCTATGATGCAGAGCCCCATACGGCCGTCTGCAGGAGGGAGACAAGGAAATGTGCCGCCAATTATGAACGCGCCTAGGCTTTCAGTTTTCCGACATCGGTTGCCACCGCTTCACTTGGCTCAAGCCAACATCTCAACCACTCATACTGGGATGTGTTATTATTGCAGCTCAAACCATAATGTTTTTAATTGCCAGTCGTTTCTGGAATTAACTGTGTCCGAACGTAAAAGTGCCATTGTAAAATTACGACGTTGTTTTAACTGTCTGGGATCCCACTTTCAGTCCAAATGTAAATCTGTGAAACAGTGTAAACATTGTGGAGAGTCACACCACACATTGTTACACGACAACTCTCCTGCACAACAATGACTAGTTTCATCGCGACACCCTCGTTCAACAGCCAGACCCGACCTCGTTACTCAATCGCTACCGCATGCTCTTTCTTGTAACATTGAAACTTCTCTCGCCCTGTTAGGCACCGCGCAGGTCATCATTCAGGACCAATTTGGCCGACCGCTTCCATTTAGAGCACTTATAGATCCAGGCAGTCAAATCTCTGTCATAACTAAGCATGCGAGCACTCTGTTGAATTTACCCGCTCGGAAATCAAATCTTTCTTTGATTGGTGTCGCAGCCAAGACAACCCGCATTCATGAGTACGTCACTTTGCTTATTTTCTCGAGACATGACCCAGGTGTCATGCTGACCGCAGAAGCCGCTGTGCTTCCCCGCATTACTGACCCGCTTCCATCTACCGCTTTGGCGCCTTGCATACGCGCTCAATATCAGCACTTACCGCTGGCTGACCCTCAGTTCGACACCCCTTCCGGTGTTGACATCATTCTAGGTGCTGACATTTTCACACAGATACTTGTGAACGGACCTTGTAATATTATCCACGGACAACCCTCGGCACTCAACACCAGGTTAGGTTGGGTCATCATGGGTTCCATACCTTATAGCATGCCTCAGCAGCCACGTGTATTCATCACTACTCTGAAGTCAATCGATGACAACATTAGACGCTTTTGGGAAGTTGAGGAAGTCGCACCAGCAAATCACCTCAGCCCTGAAGATCAACTGTGTGAAGAACTGTTCGCAACTACTACTGATCGTGACGCAACGGGAAGATACATCGTAGCACTTCCATTTAAGCCGGAAGCTATCTCGCTTAAGTCTAACCGTAACACTGTTCTTGCGAGTTATCATGCGTTAGAAAAGCGTTTAAACCGCCAGCCTGAGGTAGCCATACAATATCACCAGTTTATGGCCGAGTATATCGCTCTAGGGCACATGTACCCTGCCCTCCAGGCTTCTGACTATCTTATTCCGCACCATTGCGTATTTAAGACCACCAGCTCTACTACTAAGCTCAGAGTGGTATTCAACGCGTCGTCACCAGATTGCCACGCAAACACTCTGAATCAGCAAATGTTATCCGGTCCTAAACTGCAAAAGGACTTGGCTAATTTAATCATCTCTTTCCGTTTATATACTTACGCTGTTTGCACCGACATCAAGATGATGTACCGTCAAATTTTGGTCCGACCTGAGGATCGTTCTTACCAGCACATACTTTATCGGTCTTCACCTCAATCACCGTTAATCGAGTATGAGCTAGCTACGGTCACCTATGGCCTCACCCCTTCCGCCTACTTAGCTTTGCGAACGCTTGAACAACTAGTAAAGGATGAGGGAACTCGCTATCCTACAGCCTCCGAAGCAATCCTTCATCAGACCTACGTAGATGATGTCGTCGCTGGAGCCGACACGCCTGAGGCCGCTAAGACGCTAATACAAGAACTTATTGGCATTTTCGCTCGCGCCGGCCTGGAACTCAGAAAATGGTCGTCGAATGAACCCTCGCTACTCGCAACGCTACCTGCCTCTCACTTGGAAAATCCGCTGTTGTTTCAGGACGAATCCGCTGCAATTAAAATATTGGGTTTGCAATGGAACCCCTCGTCAGACTCGTTCTCATATCAAACTCAAACTTTCACGCTGGTGCCTACCAAACGCACCATCTTATCCTACGTCGCTCGCACTTTTGACCCGCTTGGCTTCTTAACGCCTATTACCTTTTGGATTAAGGCTTTTCTTAAACGCTTGTGGTTGGAGAAACTGGACTGGGACCAGCCTCTGCCAACCCCTCTACTCGATCAATGGGACAGCTTCATTGTCCATTTCGCTTGTTTGTCCGATATTCAAATTCCTCGCCATGTAGGCACGCGATCAGCTAGTCATCGCATCGTTGGGTTTTGTGATGGTTCCGAAGCAGGCTATGCTGCTTCCATCTATTTGAGATCTGAGCTTAACGGGTCCGTCAACGTCAGCCTGTTGAAAGCTAAAAGTAAGGTAGCCCCTGTTAAATTACTTACTATACCTCGTTTGGAACTTTGCGGCGCAGTACTGCTAGCTAAGTTATACAAATCAATTCAACCCGCTCTTGATTTCATTCCAATCGCTAACACTCTCTTCTTTACTGATTCTGAGATAGTACTTCATTGGATTCAGACCCCGCCTCATCAATTGAAAACTTTCGTAGCTAACCGCATCACTGAGATTGTGTCAATCACCTCCATGGATCATTGGTTTCATGTCTCGACTCTTGATAACCCCGCAGACGTCGCGTCTCGCGGTTGTTTGCCTGATCAACTTGCTACACACCCGCTCTGGTGGCATGGACCTCCTTGGTTATTACATTGTCCTACCACTTGGAATCTGTCTAGGCCTAAAGGCACTAACCCGGATCAGACTGAAACAAAGGTTGAGGCTAAGGTTAATTGCGCCGCTGTGCAAGAGCCCAACCGTCTTATGGAAATCATTGAGCAGCATTCGAACTTAACTACTCTTCATCATGTCTTCGCGTACGTATTACGATTCATCGACCACTGTCGCAACAAGAGCCTGGCGATCGGCCATCATCACAACACACGCTATAAGGCCAAAGCAGCCTCAGTTAAACCCACGCTACGACCGCTGTCAGTACAGGAGTTGGATAAAGCAAAAGCTGTATGCGTTAAGCTGGTACAAACCTCTGTCTTCAGTGAAGCTCTGCAAAAGCTTCAAGCTGGTAAACGCGTCAACGACCATTTACGTAGCCTAACACCATTTATCGACGCCCATGGTCTACTCAGGGTGGGCGGTAGACTTGATCATTCATCTCTTAGTTACGATTCTAAACACCCGCTTCTGTTACCAAAGCGCCATCATTACGTTGACCTCATCTGTGACCATTATCACAAGCTGGCCTTGCATGCCGGACCGCGTACCACTCAAGCCTTGATCAATAGTGAATTTTGGGTCATAGCTCTGCGATCATTACTTCGCCAACGCATCCATGCGTGTATTCGATGTTTCCGCATGCAAACTAAACCACGCCAGCCCATGATGGCACCTTTGCCCTCATCGAGAGTTACGTCGTCTCCACCTTTCTATAGAGTCGGAGTAGATTTCGCTGGACCTTTTGACACAAAGGCCAACCATTTGCGCACCTCCAAGCTATTGAAAGCTTACCTCTGCTTATTCGTATGTATGACTACTAAAGCAGTTCATTTGGAATTGGTGACCGACTTATCTACTGATGCCTTCCTCGCCGCATTACACCGTTTCACCGCTAGACGAGGTTTACCTTCAGAAATTTATTCCGATAACGGCACGAATTTTACTGGCGCTGCTAACCGACTTAACGATGTCTACAAGTTTCTGGACCGCTCTAGCTCACTTATTGAACGCAAGCTAGCTGACCAACGCATCAGTTGGCATTTCAACCCTCCGGCTGCCCCTCATTTTGGAGGACTTTGGGAAGCCGCTGTTAAATCCGCTAAGTTGTTATTGCGACGCACTGTAGGTAACACCACCCTCACCGCTGAAGAGCTATCTACTCTGTTCATCCGGATAGAAGCCATTTTGAACAGTCGTCCTATTTTCGAAGTTTCGCCAGACCCCAGTGAAGGAGCGTCCTTTCTCACTCCTGGACACTTTCTGATTGGCCGTCCACTACTGTCACTTCCCGAAGAATGTTATACTGAGCCTCCGCTTAAATCTCGATGGTCTATGCTCCAACAGATGTCCAACCGTTTTTGGAAAATTTGGTCCACTCAGTATCTACACACTCAGATTCAACGACACAAGTGGAATAAGGACTCGACGCCACTCAGGGAAAATCAACTCGTCTTCATAACTGGAGAACACTCAAGCCCCCTTCATTGGCCTATGGGAAGGATCCTCAGTCTACATCCTGGAAAAGACCACGTCTCTAGAGTAGCCACCATTCAGACCGCTCACGGACAGCTGAAACGACCAGTCAACAAGCTCGTCGGTTTTCCGCTTCATCCTTAGTTTTCACCGCTTATCTACAGCTTCTTTCTTCGGCGCTCTCGCCCTGTTGTTTCTTTTGGTTGTCTTCGTTTTCCCTGCCACTTTCTTCTTCGGCACCCTCGGGTCCCGGTGCTTTATGGTTCTTCGCCCCCCACCCACCTGGCGGATTAAAAACATTCGTTTTGGTGGGCGGTATGTTCGAGTTAGCGCTCGAAGTTTCAAGTTACTTTGACCTACCTAACAGCTGTGCCGTGACGTATTGGCCACGTGATCTCTGACCTGCTAATCGATATCCGAAAATTATTGATTTTCTCTGGATGAACGCTTGCACCCCCACTCCCTTCTTATTTTCTAAGCTTTCTTCCGCTTCCACACAAAGTAGAATCGTTCTGACCCTCGAATAGTGCAGTCCCACGTTAAACCTCGTAGCCTATTCCGCATGGCTTTTGTTTCAGACAATTTAAAGTACCGCTTTCGTTCGTTAATTGTGCTTAAAGTGCGGACCGCGTTAATGAACTTTTAATGAGCATTTTAATGAACATTTTAACTGTATATTTTCGCCGTGTTAGTAAAAGTGCCGCCCGATTTCGCCGGTTGCGCAATCTTAGTGCGTGTACTCGCGGCAATAAACTAAGTGCTTTGTAAGCTTAACTTTTACGTTTACTCATATTTCAATTGAGTTTTTTAGTTGCGTGATCGCGAACTAGAATTCTACGCTGCCTGAGACGACCACAGTACTGTGGAGACTTCACCGCGATTCCAACATTGCATCACTTTTTACCTATGGTAAGTGCGTAGTTAAGGAATATGAACAATTTATAATTTATTTGTATTAAATTCAGTGTCATTGCGTTTTTTAGTGTTAAATGACTCTATTTTGCTTAGAACAGTGCTTAAACTTGCTATGTTAAATATTAACGTAAATTACGCAATCCAGAGTAACCTTGTTAACAATAGGGCTTACCGCACCTCGTGGTTTTAATTCTAACTTTTTAATCTGCGGATTAAACAGTTACTATACCTTAAGAAATATAATATATTTAATATATCCTGTATCGTGTTGAAACGGTGCTATTCAATTTTCCTGTGTTCAATAAATTGTCTATAAATTTATTGCATTATATTTCCTGATATATATATATATATATATATATATATATATATATATATATATATATATATAAGTGATCAATAAATAAAAATATTTTAAATGCAAGAGTAGTTTATACACATATATATATATATATATATATATATATATATATATATATACTGTATATATATATATATATATATATATATATATATATATATATATATATATATATATGCATAGTAATTCTTCTAACTTGAGTTCTAAACAAGTAATATAAATATTTTAAAAAAATGTAATTCCTACTTGGATCAACAAAGGAAACTGTTATTTTAGTTACTTTTTATTAAATTACTGGAAGTATTTAAATAAAGTAACATAACTTAATCGTTAGAGTAGTTGTTCTAACACATAGCCCATAACATAAAATCAGCTGTTATATGAAATCATATTATATGTTTTCACTTAATTTCAGTCAAATAAGAGGAAATAGCTATACTCCATACCTTGCCCCTTTTTTGAAATGCGTTTCTCCCATATAAAACTAAAGTTAATTAATTACATTTTATAATTGAATTAATATTTGGAAGCAACAATATCACAAAAGCATCAATAGTATTTGAAAACTTTATTAACAACAAATGACATCCACTGCATTGATTTTTCGAAGACAACCACTGATTTTTATGCTGGAACCTAGATTTTAAAAATACAGGATTCATCTGCTTCCAGAGAGCTCATGTTCTGTGTTTCGTATGTTCTCCATCTTTTAGTTTCTGATTTTTCCACTATCTGAGTATACAGTAGTGGTAGATGAAGGACGTCGAAATGGGTTAGCTACAGAGATTATGACTTGGAAAGAATTGACTTCTTTTATTTTATTCTAACATTAATATTAAGTTTTAGTAATTATTTATTAAAATTAGTAACTTGAATATTTGAAAATACAAACTTAATAACTGTTCTTTTCTCTTCTCCTACGATATTAAAAAATAAAGATAAAAATCTCCATACAAGAAGAAAACATAATACCGCCGATGTACATTAATCTGAGTAGGAAATAAGAACGAGTTAAACGTTATATTTATGGTTTCAATTTGTAATAAATTCCACTAATACTGGAGCTCGTTACTGGAATAATGTATGGCGTCCAAAACGATGAGGTGTTTAGAAACCCATTGCAATAGAATCTACTGTTTTATTCAGTTCGCAGTGTCTGTGTGCCATCTAGGCATGATTTTAGGAAAGACAATGCATACTTTGTTTACCATTTTTGATAATTAGAATTATTGTATACCGTATGAGAAATTTTTTTATATTATCCTGCTTTTGTCAATCCTCGAAAGTATGAAATGTATTTTACATTCAACTGCTTAATGTAGTCGCACAGATTTATACTCTATACTCAAACGTCGCTCAGTGGAGTATTTATACTTAATTCCTGGCAAAAAAGCCATTATACCTAATTCCTACCTAATAACTGGCTCTTCACGTGATGCCAATTTTGAGTCGAATTCCTTAAGACGCTTATCAGTCTAAAAGCACCTGTTAGTTTTGTTCTGTTATTTCACTGCTCCTGTACAGCGTGTTTAGTACTTTACAATAAAATACTTGGTTGATATTTGGATAATGGTATATACTTGAAATAATTACCCAGTTGCCAATAAAAGTACGTACTTTCCTTATGGCCATTTTAATTGGAATTATTGTACATGTATTTTCAATTATAAATTCCTATTTTTAAGCTAATAGAGTTTTCAAAGCGTATTTTTTTAAAATTTTAGTAAATATAAACGCGTTTTGATTGTGGGTAGGCTTGTTGAGCTTTGAATTTATTATAATAATTATACTTGGGCTACGAAAGTACAAATCCAGAAGAAAAATATTCGGCATATTGTTGCTATTTTTATTAATTTTAAATTGAAGTATAGATTTTATTTTACATTTATTGGAAAATTACCTAACGAAGTAAAGAAAAGTTCTACTCATCTCTACTAAAATGGAAATATATATATATATATATATATATATATATATATATATATATATATATATATATATATATATATATATATACATATATATAATTTATTGAATAAAGTGTTAAAGTTAAGTAGAATATTATGATAATTATATATACAGTTTTAACGTACCGATTATATATATAATAATTATTTTACAAATTATAACATTCGAAAATAAAGTTGTTCTATGTGTGTATTATAACAACTAGTAAATATTTATTTATATTTATATAGCACGATATAAATATTAGTTATAAGATATTCAATTACTATTCACTTTATATGAGTCTGTTTACATAATGGTGTTAATAAAAAGGCAGCTTTAGTCCAATACAAAGGAGGCAGGTTCGTACAAAAGAATGAATATTGATTGTCAGTTAATATTAAGATACAATTTTTGTCTAAATACTTCGGGTCGCCCTCAAAAACAGTTTCAATAGGCTAGTGAGAGAATGAAACGCAGAATAACTGAAGAATAGCGAAAACAGTCAAACCCAGAAGAGCTCACAAATGTTGCATCAATGAGTCAGGGTTGTAAGAAATACTGATGCTGCTCAATTGATTAAAAAAGTAACTGGATCGCCAAAAAATGCAACAATAATTACAAAGCATTTCCTCTAACTGCTTTGATAAACTGCTCAAGAAAGAGATCTAGGAAAAAGAGTAACCAATTTAGCAGTGATGCCCTGCAAATTTGTCTACCTGAAACAGTCATTATTAAATTAAATGATGAATATAAGAAGCATAAGACGGTTAAAACTGAAAACATCTAATCTCAGAAGAATCTGAGTAAAAAACCCCACAGTAATTTACTAGGCACAAATGTTTACTAGACATTGTGTTACGTAGATAAAGTGTATATTTGCAAAATATGTAAACAAAGATATATAATGTATAAATATAAAGTTTGCAATTAAAACAAAGTACATTATTATCCTTGTAATAATTGAAGTACATTTAATAAGTCAGTATAACAAAAATAGACAATTAGCATAAAAGCAAAAGCATAATACTTTTGGCCACGTTACGACGTGATATATATTCCACTCTGCGGCGGTAAATTTAATCTAACCAAATTTAAATCACGATATCTGGATTACTACAAATGCGGTAGTAAACTAAATCGAGATATTACATTTCCTATGAATACTGAAGCTAAAATTATAGACTAGTTTTTTGCTTTGTTTTTATCGTTTGTTCACCATAGAATAATTGTATTTATTGTCGGCTAGACAATGTAATTTTAAACGTCGATGTTGTTATAATTAAAAAGAGCATTTTTCGGGTATATTTTCAAAGTCGTGTAACCAATATGAGTTATTTTCTAATAACAAGAGATTTTGACACACACTGACGTCATAGGAGTAAATTCCAAGTTTAATATTATCGAAAGATTTTTAAGATTTTATAATAACCCTATTTAAAAGAGTACTGACAAGTAATCTTCCTCGGACCGTGGACGGTTTGTGTATTTAATATATATTAAAATATAATTTATATTTTCCACCGTCACCAGTTAAACCTTGAGAAGCCTCTTGTTCGACTCTCGTTTACAACTACTACTTTTCTTAACTTGATTCTTTTAGTTAAGAAAGAGACAAAAAATTTCATGTTTGTCATAATCAGTTGTTTATTATTATTATTAATATTTTTTTTTTACCCGGGTCTGGGCCACCAAAACCCGCCTAGCGCTCGTGGCAGCCAACCTCTAGCGAGCTACCTCCGTCTCATATGCGCATGCGGTTTATTATAGGTCCGCTGCTGAGTGCTGATCTCTCGCGGCAGCAATTAAAACCATTAACTACCTTTCTTTTACTGTTATCCAGGTTGGCGGTAATATATTTAAAAACATACATTACAATGTGAAGCGGAAACAGTTTCCAATAAAATAAACCGTTGTTCCTAAAACAAATTCATTTTACAGACACTAATTTTTTAAATCCATCAAGTCTGTCCTAGTGTAGAAACATTTCTATATATGTGTCCAACGAAATTATTTAGTTATTATTGTAATATGTTTAAGTAAAAATTGGAAATAAAATGTACAATATCAGTGGAGGCCGTAAAAAAAAATTTGCTTTTTCACTATCTGACATCGTCCAAAAAAAAAGGTTTGATAAAGGGAAGCCAAAGAGGGAAGACACAAACTGGCCTAACCTATAACTAATGAGAGAAAATATACAACTTATAAAGTTACATCGTATTTTTGATGGGCAATTTGTCTTAGACCCAGCATAGAAAAGCGTTCAAAAAGTGAAAAGGTAGTGAATTACAAGAGTTGTGACTCATAGAACCTGTCTTACGACTCAACCTCCAAGTAATATAGCAAGACTTCAGTTGTATATGTTAGGGAGCCTACTATGTAGCATGTGAAGCCACGTTAACATGAATCCAAAATCTAACTTGTGACTTCCACCCTGGCGACTAGTGTCAGGCGCGAACGGAGGGAGGTGGCTAGTTGGCTGTGGTCAGGTCTTCTAGAGCTTCAGAGCCTTACTGTAACTATTGGAATGCCCCCCCCCCCCATTGCACGGTCCTGGTAGGAGGCAATAATATAACCAAATACGATATTACAGAACTATTCAGCACCAGTAGAACCTTTCAAACGTTTAGATTTTCAATACCATCGTTTAATCGAAAGCAGAAAAAAATAATAAATGAGTAAAAATTATATATATATATATATATATATATATATATATATATATATATATATACAGTAAACTCCCGGTTATCCGTGGGCGGATTAACCGGTTTGCGGATTATCCGTGGTATGCCCCAAATATCCAATTTTTATTCCAAATAATTGTTTTTTTAACCACTCAACGCGGCACAATATTCGGTAAAAACAACGATCATAAAAATAAACTAAGCTCAAATAACGCAAGGATAAACGATAACTGTCCTGTTAGACTGAATGAACCAACTCCAGTTCGGAACAGACTACTGTATATAAGAGACAATGACAAAATGCATGGACGCCCAAAAATCTAATGTGTATCATAAGATTGTAAATAAATGTCAGCTAATCTCGGCTATAAATAGTCTAGGACGTGATATACGCATTATCCATGTCTGTCATACATTATCGATCTTTATGGCTTTGTAACACAAGTAGAAACAAACATTCCAAGTTAAACATTGAGTGGTTATTATACTAAAATAAGTAGTAGGTAGTTTGAATTTTAAAGCGTTATTTTTATTTATCTGTCTTTTTTATTGAAATTTATTTTTTGTCATGCAGTATTTTATCATTTGTATTAGTTGATATTTTATGTAAGTTTCCTTTTTTTTGTTGTAAATAAAACAATAAATAAAACAACATTTTAATGTCTAGTACACTGTTTTAATGTCCCAAATAAACCTGTATACGGTAGAAATAAAATTTTTGAGATGAAAACAACGGACACAATAATTAGAGAAAGACGACTCTTCACTGTGCGACAAAATGGTTCTTAAGGAACTTAAAATCGCACATTAAAGCTAAATCAATGCTCACAAAAAGAGACGAAAGTGACAGATTTTTTTGTTAAAAAGTGAAAGTATTATGTGTAAAGGAAATTACATATGTACATACATACTTACTTTTGATATACTCATGTACGTATTCCAAATAGTTAGATATATAAATGTACATGTTATAATCCGTCAAATACATAGACATTTTAAATTATTTTCTGTATTTATTTTGTCCTCTGAAGATTATTTGTGAATTGCATTAACCGGGGTCATTATTTGTGTAACTTATGGTATAATAATCGATTATCGATAGTTTTGCGTATTCTTTGTTCATAGTGGATTATCCGGGGAATTCGTTATCCGGCGTTGCCGGGCCACCCTTTTCCACGGATAATCGGGAGTTTACTGTATATATATATATACACATTCTCCACATTCATATATAGACAATATTCTATATATATATATATATATATATATATATATATATATATATATATATATATATAGGCCCATATATCGCCATATGTAATAAAACTACCATGTTCTCATATATGAAGCGGAAAACACATTTTAACACATACCTATAACATTTAAGGTGAATGGCAGATCACAGACCAATTAATGCATGACTTATTAAGAGACATAAAATAAGGTTTAAAGTAAAAACCTATAACATAAATGGTGCTTATAACAAATAGACAATACAAAAGTAGACGTATAACTTATCTGAGCTGTTTTTGTTTACTTAGCCTATAAAAGTAATTTGAAATTAAACTTAAAAAACATGTCATTCTCTACTTTTTATAGGAATTTTAAATTAGTTCACACTATTTTAGAGGTGTTTTTTATTCGCTTTGCTGTCATGCTAACCAGGTCCATTTACTGTATTTAACCTCCGTTAAAAATAGTCTCGCCACAAAGAGATCTGATAAAACTGGAGCAGATTTTTATGAAACACGCTCTGTTATCTGATCAATCTAGATACGGGCAAACGTTAAAACGCTGTAGAAAGTAAATAATGACGCGTCAAAGAAAAAGCCAGAGTTTTGTTAGTTTTCTGAAAAGGATTATTATTATTGGTGTGTTAATTTTGTTCGTAATCGTGATGGTGGACGGACAAGGTGTGCAAAGTTATTTACCAATTAAAGTTTCTAATTATTAATAGTATTTAGTGAATGGAAATATTATCCACTGAAAATGTTTAGTTATTAATTATTATCTATTTATATTCTTAGGACCTTACTAACGTCCTCGTATTAAATTGCTATTTAAACGTTTCCAAAAACGCAAAATTAGTTATATACATTGCCAAATAATATTAAAGTAATTACACAGTCATGCAGATAAGGTTACATAATTTTAAACATTCTTGAATATATCTTGTATTTTTAATTGTGATTTTTTCACAGTTCAATTTTAAATATAAAACTAATGAGTATACAGCCTAAGATGGGAATGCAAAGTTTTTTACCAGTTTAAAATTAGAAACTAGCTAAAAATAAGACTATTAAGCTATATATTCTAATAATAAGAAAGTAAATATACAATAAAAGACTTAAAATTTCGTATTTTTAAATATTGGTAACAAATTTTGCATGTTTTATTTGTAACTATCTCATAGGTAAATTGTAAGTTTAAAACTAATGGATATACGAGCTACAAAAAAATGCATCAGTTTTTACCATATTAAATCACGTGTTAATAATGAGATACATCAACATTCTCAAGATTACACAATTATACAAGTATAATTGCTTAGTTTTAGACGGTATTTAACATATTTTGTGTTAATATTTGTTATGATTTCACAGTTAAATTAGTGTTGCTATATATAATACACAGGAATGGATCAGTTTTATCACTTAATGAAAGGAGTAAAATATGAGAACAGGATATTATTACATAATATGTCATAAAATGTTTTAATTTTAAACATTGTTTAAACGTATTTTTTACTTAATTGTTTCAAAGTTCGAGAATAACTATACAACTGGGTAAATGAAATACAAAGGATTACTTTTTTATCACTTGAAATAAGTGGTAAAAATGAGAACAGGCCGAAATATTCATGTTATATACTCTCACATTAAAAAAGTGGCTAATTCTAAGCATTGCTTAACATATTTTATATTTAATTGTTATAATTTTTTAGTTCAAGTTAAACTATAAAACTGAGTAAACGAACTACATAGGAATGAATCAGATTTTACTAGTTGAAAACCCGTGGTAAAAATGAGAGAATTGCTAATTATCTATGCTATACGAGTAAATTCTCTCATTAGCACAGTTACTAAGCAGATATAATTGCATGCTTTTAAACCTCCTTTGACATATTTTGTGTTTGTGAGAATTTCACAAATAAAGTTTTACAGTAAAACTAACGGGTAAATGAGTTACACAGAAATTCATATATTTATGTTTTACCATTTAAAATCACGTTTCGAAAACAAAATCAATAGTTGGTTGTACATCATCGCGCTAATGTAATAATAATAGTTTTGTATAGTTATAATTGTATAATTGTAAGTGTCGTGAAACATATATTTATATCTTTTATATTACTAAACACACACACGCACGCACGCACACACACACACACACACACACACACACACAAACACACGCACGCACGAACACACACACACACACACACACGCACGCACGTACACGCACGTACGCACGCACACACAAACACACAAACACAAACACACACACACAAACACACACACACATCCTCACACACACACACACACACACACACACACACACACACACACACACACACACACACACACACACACACACACACACACACACACACACACACAAAGTTATGAACCACAATATATTTTAGGTAGGGTCAGAAAGTATATACTTGTGATAAAAATAAATGTGACCATAAGGTCAAAGTATAACAAGCTTCTGCAATATTTTACAATATTGTAATCATTGCGAGCGATCATTTGCTAGCTAAAAATTTTTTGATCATAAAATAAATATTTATCGTATCTTTAACTAAATTTTGTTTGCAATAAATAAGTTATTTTATCTGCTCTTTGCATTGAGCTAGTTAAGGAAGTATTGATTTCGAAGTCTTAACAGCGGTTTGACCAAACAGTTCCGAAACGAAAGGTAGTTTAAAACAAGATGTTATTATTCATAAAATTATATGAAATTGAAAAAGGTTTACTGTAAAATTATAACGGTGTCACAACTTATATTTGTAAGTTAGAGTCCTATTTTTATGTAGAAACGTAGAGTTTAAACTGAATAAACAATTTTACTAATGTATGCTTCCACATTTCATTACTATATTTCACTCTTCAGTATTACCAGCGTTGTTTTACTTTGCGTTTTTGATGCAACATACACAATTATCATCATTTCATTTCCTTCTTTCTCTACCCGCATTAATACATTAACTAATACGTTCATGCACTCCGACCTACTTCCATCTCTTGCATCTAGTTTTACCTTCATCAGTTTAAAGAGAATACATCCAAGTTATGAAATATGGAGATACGCCGACCCAAAGTAATGCAGTTGATGTGGAAACGTTGGGAAAATAGGAGAGAAATTGCATTCGCGTTGTTTATTCAACAGTGCCGTTACACAACGGAATCATTTTAAATGCCTGATTCAATATTTAACGCAAACACTTCCCACTGTAAAGCAGAGAACGTTTTCGAATACTATCTAAAATAAAACACAATTGAAGTAAACGAAAACCAATGAATATTTTAATAAGAAAAAGATTCACTGCCGGTCACCATTGGCAAGCATAAGTATCTGGTATCATAATAGATTTATAAAAGCATATTTGTAATAAATTCACGAGATTTTATATAAGAGTAAAGGTGGCAAGCCCTAGAGATTTTAGAGATGGGATTATTTTCAGTTTCTATTACATTGTTGCTAGCGCCAACGCCTATGTATGAGTTGTTCTAAGTTTGTTTTGTGTGTATGTATGTGTGTGTGTTCGCACGAACAAGCATGTGCTTGAGTGTCTGTGCTCGCGTGCATGTGAACGTCTCTGCGCACGTGTGCGTTTGAACTTACAGACGTTCGTGCGTGCGCATGTTTGTGTGTGCGCTCGCGCGTGCGTTTATCCGGAGAATTAGATGACTCCACCACTACACCATGACCAGGTCTTATGCGTGACTCCCCATGTGTGTGGATTTCGAAACTGAATTTACTGTCCACTAAACAGGCACCTCTATATCTATGTAAGTACCCTCCGCGGAACGGTCGCTAGGCATGTCTTCCAGGTGCAAGCATTATCTAGACTCCCGTTTCTCCATTTTCTAATTTCACTACTCCCCCTTCTTGTTAAAACAAGCTTAGGAGTTCGTGAACACTCGTGCACCTTCGCAACGCGTCGCCCGGTCGTCTTTGCCCACCTACTCTGACACAGTCAATTCTTACGTTCCCCTATATCGGATTATTATTAGTCTATGTGTTAGAAAGAGCACACAAATTTTGGAAATAATAATTCTATTTAAAAACCTAATTGAATTATTTGTTCCAATTTTTAACCTCAAGTAATTTATCGTTTACACAATACAAAGCACAAGCGAAACCTTGATACTTCCTCTTTTAGTTATCTGACTGACAAGAAAATAGAGTGATAAAGCTTACTGTGAAGCTTTGATGGTTAAAGGAAACCTTGTTAAAATTAAATATTTTCGCATTTTAAAAAATTTTAAAGTATAATACAGAACAAATTTCACAAATATTTCAGAAGTAAATGTATTTAACCAAAAATAATCCTAAATTACGATAGATTCTATAATATTCGGCAACTGTCCAAGACGATTGGCTTATCGAGGAGCCACATCGCTTTTCGACCTGTGAGATTTTACACAGTGAATTTATAAAATTTGGATTGTTGACTAATATTATTTTACTTTTAAGATCATAAGGGCGAATTCTTAGAAATAATAAACAACCTATAGTTTTTCTGTTTGACGTCTTGAGGTTTTTTTAACTACTACTTTTGGTATTAGAGTAGTAAAACACTCTTACTGATAATTTTCAGCTGACGCGTTTCGCACTAAATCAGTACATTGTTCAATGCTGTTAGTCACGGAGAAGATTGAACAACACACTGAATTGCGTCGGCTGAAAAATATCAGTAAGTAATGGTTTATGCCAAGCGATGCAAATAGTATTAAACATCTTGTGCTTCGTAATTGTGATTTTTATTTGAATAATTGCTTTTTAAGGAGCGTGTTATTAAAATTAGGTAATGTTTTAATACGTTATTTAGAGTAAGTGTTAAACATTACTTGTATTTTACGATATTTAAAAACACTATCTTCTTGAGTTTTGTAGTACATTACATTCAGTGAAACTTCATTAATCCTTTTACAATTGTTTTTGACTATCCGAACTTTTATTTTTGTAAATTAATAAAAACGTACTGAGACAGAACGTTTTCGATCGCTCCGTGGCGATCTTCATCAGTGTCTTCTGCTTGGAGTTGCTAGGTTAAGCGGTTTTAAAGGCAGGTTTTCGATAGTATCAAAGAGTAAATGGGATTTGTATTGGTTTTGTTCGTTTAATTGTTTGTATTTAGTGTGTTTGTGAGTTTGTAAATTTCATATTGTTCTAGTGTGTTTAGATGTGGTCCTTTTTTGTTGATGTGTAGGATTTCTAGGTTATGGTAAATGTCTCTATATTTCTGTCCTGTTTCTTTTATGTGATTTTAAAATGCTGATTTGGTGTTCTGTTTGTGTTCCTCGACTATTTGTTTGAAGCTGCAACCTGTTTACGCAATGTAGAATTTGTTACACTTCTTGCGGTTTAATATGTATATGCATGGTACTTGTAGTTTATCTTTTTTGTTGGTGTCGTGTTGTATTTTGCATTTTAAATTGTTATTAGTTTTGTATGCTTTGTTTTGTACTGTTTTTTAAAATGTGTGGGCTATTTTATTCGATGTTTTGTTTATGTATGGAATTGTCATGCATTTGTTTTCCCTTTTCTGTTGTGTTAATGTAGAAATAAAAACTATCTTCTTGTTTAGACTGCATTTTGAAGTAAAATATATAAAAAAATCGAAGTTAGCAAAACATTTGTTAAGTACTACCAAAATCTTCATTTATTTAAATTATTTTATTAAATTTATAAAATATACCAGAATTATTCAAGCATTAACAAGTATATAGGGTAAACCTAGCTAATGAGAAACACTATATAGTATATTTACACCTCTAATACTTACCAATGGACCTACTAAGTTGCTTCTATTTAAAGAAAAACAAATAGATGTTTTCCTTAAAAGTGAAATTTGTTCCAGGTTGGAAACATAATCCAGGAAAGGAAAACACGTTGAAAATATTTTCCAATTTTGAAACCGTCATGGATATGATGGAGTCGAACAGGGTAAGACCTTTAACATATGTAAAATGGTAATGCAGATAGAGTTGATAATAAAGCGTGCGAGCAGTGGTGGCACTGTCACGAAGAAATATTGATTTATGACGATTTTATTTTTAAAATTACACTAAAAAACCAACATTTTTCTTATTATGGTACCATCTCCTGTTGATGGTCGGATATCATTATCGATATTTTTATTTTATTAAACTGTTCTCTTAACTACAGTCATTCCACTCCGAGTAACCAGGAAATTCTACTCCCCATGCTTCCCAGCCTTGCGATCCTACCTCAGACTATGAGTTGGAGTACTGTGTACTTTCTCCCCGTATTATATGAGCCGAATATTCTATTCCCTAGCTTTCCGTAGTTGTTATAAACTCTCTCTTCTTTCTGGCAAATACCGCCTATTTTTTTACTTATTCTATCCATGACATACTTCTTACTCCTCTCTAGCCCCACATCTCAAAAGCAATACAGTTTTTATGTCTATCTGATTGTAAGTAGTAGCTTCCAGACCATATAACGATGAGAAAATATAACAACATACCATTCTAATTTTCAGATTTAAATATTACCGCGGCTGTATACTAAACCTAAAACTTGGGTCCTACCTATATGCTATAAGTGGGTTTTAGCTTTCAGTCTTGTAAAGCCGAAAATTTAAACAATTGCAGTTTAAATTTGATTTCAATATCTAATTATTAAGTTGTAGAATTTTAATCTAAGAAACAGAATTCATTATAATATATATTCTTTTGAATCGTTTATCTACTTCGTTGAATGGTTACAGTAACCTTTTCTCTATTATAAAATACATTTTTTATTAAAAAAAGCTTCTCCTTTTTAAATAGCATATCCTCAAGCGTGAACAAGCATAACCTACCCTGACAATACCTAATATTTGCTAAAGGCATTTCTATTTATAGTAATTACGAGGGTAATTCATAACATAAGGTTCCCATAGTTTTTAAACATAGAAAGCTTTATTTTTGTTTTTAATGTAATACATCATTTTATAGCTTGAAACCAGTATTTTTCCTCATAATCGCCGTTTCTGTCGGTGCTCAAGCTTCTCTATTCCCATGTTATAGAATTCTGCTGCCTTTGACGAATCGAGTCAACTCTCCCTTGACTTCATCATCAGTACTGAAGCGTAAGCCACCCAAGTGTTTCTTTAATGTTGGGAATAAATGATAATCTCTTAAGGTTAGGTACGGACTGTAGGGGGGGGGGTCACAACAGTCCAATCAAAACCTATCAGCAGTTCTTGAGTTTGGTATGAGGCATGAGGTCAAACGTTGACATGGATAAGCCTCACACCACTGGACAATCTTTATCTCCGGCAGTTCTGGACCACAAGTCTCGGTTTTCTTAATCTGTCACAATAACTGTGTGATTTAATATATAAATAACTCTCGGAGTTAGCTATGTCGATGAGGCAAATAGTCGATTAAAAGCCCCTTCCGGTCTCAAAAGACAGTTGCCATGACTTCCCCAGCAGCCTGCGTTTGTTTAAATTTCTTCGGCTTCGGTGAAGTTGAGCGACCCCATTCAAGAATTCATCTTTGTTGTATCGACTTTGTTGCAAAAACACTCGACACGTTGCTGCTTGTGGTTTTCTGTATGCCTTCGTGGTACCTACCACGCACACACTTTGTGATAGCTTAATTTTTTTGTTAAAATGTTATAAATTGTGGTGTTGGAAGTCTCAAAATTACGTAAAGCAAGTTCGTTAATATCAATCCTCCAATCGTCAAGCAATATTCTTTCAACTTTATCAACAATTCCGTCTGAAACTAAAGACTTTCCGCTCCGGTCTTCATCATGTGTTTTCGTGCTGAATTCATTGAATTCTCTACACCATTTGCGAACAGATATACACTTTTACCCATGACCTTCGATTAACTGGCGATTAATGTCAATAGGTGAAATCCATTTTCCATTTAGAAAAACGTATCACAGAACGAATTCCACAAATGGCGTTAACAACAACGGGGAGCTCGAACTTCGAAGGCAGCTAGGCCGGCATAGAGCAATGTATTGAGGCCGGCGTGGTGGGGATAGAGAAAGGGAAGTTGGTAAGTAAGACAGTGTTACCACACTTCTCCTAGCCCGTCGCATTCTTTCTTATCAGCATAGGGAACCTTATTTCATAAATTACCCTAGTAGTATTCATAGATAACAAGATATTAAACTAATTGTAAGAGTGTAATGTTTTAGCCGCAAATGGCGTTACAAACACAACTAGTGATGCAAGCTTTTAGAGAAGACTGCGCCAGCGGAATAAACGTCAAGGAGCCTCTACAAAGTAAAATGCCTTTCATAGTTATTGAAGGAAACACCGTTGAAGGTTAGCAAAACATGTTATCTGTATATGCATTTGATTAGCACCATCATAAGCTTACATTGTGAATATTTATTTTAGACTCATACATTCTCAATTATGATATCTTGTAAGTCGAATATCAATACTAGTTTTATTCACTTGTGCTAAATGTGACTAAAGACTCTTTGATGCAGCTTTCAATAAATAATGATTGTATATATATATATATATATATATACATATATATATATATATATATGTGTGTGTGTGTGTGTAGAATATCAAATATGATTTCCTGTTAAAATTATTTTTAAGATTAAATAATATACACTAATTACAGGAATAATTTATTGAATAATACACTCAGAGCTTTTCGTTGGTTGACATTACCAATATCTTCAGGAATTACAATACTAAGAATGACAAAAGAACTGTCCAACAAATATGAAGCTACTAGATAAAGCGTTACACAGTTGCCAAATCTATTACAATATTGCCAAACCTATTCCACTGCTGCCACAACATTATATGCATTAAATATAGTATGGAATTTAGAACGTACTTGAATTTGTTCATATATCAACTTGTTATTAATATTATGCTTGTAAATTTCAAAAGCTTCACATTTGTTCATGTTAACCCTTTATTTGTTTCTTTTATAATTTACATATTATTTATATTAGGAAACATATGATTATTATTAATACATTGGGCAGCGAAATTAGACTTATAAATATTTTGTTTTAAAAAAGCATTAAAATGTTCTTTATACCTTTCTTTCAATTTTTTCTTTGTTTGTCCTATATAAATTTTATTACAAAATTCACATTCCAATTAATATACTCCATTTTTCTCATGCATAGGCCTACTATTTGTATTATTATTATGGTTAATTATATTTATTATTCTAGTATTAGTTCTATATGCAATTTTTATGTTTTTATTAGTAAATAATTTGGAAATATTTTTTATTTCAAAACCATTGCAAGTAAAAGTACTCCATACAGTATTATTATTATTACTACTATTGTAATGAATAGTATTTTTTATTTGTTTTTGTAATATATTATAATTTAATTTATCTACTGTTTTCTTTTTGTAACCATTTTCTATGGCTATCTGGTATATTATGTTTTTCCCCTCATTTTATTTTCATTGTTCATAGGAATTTTATTCATTCTATAAAGAAGATTATATAAAGTAGCCATTTTCTGATTATATGGATGGTTGGAATAATTAGGTATTATTTGATTGGTTTGTGTAGGTTTACGATAAATCATATATTCTAAACTCGTTTCATTTCTAATTATTGTGATATCTAGGAAATTTATTTTACCATTATTTTCCACTTCATATGTAAAATCGATACTATTATTAATTTTATTTATTTCATCTAACATATTTACTAAATTAATATTATTATTATTTGATACATATAACCCATCATCCACATATCTAAACCAATGCCCATTTTTATCATATTTTTTTATAAAGAACAATTTAATACTTTTTTAAAACAAAATATTTATAAGTCTAATTTCGCTACCCAATGTATTAATAATAATCATATGTTTCCTAATATAAATAATATGAAAATTATAAAAGAAACAAATAAAGGGTTAACATGAACAAATGTGAAGCTTTTGAAATTTACAAGCATAATATTAATAACAAATTTATAGATGAAGAAATTCAAATAAGTTCTAAATTCTATACTATATTCAATGTATATAATGTTGTGGCAGCAGTGGAATAGGTTTGGCAATATTGTAATAGATTTGGCATCTGTGTAATGCTTTATCTAGTAGATTCATATTTGTTGGACAGTTCTTTTGTCATTCTTAGTATTGTAATTCCTGAAGATGTTGGTAATGTCAAGCAACGAAAAGCTTTGTGTGTATTATTTAATAAATTATTCGAGTAATTAGTGTATATTATTTAATCTTAATATATATATAACAGTATGTATTCCTTAAGACACTGCTAACAGACTTTAAAATTGAAACAAAATGTTTTGCCGGTTCCAGAGGCACAAAACACTGCCAAGCAAATAGCCATGCTCATCAACGGCAAGTATATATCGATACCACCTCACTGCCTGCACAGGTTCACCTACTTCTTCCAGAAGGGGACACTGATGAGGAGAATATTCTTCGCTTTAGCTCGTTACGCAACGGCCTACACGTGCATGAAGACCTTGGACAGGCCGACCGTAGTAAGCGGGTAAGTGGGACTTAAAAGTATCTACTTCTTGTTGCTGTAAGTCTAAACACAATTTTGATTTTAAAGTTTAGGAAAAGAGATGGTAGTTGGCTTGTATATTCCAAGAGGCCATCACCTTTACAGTCTCTAAAGATATCTATAACTTTGTTTCTTTCCGAAGGTTAGTTTTCAAAGCTAAGATTTTTACGGTGGCATTGGTTGTTCCACAAAAATAAAAATGGCCAAAGTGACTAATTATTTTTTAATGATATACTACGAAGCTTCAATTATAACAAATGAAGCGAGCCTTGTTCCTATTAGCAGATAAGAAACAATAATATAAAGTTTATAAGGTCTTCTCTTTAAACAAATGTTTTTTATTAAGAAAAGTAGTGTCAATCGAAGAAGTAGGTGTGTTTAATCGAACATTTAAAAAAGATCTGAATTTAGCTCTCTGACTAGTTATTCAATTGAATGCAATGCATATGTTAACCATCTGTTCTGCCAATGAAAGGCAAACATAAACCACCTTAACGTGAATGCACGCTCGCGACTAACCACGCTTTCGTTTACATTCTAAACGCCTCAAGTAAAATACAATTTCTATCACGGCTATTTACTTATGGAGAAATATTCTGTAATTAAAGCATTCTGTAGTTTCACAGCAGCTTTAGACCGAAGTTGGAGAGCATTACAGAGAAACGTTTCCCGTTCTCTGTAAGTGAAACAAAGTAGTGCTGAATCTAAAAATAGAGAAGTATTACACTACCTCATTGAATGAGGTATTACTCCTACAGCATATCCATACAAGTGGCATAATTGGTCGTGCTTAATCTGTGGAATCCATTGCCTAAATTTAAAATGATATTTAAGAAAATCTCTGCGAATAGATTTGTTTTGGCTTATATAAAATGTTATAATTGAAAAGTGTACTACAAATAATAATTTGAAGTGCATCGTAGTTGAAAATTATAGAAATATTTTTCTTTAAAATAGAAACAAAATTATAAAATATTCAAAAAGTATTATAGTTTGGCGAAACCTTAAGTTTCAAAGGACTTAAAACTTACAACGAAGTAAATTAATCACCTAGTTTACTAATTTCGTAAAGAATTCAGAACATACACAAACACATTACTGGAGCTATGACTATATAATTATTACACCACAGTATCGTTATTTTGATAACATTTTTCCTTGTTTAGGCGTTAACACTAAACAATTTAATCGAAACTGTGAAAAGTGGTGAAAAATGAGTTCTCGTCCAATGACGTCACTGTCTATAAATAAAATATATTATTTTACCTTGTGAATCATAAAACTTTATAAAAATAACATTGTGATGTAGATAATACAAGAGTTGCGGACTATAACGTTATCTAAAGTTACGAACTCTGAACTGGGTTTTAGTAGAATCTACTGCTCAACTAACTCTTTTTCTTTACGGAAAACATAAAAAGTGGGAAATGAAGTTATTTGGATTACATGTCACTTAAGCCCAGTTTCTAAGTAGGTCACGTTCCGGAGCTCTCATCAGGTGTATAGTGTTTATAGTTTCGTTTCTCATTTGCTTTTAAATTTTTTTGACTCGTAGTTGAAACTGTTTGAGGTATGATTTCAACTCTAAATGCGTCGATACTTGGCCGGTTTTCATAATGATTCAATTGAAATGATTTACTTTACCACTTTATAGCACCTCTATGACACTTTACGCCCGTTTCATTCAAAGGGATAGAATATGTTTTATATCAATAAGTCTGGAGATCGAAAAAAGTTGTAATGAGCTCTCGTATTCTACCTTTTTGGAAATTACAGTCTCATCTAAAAATTATAACTTTTTGTAAGTAAATTATTGTCTATCAGTTTTGTGTTTTCAATGTATGCAAAATAAATGAAATTTTTTTAAATATTTGTTATTTGCATAGATACTGGTACGACCACGTGGCTTTTGTATTGGCAAGACTGTACGCTACTCCTGCTGAGCTGCCTCCACCCAGAAACCCCATTTACAGGTTGCCAAGGGATCTCCTCAAGCCGGATCTTCTCTTCTACATGTACTTTCCGTACCAAGTAGCCAATCAACCTTTTACTACTAAAGCGCCGTTTTGGAAGCCAAAGTAATAATTACAGTTGATTAAAATATTTCAATTTAAATAATATTTCAATGGAAAAATATTGTCAAGCTCTGTTAATGTTTAACATTCACAGTTAGCCACTATGTCTAATATTGTCTAATTGTTTACGATATGTTGTTTTATTGGTACTTCACTAGAAGTAGCACTTAGAAATATATAATATTACTTCGCTCTATTGTTCTCTCTTTTCTATTGATTCTGTTTTTCTTCATCTATTCTCTTTTAAATAAGCCTATAGAAAACTTCAATCTATTTTTACTATTCTGTCCTTCGTTTTTCTACTTAAATGATGTTTTCCTTTTGAATTATTTTCTACATTGTTTTACCTTTTCTATATGTTTCTGTTTTTCCTTCTACTCTTTTAAATATATGCAATTAAACTATGTTTTTAATATTCTGGCCTTTTTCATTCTACTTAAAAGATGTCTAAATTTTATAATTTATTTTCTATATCTTCTAATCCTAATATCCATTGGTTCTATCTAACAAGTAGTGTTTTTTCAATATCTGGCTCTCTTTATATTTCTGGCTTCTTCTAATACTATTTAGTAAATATAGGAAATTTAAATCTATATCTACTATTTCGTCTTTGTTCATTCTAATTAAGTGCGGTTTTATATTTTTATTTCTTTTCCTATAACTTCTAATTCAGATATGTATTGCTTATATCTAACTTGTAGTTACTGCTTCTCTTTTTATCTCTTAATTTTCTCACGGTAATCTTTTCAATATCTGCATATCCGTTGCTTTTAATCGACTGAACCTGTGCTAACTCCATTCTTGATCTTCTAGCTTATCAACTATAGGTTTCCCGAAACTCCGTTTAACCAGTTAAGATACTTACTGTTCAATTGGGCGATCAGCTGATGTATATTACTGCGCCACTGCTATTAATCTCCTATCTAGGGAGTGCTAGACAACGGTCCCGATATTCTTTATTCCAGAACATTTTGTTTTTTAGGCTAAACGGAGGGAGGGGTTATATTTTTTTAAAAATTACCCAGGTGGTTACATCGTTCCCTAGAAGGTTTGAGAGGTTTAGAGATAAGTTTGAAGTGAGGACTTGAAGATTGCTTAGTTTAGGAGCTTTTTTATTTTTCAGATTAGTTCAATTTTACTATTATTTCTAGTAGATTATTCCTTTATTCTTTCTTCAATTCGTTTATTATCTTATCTCTTTAAGGTTTAGACTATCAAAATATTGTTGTTCTGTTTATAGATTATATTGTTTTCGAAAGAATTAATTTAAATAACTTACTTTTAATTCTAATATTATCCATTCGTAATGATAAGTTTATCAGATTTTTCTCCAAGGAAAAACACATTTAAAAATAATATTAAAAAATATGTTTTGCTTTTAACAAGTCCTTTTATTTCAGGCTCGTGCAGATTTACGAGAGATTTGACGATGTATACTTTATTAACGTAATGGAGGGAAAACAAAAGGCAACCAACCAGATTTTAGATATAGTCATGGAATACCTGAAGGAAAGGTTTAACTCGACGTTTCCGTATTACGTATAAACGTTACTCTACATAAAGCAGCAAATTTCATTCCATTTCAGTACATGCAACCGTCTCGTATACGTACCAAACGTATTTAAAAAGTAAAATATGTAAATACTTATTTACATTACATAATAATTTACAATGAGACAGAGTTTGCAATTAAGCTGTTATTTTTACCTGAAAATTTTGGTTATTGTTCAACTTAATTTTAAGATGTATATTAAACGTATTTTTTCTGTACTTTATTTTCAACTTGGATATACTACGAATGTACTTTTGAGTGGAGTGTGATGGGTCCTTATAACAGTTGTTTCCTGTGTTAGTGCTACAAATGGCATTGGTAGACAGTGAAATAGTTTTGGATGTGGCGGTGATTTAAATTCCCCAGCATTATCATATTCAACTAACTTTCAATGTCAACCCACAACAGATGCTGCACGGGTCCACAAGGATCTACATATCATGAAGCGGGAGTCCAATCAGAGGCATAAAAATGTTACGCTAAGCAGTTATAGCTACTCATTTTGAGATGTATACAAGTATATTTAAAGTTATTATACTAATATTTTTTCGTTTTGTGAATAGATTGGTGGTTTAAAAAACTTTTGCATATATTACGTTGGTATATAAAATGCTTAAAGATCCACTCTACTAAAAGAAAATGGACATGATAAAAATAAAACTTTGTATTTAAAATAGCATGAAAAAATGTAAACATAAAAACTAAAAAGTAAGCAATTTAAAACTGAAATACACCCAAATCAAATTTCTTCTTAATAGAAAAGAAATTAAAACCCAACTATAAATATGTACATTTAACAATAAATCGAAAGCAGTCCAACATTATTTAAAAGGCTAAACCTGAAAATAGCTAACAAAACTGACAAACTCTTTTATTGATAAAATAAATAACACAACACACTACCAAAATATGATTTATAAAATAGGCAATGCACATTAATATGTTTAAATTAGAACAAAGAATGTTTTTTAAAAGATATAAAGAGCACTTTAAAAGGAAAAATCTTAACGAAAAAATTCCAAAATAATAATCACAAGGAACTAAATACACGAATAACAAAACGAGTAAAACTAAAAATTTTGTAAAATCTAAAAATCTAAAACGTCTAGAGTAAAAATACTAAAAGAACATCTAATCAAACCTCCTCTTTGAGACTTAAAGATTTTTTATTTTTATCAGAAGCAAAAGTACTTAAAAAATCGATTTTATGAAAAAAATATGGAAATTTTTTTTATCTGTAACATAATTTATAATTTGAAAAATAATTAGGAAACAAAGAAAGTAAATATGAAGTTAAAATTATAAGTTTAAGAAGAATGATAACAAACGCAAGAAATATATACAACTTATTATTATAAAACTTTTATCTCAAACGCTTTTCATTGACATTATGTCCTTATCATCAGTGAATTAAAAAACTGGATTATAGTCTATAATATTTTCACAAACGTTTTAATAACATTTTGTTAAATTATTATTGGTTATATTCAATTTCTTTAATTAAAGTTATATTTCATATAGAATCACTGATGATGATGACATTACGTCATTGAAACTCGTTCAATATTGAAGTTTTATAGTTGTGTGTATATATTTCTTTTGTTTACATCCTAAACTCATAAGCCAGCTCGAGTATTGTTTGTAAGAGTGATAATGTTATAATTACTTGAAAGGAATGAAATGGAGGGGTGAGTGTCAGAACCAGGGCGAGGAAAAGTTAATAATCAGAGGGAAAGTAATAAATGAGTTAAAGCAGGTGGAGAAAGAAGAGGAAGATAAGTAGACAAATTAAGAGGAAAGGGATGGAAAATATAATATTTGAGAAAACGATTTCTACGGAATTTCAAATCTTTTTCTGATTGTTAAAACCAAACGCATACACAACACAATACCCATACCATACACTAAACACAACTTTATTTATCAAATTAGTTCAAAAGTATTAGGCATTTTCTTATGTTTTTTGAACTTCAATAAAAATGCGTTTGAAATATTTAATTCATAAGTTTTGTTTTTCGAAATAAGTCACCGCATGACATAACTAAGTATTTAGGATTACTTAAGAGCACATGTTTTTTTCAGCATTTATTTTGTGATGTTCAATAAGGTCTCAGAATTTGTTGGTAAACTAAGTCAAGTTGTACTCTGGTTGTTCCGTGCCACTTCCTTCAACATCAACAGAAAAACTTTGAAACCTCAAATATAACTAAGTTTTACAAGAGCGAGAACAAACCCATAAGGAGTATTATTTGCAAACTAATGGCTGCACTCAAACTTGGATAACTTTTGTGCCATAAAAACTTGTAGTTGTGAGCGTTGTTACTGGGACGTTATGAATTTTAATTTATCTAACCGTTTGTTCGTGTCTTAACTTTTTATACTTGAGGCTTCGAAGTGTAGGTAATGATAAATCTATACAACATTGTAACTTCACTCATATATTACTGTTCCAGCTTTATGTTTTAACACAACAGGATAATTTTAATTTATATATACCAAATACGAAACTGTGGTAAACAGTAAGTTTATATTACCCAAAATTAATAAATTTACTAGAAACTTTAAACAAGTAATATGAAACTTAATTTTAAAGTAACTTCCTACTTAAATCAAGAAAGAAAATGTTTATTTTAGTTTCTTTTTATTTAATAATTAAAATTAATATAAATATGCATATACATATGTCAGAACAACAATACTAAGTGGTAAAATATAAAGCGAATTTTTTTGCAGCTTTCCATTTTCTTTTTTATGTATGGTGTTTGACTATTATTTTTATTTGTTACTATTCATACGCTTTCTTATTTTCATCGCTTCCATTGTGTTGTAGTTTCTTTTCGCATTGTCCGTTTGTGAAGCAACGTTTCATAACGGTAATCCAGTTTGTTTCCTCATTTTATTATCTTCATAAAGTTTTATTCATAGAGAATTATTTATATTGTGTGGTAACCATGGCAACAATTTAAGATTATACAGTGGAGGTTTTTCATATAGACCTTTGAGAAGTTTATTTTTAGGGGTGAAAAAGTCGCCTTAGTCCCAAAGAGAGCAAGACTTTGAACGTGAAGATACTGAATTCAAATCTGACCTTGATCCCCGAATTTTATAATTTAATTATTGAATAAGCTTATGAAAAAGCTGTATTAACATCAATTGTCATCCACTACCGTTTACAAAAATTGTATTTCAACTTGATTGGATGAATAAAAACCTATCATTTCTTATTTAATAACGATTGAAAATTTGTAAACGGTACACACACACACACACATATATATTTGTTGTGTAAGAGTTCGTATCTTGGTGGGTCTGCAGCGTCTGTGTAATTTCTTTAGACATTAGACCTACTGGGCCTGTGAAAAAAGAGTATGTCCTGCCTGTGGAAAGAGTTACTTTGTTGAAATATATCGATTTGCATAAAATACCGAATGACCTAAGGGAGGAACTCTACCTGGTATTTACTAGAAATTAAACATGATTTGTTATCGTTATTTTATTGTTAATTGTTATAGAATACTTGATGAAATCGAATTTTTCTAAAATTTTGCATTTCATTCTTATAATTTAAACATGTTGTTAATCTTTTTAAAACATGGAACTATATACAGTATAATCAGTCTTTTTAGCACTCCTATTTTAGTTTTGTATTGTAACTAGTATTTTATATAAATATGTATTCAAATTTTAGGAATCGTGTAAATTTTGGCAAATGTTTATTGAAAGAAATGTGTATAGTTCAAGAAATGCGCTTATTTCGGGAAATTGTTATGCTCGAGATGTAGCTATGAATACTTCCGGAAGTTTGTATATTTTAGGAAATGTCTATATTTCGAGAAATATGTAAATTTGGGGAAATGTGTATACTTCGAAAAATTGTACATTTTGAGAAATGTGTATACCTCGGGGAATGTGTATACTTCGGAAAACGTGTATGTTTTGAAAAATAAATATATATAGCGAGAAAAATGTATAAATAAGGAAAAATGTAGGCATATTCTTCGAGAAATATATATATATTTTTTTAAAATGTGTATATTTCAGGAAACGTGTATAATTTGGGAAATGAGATAGTTTCGTTGAAATGTGTAGGCCTATACTTGAGAAAATGAATATTTCGAGAAACGTTTAGCCAATGCTACGGTAATCTGTATATTCGGTAAAATGTATACATTTCGAGAAACGTATTTACTTGGGGAAATATGTGTAACCTACCTTTGGGAATGTGTATTTTTTTTAGAATTGTGTATATTTCAAAAATGTGTAATTTTCGGGAAATGTGTATATTAAAGTGTGGTATATTAAAATGTAGTGAATATATATAATGTATATAATAAGATTTCTTAATGTTTTGTTTTTGATTGGTTCCATTGTTTCTCGTCTTTCCGTCAGATAGCACAACTTCCTGAAACATAACTTTCAAACAGAAGCTATTCAGCGTTGATAAATGTACTTAAAGTTATACGAATTTATCCTTTCATGCAGAAGGACATTTGCCACTGTCCAGCGAGAATAATAATAACCATCGGAACTTGTCATTCATAGTTACTTCCAGAACAGATATTAATGAGGAAGTAGGGTGTGCTTTCCTATGGCAAAGTTTGCTAGGTTTACCTTGAATATATGTTGTCAGACCTCTGTCTGGAACAGGTGTAGCTTGGTAATGTGCTCATCCCATTATATCCCCAGGAGGGCGAGCATCGGTCAGAGTATTGTTTGATAATTTCTATCAATGGTCTGTAATGCAAGAATGTTAGTCGAGAATCGCCTAATTTTGTGATATTCTAGAGATTGTTTAAAAATAATAGTAATATTTATTTCCGTGAGTTATTTTCCTTTTCTTTTGCTTAATCGGACAATGTAAGCTATACATTTCACTGTTGAAATGTCTAGTAGCTTGAACTACTTTCAGCAATCTTTCTTTCTATCTTCAGCAAAGTCACATTCGCGAAGAAATCATAATGAACAATTTAAATGTAGAACTAATCATCCTAAACCACAAGCCTCCGGTTCAACTTATTAGATTTTTAGCCATAATCTTCTTTTCCTTCCGACTTTCTTCTTCTTTAAGACTTTGCTTCGAGTTGTTAGCTAAAATATGCAATGTATACCCTCTATCATTACATCACCAAGGTATCGTAATGTACTAATGATTTTAAAATTTTCAATTTCACTGGTTTTTCCATCTTATTTAATAACTCTATATTAGCCACCCCTGTACGCAAAATAACTTGAGACGCGTATATAATACTTTACAAACACTACCTTCTATCTCAATATTTGCCATTTTTGTCATACCCTTTGTTGTGTTAAGCAGTGGATTCTAAACTCCTGAGATCCGGCCCTGAAATAGATATGAAAGGAAAACGGGAGGCAACGGGTTTCCGCAGAATGTTCATCTTCAATGGTCAGATCGTCACCGAGTAGCAGAGTTGCAACGTACAAGAAATGTTATCATGTGAGTTTATTGGAAATTGTATTTTAAAGTGCTTCAGAAAGTATATAAATGAAAGTGAAATGGCTGATTCATTGAGTCTTATGTTAGAGTTAAGAATGCTCGTAAAATCTACTCGTGGTTTTACACGCGAGTAAAAGGTCTCAGGATACATGACTCATGATACATATATTTAGTGCACGTAGATTACTATAGTGTAACTAACATTATGTTCCAGCTTGGCAAACTTTCTTGTCTAGGCATGATAATAAAGTCAGCCTGATTTCAAAGCGTTTTGTTATTATTATTCCTTTATTACCAAATCCCCTATTTGGTGTGTAGGAAAGTGGGTCTTTATATTTCAAAATAATAAATTTATCTTTTCTTTAAATGTTTTTGTATATAGGGATACAATATTTTATACAGCAAATGATTTTAGATAACAGGTTTTATTTAAAACACATGGATACTTGTAAAAAGTGTATTTCTGGATTTAATAGTTTGAATAATGAGACATAAATTTAGTAGTCGATTGTGTTTAAATACAAAGATAATCACTATAACAAAAAAGGAGTAGGGGTAAGATATTTGAGTATTTTAAAATCTGTTTCTAGAACTAAATTTCTGTTCTGAGTGTCCTAACTAGGTAAAGGTGAGTTATAGAAAATTGGTTTTAGTCAAGTGTAATGATGGCGTATTAAGAGCACTTCGTTGGCTCCAATTCGTATACGAATTTTCTTCCTGGTCCACCATCAGCCCGTAAGAATATGGTTTTTTCATTGTACTTCCGGTTACCGCTTCTATCTACTAGAGAGCAAAATCTCTCCCTTTGTCCCTTTTACCGCTCCTATGTACCATATAGCAAAATCTCTTCCTTGCCCCGGTTTACCGTCTTTAACTACCACAGATCAAATCTTTTCTTTAGTTTTTAATTATATGTGCTAATTCAAGAACATTAGGTGTTTGAAAGAGGCTATATAAAGAGTTTGTTTATTATATAATATTTTACATTAATAAATTGTAACCAACACTAAATCGCAATTATTAATTTATTTTTCATGTCCGTTTCAATACTAAAGTTATCATTAGAGATAGATAGATCTGGATTTAGCTTTACAGCCTGCACTGGTGATTTAGATAAGAGAAAGCTTTTGAGGTGATAATTATTGATTGTGAATACCTGTGTTTACTAACAAGGGCTAAATAATTTTGTAATATTTAATTTATATAATTGTGTGATTACCTAAGGTCTATAAAATATTTAGGCATTTTTTTCACCAACAAAACTTACACTCCCATAAGAAATCCTCCACCTTTGTTACATATACTCCAATAATGTAGCATTAAAACCTCTTTATATTCTAATATCGAGGAAGAAGATATTTTAGGTTAGAATGTGGGGAATACAAAATGGCTGCTACAAATAGCGTAAGTAGTTATTGTAGTAATATTTCCTTAGATGAAAATATTTGTAAAGTAAATGCAAGAGATGTCTTATACTAAACATTTCCACCGGATTCCTTGACAGCCTAATGAATCTTTGAACACTCTAAAGTAGAAGTGCCCCTAGATTATGTAGCAGCACTGCTGTCGCAACCTAGCGGATTAAAATGGTCTATCTTGGAGTCTTAAAATAGCTTTACAGTATATATATATTTCTACTTGTCTCTTATTTGCCGATCAATTTATTCAACTGTTTGTTCTGAAAATTTCCCCATTTTCACACATGCAAACGTGCGTGTACACACACCACAAAGTCACACACTGAGCCATCAACACAACCTACCAAAGAGAACACTCCAAACCTACACAACCTGCCATCTACAAACTATAACGCCACCTCCCCCTCTCTCTCTTTCACACACACACAAACACACAAATTGATATGATATTTTTCATTTCGTTTGTATAATTATGTTTATGTCGTAAGATAACCACTTTCACTCATTTTTTTCTTGTACTTTCATCTGCTTCAATTGATAAGTTCCCTCATTCCCTTTGTAGAGGCATATTTTTGTGAGGGCTGGAATGATGTTGGGGAATGGATAATTTCCTATACATTTTAAATTTCAGTAGATACGCACAAATTAAAACGCGGATTATCCCCAGTTTTAAACTAATAACTGAGATATCCATTTGTTTTAGTTTTTAGCAAGCTGTCAATGGGTTTTTATAATTAGGAAAAAATAATACTAAACTCGTAGAGGTATAAATGGATTGGTAAAAGGAAGAAGAGTTATAGGGCACAAACCCTAAGTAGGAATAAAGGTCCTGGAGATACAGTGGTTACAAAGTCATACATAACCGAAAATAATACTAAACTCGTAGAGGAATAAATGGTATGGTAAAAGGAAGAAGAGTTATAGGACGCAAACCCTAAGTAGGAATAAGGGTCCTGGAGATACAGTGGTTACAAAGTCATACATAACAGAAAATAATACTAAACTCGTAGAGGAATAAATGGTATGGTAAAAGGAAGAAGAGTTATAGGACGCAAACCCTAAGTAGGAATAAAGGTCCTGGGGATACAGTGGTTACAAAGTCATACATAACCGAAAATAATACTAAACTCGTAGAGGAATAAATGGTATGGTAAAAGGAAGAAGAGTTATAGGACGCAAACCCTAAGTAGGAATAAAGGTCCTGGGGATACAGTGGTTACAAAGTCATACATAACCGAAAATAATACTAAACTCGTAGAGGAATAAATGGTATGGTAAAAGGAAGAAGAGCTATAGGACGCAAACCCTAAGTAGGAATAAAGGTCCTGGGGATACAGTGGTTACAAAGTCATACGTAACAGAAAATAATATTGATTAACTTATAGTAATATTATTTACCAGGGAACAAATAAAACAAATAACAATATATATGTATATAATATTATACATCGTAGATAGATATAAATGTAGATATAAATAAATGTGCACATAAATACACACACGCACGCGCGAGCGCAAACACACACACAGATTAGCTTTGCAAGATGTTTAGGCTTTCAAACTATCTACTTGACTTTACCATTCTAGCCTTTAATATAGCTTAAGTAGAAGATAACAAGTATAGTAATAAACTACTTTAAAAGTAAAATTAATCCCGAAGAACCGCTGACCGAAGTTATACAATCAATAGTTTTACTGTTTTCTTATTGGAGTTTATTTTTCGAAAAATGTTTTACATTATTTTCTTATTTTAGTTATTTTATTTATCTTTAGTAAATTATTATTCATAAGTTATAGCGTTTTTATTTTTTGTATTTACTGTTTTAAGGTTTTAACCAGCCTTAGTTTTAAAACTTCATTCATAAAAGATTCTAATTCAGAGCAAAATGTACAAAATTAAATGCATATATAACATCAAAATTTTATTTATATCAAAATTCATTTGTCAAGAAAACATTCAATGAACTGGAAGACAAAGAATTCGGGTAAGGTTTTCTGAGTAACTATAAAACCTTTCGTCTTGTATTTAGACACATATAATAAGATTTCTTTTTTCCCTAGCGAAAACCCTATGTTGGTTATCATCGCCATATTCATACTAAGAGTTACAGTGAGTATCACAAGACAATATATAGCTAATTACTCAATTTATTTTAATATTTAGTCAATTTAAACATACTATTCTTGTGTCCATATTTTATCAGTTTCTATGTGTCTATTTTCGAAACAAAAACTTTAAATATCTGAGACGTCGACGAAATTCTGAATTAAATACGTTTTCATGACGTTACTCCAGCCCATTTCTAAACACTCAGGAATTAGAATATCAAGGCGATAAACCACTCATTACACTAAAAAAACTCATTAGAGTTTCCTATATTTTTATTTATATTTCAACAGCTGTGATCCCAGACATGCACTGGGGCCGGATTTAACGTCCCTGCATTGAATGTTGTATGCTACACATTGCGGACCAGTTACTTTATGGGCAGTAATTTTTTTCGCAAGGGAATGGGAAAACACGCGAGCACCGAGAAATATATTCCACCATGTGTTTTCTGGGGTATATATTTACTACAGTGGTTGGATTTGATTTAATTTTTTTACGTTCAAGTACAGTGTAATTTATTGGCAAGTGAAAACAATTTGTTTGTTTTCTGTTAAAAACTAAACAAGTAATATAAACAAATAATTTTTAAATCCAATTCCTATTTAGGTCAACAAAGAAAAGTTTTAGTTGAGTTATGTTCAATAAATAATTACAATCAATATAAATAAAGTAACATAACCTACACGTTGAGATAACTGTTCTACCACAAAATGTACGACATAAAATCAGCTGTTTTACGAAATCATATGTTATCACTTTTTTTAGGCCAAAACAAGTAGTCGAGCTGACCAGAGACAGGTACATCACACAGACTACAGAATTGTGACTGATAACGATGTTAAAACATACGTTTATTCTTTGCAACATCAAGAAACCTCCATAGTACCCTCGGTGGGAAACCAAACAATTCTAGTTCCCACATCGGTTGTACTCAATGTGGCTAGAATATATGTATTCTACCCATCTTGGGTTGTACTCTTCTGGGCTGCCAAAATATGTTATTTCGGTTTGTTACTAACATTGTTCAGTCCACATTAGCGTTCAAAGTATGTTAGTTACTTTTTCATATACGAGAACATTTTACCAAATCAGTTCCTTCAAACTAACCCAGTGTAAGTTAATATAACTTTATCCTAATGTACGTTCTTCCTACAACGAAGAAGAAATAAATGTGTGACTGTACGATTGGTCAACAGAAACCACAACTGAGCTGTTATTGGGCGGAACAGACCTCGTCGCTAACGTGAAAGATACTTATCCGATCTAGAAAAAAATGGGACCTTTCATCGATTAACCAGAATATGTGGAGGGTTATCAGTAGTTTGATTATGGTGACCCATGCACAGCCGGAAACTAAAGGGACCCAAAGGAATGTGTCATTGATTCTGACGGATTATAAAGGAAGACAAAACGAGGGATCAGAACAAGAGACTCTTAAAGAACAATAGACTTTAGTAAGTGAAGAACAACGTAGACACTCCTTAGAAATTATTATTTTTAGTGTGTAATGGAATATAGTGCCTAGTTAAATATATTGTAAGCTTTTATTTTTTGTGTTGATATTTCTATAATAGGCTGATAAATCCTACTGTTGATGTAAGATTTCTGTTTAAGGTATGGCCCAAGTGGACCACTCTGTCCTTTCTTATGTAAACCATCTATATTTATATAAGTATTTCTCAGCAAACGTATTTAATCCTGTTTTATAATTAGGAGAAAAGATTAACCCACACAGAATAACAAAATATTCAAATAACCAATTAAACAATAAACAAGTAATATAAACAAACATGTTTTAAAGTCAATTCCTACGTAAGTAAAATACATATATTTTGCTTTTGGTTTAATATTGACCCTATATAAATAGAGAAACATAACCTATGCCTTGAAACAGCTGTGCTATCACATAACCTATAAAATACAATCAGCTGTATTATTAAATCATATGTTATTACCTATTTTAAGCCAAATGGGACGAAATAACTATATTGCATACCTTGTCCCCTTTGTGAAAAGTTTTTCTCCCATATAAAACTAAAATTAATCTTAATTAATTCTCAAAATTATTATTATATAATTTATTTTTAAATTGAAATAATGAATTAGTATTTGAACAAAACCGGATTAAAATTAAGTGTCATGCACTACGAGTATAAGAAAAATATATTGGAATTTGTGTGAATGAATAAATAGTATTTTACTAACGATTGAAAATTTGAATAAGATATAAATACGGAGAGTGTGAAGTAAAAGAAGGAATTCAAAAATACAAAGTTGCACTTTGCAAGAAGTACATAAAAATGCTTAAAAGGTATTCCCATTATGAGAAATTGTAATGTACAGTAATATTCATATACTGTAAAATATATTATTTACATTTTTAACCAGAGTGTTTCAAATTCACGTATTTTTAGGAATTTTATGGTAAACTAAAACCTTACACAATTATAAAAATACATATGACATACAGGTTTTATTTATTTTTTTAAAAATAAATAAAGTAGCTTAAATCCGACTTTTTTATAGAGTTAATACAAATCTGTTTTCCCATCGCTCTCAGGATTACAGTATATTTAAATGTTATTATTGTCGTAAAAACAACAGAAAGCCATTTGTGACTGTAATAATTAGTGAGTACAAATGTGAATATTTGAATACATTAAAACTCGCAGAAAGTAAGTATATGCATATGTATAAACAACGCAACGCAATACATCTGTTTTGGCAAACATAATTATTGGAGAACCAACCACGCGGGCGCTGCCATGTAACAACTGGGCTACATTAAACATTTAGCCACATGACAGAGACATAAAAACGGTCCCTGTAATTTTGCCCGCACGGGATGCAAAAACATGCTTGAACAAAGGGAAAATATTAAGCGTTTATTATTTCACATACATTTAAAAAAAATATTTTTACAAAATAGGCTTTGTGTTTGGCAATGTAAAATAGGGTAGAAGCTATTGGTAACAGGGCCAGTGCGGTAAAGTTGCTAAAATAAATGAAATCTAACTTCATTAAAATTATTATTGTTCTCTTACAGATTTACACTAAGAGACAGTGAATGCTCTATACATCTCTTGACGAAATGGTTAGTAAAGGTTTAATTTAAATAAATAAAACCTCTTGAACACAAATAAATCTTTTTATTTAAACCTTTATTTACTTGTACATTTCGATTGCAAAGAGTCATCTTTAGAGGAAATTGTAACAAAAATTTATCTAATAACCAAAATTATGCCACAATTGCTTCAAGTTGTTAAAAACTTCAAAATGTATAAAAAGAATAATTTAACTCCTAATTCATTGACGGAAAAATAGGCTAATAAAAGTAAAAATTCTGGAACGGATAAAGTTCTACAATCAGAAAAAAGATAATTATTTGGAAATAAAATATGTTTAGACTATTGTGATTCAAGTGAGGATAAACAGGAACTATATAGGCTACATTTAAAGTTAGCAAATTAATGTAGAGAGAAATGAGATTTGTTTCCCAATAAATTAACATGGTCAATAAACATAAATAGGCTATAGGAACAAAGCTAAAATATTGGAAAGAAAATTAAGCTGGTTGGTTAAAAGTGGATTTGATAAAAAACAAAAAAACAAAAAAAGAAATAGGTTTTGGTTGTAAATGGAACTAATAGTCTATAAAATTTACTCTGTTGGAACTGGAAATAAGGGTAAAGGACTGATATATTCATTTCGCAATAACAATATTAATGGTATTAAAGAATAATATTGAGAGACGACTTTGGGTTGTTTTTGGAATAACTTCTGTTGTTGATGATTGCTTCACAATCGAAATGTACATAGGGGTATAAATGCAGAAGGATTTATTTATTCAAATTAAAAATTACACGCTCTGTTGCTTTAAGTCGTTAATAATGGTCGAATTTTAATTTTAACTGCATCCTATAAACAAGCAATATAGATCAAATGGAAACTATATCGGAATGACCAGATATATAAAAGAATTGAACAAACCTTTTCGTGATTTTGGCTCTAAGAAATTCCACCAATATTTTCACCAATATCACACATCATCATTTGCAATAAGAAATGTTTACAGAAAATTCCACATGAGTTCAAATACCAAGACAATTCGCATTTACCACTAACATTTGGTAAAAATGTTTAATTATATAAATTTTATGTGTATTAGTTATAACATAAAGGTTTAAATAACTTTATCCACGTACCAAAACATATTTGATCCTCTAACTAATAAATTTTGAAACAAAACTTACCTTGTAGTGTTTTATGGAGTATTATTAATACACAATTCATTCCGTATAATGATTAAAAGTATATATTATTGAAAACATTTGATAAAATTTAGTTATTCGATTGTATCCTCAACTTCACTTTACTTTACTTTACTCTATCCAACCCCCGAACATGGTTCTTCAACCATTCGTCGTCGAGTTTCCCAGTAGCGATTTATCATACTATCAGTCGGATATGTTGAAGCCTGGAAGTCCCGTAGGTGTTCTCTGTCCGTTCTTGCAAAACTGCACAATGGTCGGGCTTAATCAGCGGCGAGGCCAATATGGTGAAGATGGACTCACAGCTAGTTATGGCCTGTGGCTGAACGAAAGCGAGCCACAGTTTCACTTATTTCCAGATATCCTGAGATTGGTCTCACGGAAGCAAAACTACTCCCATTTAGTCAGGATCTTCAGAGTTCTTTGTGAGGGATTGGTGACTGTAGCCTTTATCAGATTCTTGGATCCACTTAGAGTGAACGAAATATTGGGATAGGTTGACTTATCTCCTTGCTTGGCCTTAGTGTCGGATCCTTCATTGCTAAGAATTGCTACTTAGCTCGATTCCCATTGTAGGCGCACCCTCCATCGGAATGAGATGAGTTCTGATAGTCTAGAGGAGCACTGGATTGTTCTCAAGCAGTCAGTAGGGGCGTTGCTGCAATGCGCCTCACCAACTTGAGCTACTTGCCTTACACTTAAACACTTTGACAAATACTTTTTGTAACACTTACCTGTAGAAGGACTTGCTTTGTTACTCAAAGAGAACGGTCTTTTCGGGAAACGTGACCCTAGACCTGGTCAACGTTAGAGGAATTGACAACTTTACAAAATACTGACGGACTGAGTTGGCAATAGGCCACATGTGTCGAAACGGCCATCCTCATTAAGCAATAAAGTAAGCGCTACTATAGCCAAGTGTCACATGCCCTAGTGTTTAAGCGATAAATGGAACTATTGCTATTTTAAAACATTAAGAATAAGTACAACATAAACAACTGTTTTAAAAACGTGACTATATAATACGCAGGTGTACGTGACTAATTTGTTATAGCCCCATTTTCGACTAACGGTGTTTGACCTTAAGACTGTAAGTTTATAAAAAACACAGTTGTTTTAATCAGCAATAAAAGATCTATCATATATAGATTGAAATTTGGAAGCGTGTTGGCATGATTGAAAATTGAAATCCAAAGTAGACTAGCAATAAAATTTATAAAAAAGTCAAAGATAACAAATTTTATTTTAATTGTTCTGATATGTTAAATAGGCTGAATTCGTATCTCTAACTTATAGATAGATACGGACAGATAAATATAACTTGTAGATTAATGTAAACAAAGATAGACACAAAAGATTTAAATTATCATAATGTCCTATATTTGCAACATATATGCATTCATAGATGAGGAGTTGCTATAAATGATGTTGAGGGTTTAAAGAAAAATATTATTTGAACTAGGAAAATACAATTTATTTTAAAAATGTACAAAAAAACGTAATTTAACTATTAGCGGGGAGTATCTTTTAATTGTCTAACTAAAGTTATTTCGTGTAGTGCAGCATTGTGTTTCGGGAGTATGAATGTTATAATTAGGAGAGTGGTTCACGCCATGAACACGCAAAAACGTCTCCTGGGTAACGTTACAGCTAAAACAGCAATCAGTGTAACATTAAAGCATATCATCACAAGAATAATATTAGGATAATTGACCCAAACGTTTCGCCGACGTTTATTGCCGCCTTTGCCAACACTTGTATTGTGTCGTCTCGCAGGAGTTCGGCTCGTGCAAATTCCGACACCGGATGCCTACAATTAAATAATTGTAATAATAAATTTACAACGAGAAAACGATAGTAAATTAATAGATATCGAGCTAGCTATAAAACTATTTTTTTTTAAAGTTTGTGTGTGTGTGTATGTGTGTTGTGTGTGTGTGTGTGTGTGTGTATGTGTGTTGTGTGTGTGTGTGTATGTGTTTGTGAGTGTGTGTTTGTAGTTGGGTGTGTGTGTGTTTGGATGGGTGGGTGGTGATGTATATGTGTTTGGATGGGTGAGTGGTGTTGTATGTGTGTGTGTGTGTGTGTGTGTGTGTGTGTGTGTGTGTGTGTGTGTGTGTGTGTGTGTGTGTGTGTGTGTGTGCATGGGTGGACCTGTGTGTGTGTGTGTGTGCATGGGTGCTCCTGTGTGAGTGTGTGTGTGTAAATAAATAATATATTATTAAACAAATGTTTTTTTTTAATTATCCAATAGTTACGATTATTTCAGAAAAAAAAACAAAACAAAAATGGAAATAACTCCATTAATAACTCTATTAACTCTACTAATTAGCATATATTAGACCCAAATAAGTAAACTCTAAACCGCAAATTCTCGATCCTAAAACGTTTGGATGGTTTTTCCTAAAGTATTAACATTGTAATATTTGTTAAATCCTTATGAAACCGCCAGGGTACTAATTAATACCAAAGCAACAATTAATTGCTCTTTACCAATTGATGAAACTGTAAAATAACCAGTTAAAGAAGTGCTCGATAATCATTGTTTTTCGAATGATGTTCCGATTTTGTATAAAGCCTTCGTAAATTAGAAAATGTTTTAATTAACATTGAAAGTAACTCGGAAACAAAACAAATGAAAACAACAGTTAACTTTTACACGAATTAACACGCTCGAGTAACAGAGTTCAAAACGAGATGAAGAGCATTCACCCAAGTTTGAGTGAAATCTTTAAGTTGCAAATAATACTTACTACGGCTCAGTTCTCGCGCTTGTAAAACAAATGTTTATTTCACGTTTCCGACTGAAAGTTTTTTTACGGATGTTGAAGGAAGTCGTGTGTGATGCAATAAAGCAAGTTGGTACAGCTTTGATTGTACGATGAAGAAATTCAATGGTGTGACATCTTTAACGAAACTTTCAAAACAAAAGTGGTTCGAATATAAACGATCCACGGATCAGATAGTTTGTTTTAATTTTTGAAGAATTTGGTAGATTAGTTTATTGTTTATAAATTACTGTAAATGGTTATCCATAATGTTGATATTTATTTAAAACGAATATTGTAAAAGATGTAATATAATTGTCTCAATAGAAAAGTATAAGGAGGACTAGGAGACTCGCTAGGGGTTTTTACAGCTATCTTAGAAAATTGTTTTTCATCCTGTATCCGTCTTCTACTTCTATTTTTTCTACTTCTTCTCATCTTGTTCACTACCATACAGCCTAGGTTTAGTCTACCACATCAACGCTTTTTCCTTCTTCTGCTTTACTCTCCCGTCATATTTTCGCCATTCAGTTTACTTAACCCTTTTTAATATTCGTATTTGATTTTCATCGAAATCGCTACAATTTCCTCAGTATTTTGATTTATTAAAGCACTTATAAACCAATTATTAATTTATGCATACACATTTTTCGCTTTTATATGTTTCATTGTAATAGTAGACTTGAATATAAACGTAAGAAATTTCCATTTAATGAATTCCGTATTACCTTTATGCATGTTTGAAGATCGTGAAGTAGCAGTGGACATACATTATAAAACAGCAGTAGGGGATTAAAATGTACTATCTTGGAGTTTTCAACTTGCTTTTTGATATTTCAATTTTATTTATCTCTGCCTGAGCGCTGACTCAGAAGCAATTTCCCCTTTATAAATAAACAATTACGTAGATATTCTTATTTATAAAGTTTTCAAGTTTTCAAAATTATCAATTCCACAGTTTTCAATATGAATATAAGACTGAAGCAATATAAATTTTTATTGAAGCGTTCATGAGTTACAATTAAAAGTTAAAATTTATATAAAATAAATTTGTTCGAGTGTGATTTAAAACGTAAAGCGTATTAAAAAAAATACATCTAAACAACTTTAAAATAAAATTACGCTTTTAAAAAATGTAAGGAGGTTGCAGGATCCTGCGAAAGAGATCCTTTTTGTACTAAGGACATTTTTACTTTATATATATTCACTCTGTTATCTCTTTACTAAGTCCTGGAAATATGACCAGTCAAAATTACACTAATAAGGCTTCCTATTTTAAAGCAGAAAAATACTCTGATTAAAAATAACAAAGCAGCATAACGTAATGCTATCATTTAATGAATGAAAATTACATTAAATGTAAATATAATAATACAAATAAAAAGAGTTATTTATTCATATTATTTTTTTTTAATTACATAATAATGTAAATTATTTCCCAGGAAGAAACGGAAAAACTTCCACGTCTTTTTCTTAGGGAAAATAATTAAAAATATTTACATAAGCATATTCCCGTAACATTTCTTAAAGAGTTAGAGGTGATGAATGATTTCGCCTAGATATCAGTACCTCCGTTGTGATGAAATCATACTAAACATTGTAGGCACCTGTTTGAGTTGTAAAATTTGGTAGATTTTATGTAGGACTAAATTGAATGAAACAGTTTGTAACACTCTTAAAAATAAGGTGTTACATATAAATTCATTTATATATTTCATTTTTATTTAATAATTATATCGTCCCAGTATAAAAAAAAATTTTTGTTTTATTGGTGCACGTTGTGAAGCTAACGTAGGTGGTGAGCGCTCCTAGCGGGCGAAATAGAAAAATATCGTACGAGTTAGTAACTTAGGGTAATTAACCACCTCACGCCATGTGACGTAAGCATGAGGCGATACTTTTGAACCAATCAGAATAATCATATATATAAATAAGGGTGGGCGTTTGTTTGAAAAATTCAGTTAGCGCGTCCTTGCAACGACTCCACTTCTCAAAAAGCCTTTGAACGAGACGGACAAGATGGCACTTTCGGACATAACTTAGAAATTTGTAAGCTTCCAGTATTCAAAATTTAAGATTTCAAGGCCGGTACCAAATTTTATTAACGCAACAAAAGAAGAGGTCAGACGCGATTATTTATGTGTTTCCAATAAGTAAGTTTATATCATTTTTGTTTAAGAGTGCTGATTTGTAAGAGCGATGTGTTAAGTGTTTAAGTGTACAAAAGCGATGTGCAGTAATTAATTATATGTGTTATAGGGTTTTACAAGGGATGTGCACAACCAGGTACGTTTTAGAGAATAATAAAGAAAATGTATTTTTTTGTTAACTAACTTGAGAATTATAAATGATAAACGGTTAACACATGAACGGTAGAAATTGTCCTTTGAATATTTATTTCTAAAATTAAATTGGAAAACTTAAGTTACTACGTTCTCGATATATATATGAATTTGAAAAGAAAATAAGTAATTAAAATGTATGGAATAATTAGCAGTAATTAAAAGTTAATTACTCGACACATTGGTGTCATTTGTTCTTTTGTAATTTGTCATTGATTAATAAATTGTATAACTTTGTATTTTAAAGCTTTAAATTATCATTTCAAGTAACCTAGTTCTACCTTCAAGATAGGAAGACCGCCATAGACAGACAGTTTCTGCCTGATTTATGGCGTTAGAACTAGAAGCCCTGGTAAGTAAGGTAATTAATTTGTTAATTAGTAATTAACACACCTTTTTAATAAAGATATAAACTTACCCCAGGAAAAGGGCTTCCCAAACTGGGGGGCGCGCCAGGGGGGGGGGGGCGTGACACCTAAATGAAATAAATAACAAAATTACAAAAATAATTTCCTCAGATCTTTGAAATAAAGTCTTTCTAAGTTTCCATTATTGTTTTTGTAAAGTTTGCTGTATTGTTGGTGTTCTATAATTGCTGCGACGTTTGAATTGCAGTAATTGTTTTTGTGTTGTGTGAGTTATGTGAGCTATGTATTAAAGTAGTCAACTACATTAAGAACAGTGCATTAAATACTCGACTGTTTAAAGTTCTTTGTGAAGATTTAGGAAGTGACCACAAAACGATGCTATTTCATACAGAAGTACGATGGCTATCAAAAGGTAATATGTTGGGAAGAGTATTTGAGCTCCGTGATGAAGTGATTACGTTTTTGGCACATCAGAAACAAAACGAGCTTAGTGCAGAGTTCAAAAAACCCCAGTAACCAAGTGATTTTGGCCTATTTATCAGACTTTTTTAACACGTTAAACAACCTAAACTTGAGACTGCAAGGTGCAGACTCAAATATAAGTTAGTAACACATCAGGATGCCATCAAGATGTACGTTGAGAAACTACAACTTTGGATACGTAAAGTGTCAATAAACCCCAGCAACTATTCAAGTTTCAGCAAAGTAGTATCAGTCTCAGAAGAAGCATGTTTTGAGGACGGCTTTTGAAAAACTTGATAATTGACCATTTGAAGAACCACAAGGAGGAGTTCAGCAGGTACTTTCCTAACTTGTCAGAGGAATTTTATAAACTATCAACCGACCCGTTCTACATGGACATACAGTTGCTGCCAGAAGAGTTGCAAGAGGAGGGAATAGAAATAAAAAATGACTCTACTGCAAGATACGATTTTGAACAAAAGGACCAGCCCTCATTTTCGGTAAAGTACTTAAAAGTTTACCCCAGTGTTTCAGAGAAAGCTGTTCGGATGTACATGCCTTTTTCAACAACATACATGTGCGAAAAAGCGTTTTCAACTCTTGTGGCGATCAAAACCAAGTACCGCAACAAACTTGATGTCGAAAGTGACCTACGCTGTGCTTTGTCTGAAACACAACCCAGGATCTGTCAACTTATTCAGAACATACAAGCGCACCCATCTCACTAAATTACATTTTATGTTTTGTTTTTGTAAGTAGGTAGGCCTATTGTTTCACCTTCCTTAAATTGAAATTGTATCTGTGTTACAATGTTAAATTTTGTATCAGTAATTATATTCGTTTTTCATGTAATACTTGTTTTAATTTTCATCATACCTACAATTATTGAATCTTTCCATTCTGCGATACTGCATTCAACAGTGAACAAAAAATCTACCTACTCACCGTATCAAGTAGGCACATACTTGTACGAGTTCATGTACTTGTACAAGTAGGAGTTGGTGTGGTACGGCACCGTGGAAATAGGGTATTGCAAAATGGAAAGTTGAAATGTGTAGGGGGGCGTGGGGGGTCTCCAAATAACCAGAGGGGGGCGTGGCACAAAAAAGTTTGGGAACCCCTGCGTTACAAGTTCTAGACCTGCAGCTAGGGTAATATTTAAATTACGCGACGAAACACGAAAACCTCGATATTAAACGCATATTATGTTTAGATTCGATTTACATTACCTTTCTTAAGACTATGATAGTCACGGGGATTAATATTGATATTCCAGGGGTAAATGTTTACCTATAACTTGGGGTTGGCAATAATTATGAACTTGAGTGATTTTATACCTTCCTGTACACTGGTTGTTACGACGTCGTGTCTTACCCGAGCGTTTGAAAAGGTCAGACGTATTATACACATCTTTGACAAGGGAAAGCCGGAGTTCTCTCTATATCAGCAACACACGTGTGTGATATTGTCTGTATATTGTTCTACGTATAAGCTATTATAAGTAAGATAGTAAACTATTTTCACATAAAGTAAGGGTATAAATATTTAGCGTAATTCTGTGTTGTCAGTTCAAAATATTTAAATTAACGTATGTAATAGCAATACATTTGTAAACACAAAACCTGGGAGTTAAAACTTTAAAGGATCTTGAAACTAGTCCTGAAGAGGTGTAACATTAATTTATTTACAAACATATATAGTTTTAAAACGTACCAACCCAATAAAGTCAGTTTTATATCTAGAATAAATGTTTTTAGTGAGTTTTACAATAAACGTTATATTAGGTAAGATTTTTATTTCTACAAATATTAAAAGTAGTAAAATTTAAATGATTTTATCGTACTTTAAATCAATTTAGTAATGGTAATTAATTAAATTTTAACCTATTAACAGCTAATGACAGTTCCCTGGGTAGATGTTGCGGTTGGGGGGCCCTAATTGATTATACGGCTAACTGGGCTTTATTGACAGTGACTACCTGTCCTGGTGACCTAACTTGAGACTACCCTTTTACTCGGGGGTTGATTAATTCTGCATTTGTAGTAGCTCCACTAGTTTCACACAAGCTTAGCGATGGATGGTAGAGTCGCTCGCTAAACATGACTGATAAACGTGATCGCAAGCGGTAAGGCTGGAGTAATGAAAACGGGTCTCTCAGGACCTTCCCCTCCATTGAGGGTGGTGGCCCTGCTATGGTATCTAGTACACCCGCCCCTCCCACCAGCACTTACTGCACCGACTATACCCTAACCGAAGGCTCTGTTGCCGAATCCATACATGATGATGTCGGATATTGACGGTTCGTAAAGTAGAAGAAAGGACCTCCTACTTAACCGAATCAAAGACGAAACGAAAGGCAGTGTACCCTGTGAAGACTTTGGGCGCTTTAGTCAGAAATACTGCATGAAAGATTTCGCAGCAGGTTGCTAACACGCCAAAAATCAACACGCCAATATCAAATAACACAAATAACAAGTATTTATTTTGCCAATACGATCTACCAAAATCAATACTGACTCATAGAAAGATGTTTCAGATCAAATACAATCCATAATTCAACATTGGCACCAAGGTGAAGCATCAAGTGAGCTTCCAAACCAGCATCTTCACAGAATATATTATCTCCAGAGATATCATCGGAAAGGTACCACCGCGTTATTCCTCCTAAAAGTGTGTGGACATTTTAAAAAGTAATTAGAAAGGTGAATGGAACTTAATAGCCTGGGCCATGAGGCTGTCCACAAGGCTATGTTTTCTAAAGATTTAATCCTTTTCAAGTACATACCAGCTGGACGCTCTAAAATTAAACAACTTTCATTATAACCGTGAGGATTTCCTTTGTTTGCTAATTAGGCCGGAAGTCCTTAGTCTATCGCCGGAGAATTTCTTTACATCCACTTTGTATCAGCTCTAATACATTTTGAAGGATGCCGCTAGAGAAGGCTTTTCGCTTAGTAAAGATTAAGACGCTTGTGGTACCCCCAAATAATTACTTGTCATACAAAATACATTTCAGGGGAGATAATAAAAGCAGAATAACGGGTAGTCTAATAGGGAAGGCTTGACATCCTAAAACGTTACGATATTTAAAATTACAATGATTAAAGATTACAGTTTATGTTTCAAAATTTTTAAGGTAAGTTTGTATTACGATGAGTAATTATAAAAAAATTATAACGTCAAATAATGTTATTGTATATATTTAGAATAAACCACAAAAGTGTTCTCATCAGGGGGCTAATAATAAACAAACATAACGTCACAACTAAATACACAAATAATATAAAACAAAAATACACAAAAACGTTAAAATAAAAACACATTTTTATAGATAAAATCAATGGCCTGTGAGTAAACACAGACTGTCCATGAGTAATAGAAAACATGAGTGTTTATACAATGTTTTGTGTTGGGAAAATTATTACATAATTAATCATTTTCTATAGAAAATCATTGAGAAGTTATTTTATAACATTTTTAGTTAAGTTTCTTTAATATTAAACATACCGAAGAACATTAAATGTGGCTCCTTAAATGTAGGCTACTCTAGGAGGGGTACACTGTGGTAGATGGGTCATATATTATGAGACGCGGTTAGAAAGGGCCATATTTTTTTTCTTTTATCTTGACGTTGTTTACAGAATATATGGAACAAAAACAAAGGCCTATTTGTTTACCAAATGCAAGTTTGTTTTGCAAAAAAGGTCGTGACTTTGTCTATGATTCTGAATATTATAACACTGTTATGACCCAAACTTATTTTTTACCTGGTTTTTAAAACCAAGTAGACCTAATAATTCTAATAATAGAATGTTTCAATACATAAATACAAAAATACACGAAATGTACGTTTAAAATGGATAGGGTATTATTTCATTAACTCTTAAAGGCTCCAAAAATTACTTTTCAATTTAAGGAGAGCTCTTTATGAAATATGTTTCCAAGTTAAACATTCCTGTATTTCATGAATGTAATTTGTCATCACTGTGAAAGCAATAAATTATTAAGAACTGCAGAGTGGAGTCGGGCATGACGTCACACTGTGAACTGCAAATAAAACAGTAATAATTCTGTTTTTACAATGCTAATTTAACCGGCGGTGGCGGCTTGAACTACTGTGCAATGTTAAATACAACATTGCATTGCAGTGACGTAAATTGTCGGCAAGGGTGTAGAGAAAAAAGGCAGAAATAGTGGGAAATATGTTAATTTTATTGCAGTATTTATGTTGTACAATTCAATTTGCGATGGCACATAGTGGTGTGAAGTGATGGCAGTACATAACTAAAACAAGCCACTACATACATACTTGAATATTCAGCTAAATAGTTTTTCTTATATTTTATAGCTGTTCACTCGTAAGCTTGCGCGATCAATAGATGGAATAGAAAAAGCTAGCCCTATTCAAAAACATTGGTTTTTGTAGTGCGTGTTGCATCAAAGATCATCGGTCAGAAATGGCAGGCGTTTAGAAAACTTTATGGAAATGATCTGGGTCATACGACAAACCAAATATATAAGTATTTATGGCGGCCTTTCGCCCTTGTCAACATTATTGTAATATAAATATTATACATCATATTATAAAGTCTGTGGAACGGTCTTTTGTTTCCTCAACCCTCCCCCCCCCCCGCTTATAATCGTCCTTTGAGGTGACCAGCTATACTCAAACATAGTTCAATAAGAATCAAGATACTGAATCGATACACTGGTTAAATTTTGAAAATGATTACAACCTAACCTATTAGTAGCAACAAGCACACACCTGTATACACTCTATCGGTTAGGACAGATTTCTTTGTAAAAGTTAATATTTCCTGTAACATTAGCATTGAAGTGTCAATCGGTTAAATACGAAAACCACGAATTCATTTTAGCAACAAACTTGATCATGAATTTTTCCAGATTCAATAAATATGATTACACAACTTAGAACACCTTGTATTTCATTTCTTAAGGCTGTTCAGGAGGTAAGCACTTATGAACGTAATACATTTTGTAATATTTACAACAAACATAATGTTGAGTGCAAATGTACTTAATAAATTACCCTTCACTTAGGTTCTAATGATTACAGATATTATAATAGGTTATAAAGGTAAATATAAAAAGAAAGCTTGATTTCTGTTTCATATTACAAAAAAAAAAATTCAGAAAACGAACGGGAATGTATTCAAAAATGTAACAATAATAGAACTAGATCAAAAAAATTGTGATTTGTTAGAAATAAATCAAATCTCTGGTTGGTAGTGGCATCTGTTGGAATAGTTTGAAACCAAAATTAAAGTAATATGCGCAGATCGATGCACGGTAACTAGGACGCTTGCTTGCTACCGATAATCGAAGCCTCTCGTAACCAAAATCTAGGCGCAGACGCATGTCTTGAAGTGCGAGGAGCGAGGAAATGTTTTATTTTAAATTTTTAATGTAACAGTCATTTTTTAATTTCTTGTAATCAGAAGGTAGAAGACAGCGCACGTCTCCAAGAACGAAGATGGAACGCGGAGTTACTGAAGCCTTTTCAAATCATGACCGAGCGAATATTGTGAGGATTTATCCAATAAGGGGGTGCGAGGCTACACCTTGTCAAAACAGCTAAGTGAACAAATTCAAACTTTGGTGAACAATCACAAAATTTAAATGCTTAAACAGTTTAGTACATAATTAACAAACTTTAAATTTTTCAATGCGTATTAAATGTAATTTATGCATTATTTGGTGCATTTGTTTTCAGTTTAAATTGTAAGAATTAATTATGGAAAGAGCAAGCAAGCAAACTCGAAAACAGAGTCATCTCAGCCATTGATTTATTAATATGTAAATTTCCACATAAATAACTAAATTATTAAATATTCACAAATCAGTAACTAACGCAATGTTTCAGAGATGTGTATTTTGGTTTGTAATTTTATAATTTTTTTGCTAAATAAACTATGTTTTGATTTGTTTAAATTGAAAATTCAAGAGAGCAATTATTTAACGAGCACACAAATCCCTTGCATCTCAATTTAATAAGACTTTGCAGGTCATCTTCTAAATATGTAACTATAAACTGTAATATTTAAAATCAGCTTTAATTCACAAGAATTAAAGCTAGCAACAAAATAAAAAACAGTTTTAAGTGTGATGTGTATTTATGTACGTACGGCGATGAAGCACAAGTTGATGACTTTAACAGCTGTTTAGTTTATAACTATACAAAATAAAAGAGTGATAAGTCTCAATAGTTTATTATTACATACAGACTAGTTTTCGATGACGATGTGACCTTCCTCATAGATTTGATCCAATCATAAGATTCTTTTTGACCAGATAATCTCGTTATTGCTAACGCATTACCTCGTAAGTAATTAATTTTCTAAATTGAGAAGATTCTTCAAAGACAACAATAATGAACGTATAACCATTATTTATTAGTTTTCAACATTTGAATCGTTGGTACATAACTTTAGAATCTGTATTCGAGTAATGTATACAGGAGCGAAATGTAGTAGTTGATTAGAATTTCTTCTAGTTGCAGTAAAACGAAGTCGGAGTAATAAAACACACAAGGTTATTATTATTGAAAAAATAGATTTTCAAATACCCCACTTTTTAAAGAATTACGACCTTTAATCCGCCACGGGGTGTGGCCGGTGCGCTTGTATACGTTTAAATGTACCTAACTATCATAGCAGGAGATTTAAAAAGTTTACCCGTTGGAGTCTTCCTATTTCTATAGGTTACTTCGGTCTGCTTACCGGTTCCCTCGGGAAGACGGCATGCCGCGGAATGTGTTCCCTCAGTTATTAGGAGGACGCTAAGGACCTGTTGTCTACAACTGTCAATATCAGAATGTTACTTTTCCTGACTTGGTTGGATTCATTTAGAAAGGGGCCTGAAAATACAGGTTTACGCCAAACAGCTGTTTAACATCGGTCCGCTGTAAAGTGCCGGTCTCTCTTGACCACCGTTAGAGCTATTTAATATTTTTTATTTACGGTGATCGAAGCTTGGCGGTAATATAAAAAAAACACCTAACACAGTGCTAGCTACAATTAGAATTGATGCTACTGTAACACAGTGTATAACAGTTCAGAAACGTTGACGGTAATTGGTGTAGTAGTCCTCCTGTATTTGATAATTTAGGTTGCCACCACTTCCTCCAATCATTTTCGTAATATCGATTATCCACACTTGATAGATAATGCAAATTAACATATCTTCAGAGTAGAAAATTCTCAGGAAAATTAAAAACATATAAACATGATGCAAACGCCCTAAAACTAAAAATTATGAAACAAATACTATATTTGCAGAACACACACACACACACACACAACACACACACAAACACATTCAACGATATAAGCTTAACGTTTTATTTAATTATTTTTTTATAGCAGTTAGTTTTTTACACTCGGCGCTTCTCCCATTTACCTTATGTGTCCCCAAGTGCTTCGCAGTTTATTAATAGATAATACCTCTATTTCAACAAAAATTACATAAGTCTCGGTCCTAAGTACATACATATTAACATCCATACCTATGTCTCTGAAAAACAGAGCAAAATGTTACACTACAATAAAACTACAAAATTCCAGCAATGAATGTTTGTAAAAAAAACATAGTAAAGTTTGCTAGCATAAAGTAAATTGTTGACAAGTAAAGTAGGTTCGAACTTGGTTTTCGTCGTTTTATTTCCTCTAGGTTTATTTGGGCCGTGTTTCAACTCTCGCATAAACTATTTATTTAGATATTGGTTAACTTTAAATTATTTAAAAATGTAAATTCAACGTTTGTTCCAACACGTTTTATAAGCATGTACTGTATTGTGTTTATAAAGTATTATATATTTTGGAAAGAAATTTAATAAAATATGACTCTCGTCAAAATGTTTAACTTTCAGGCGTCAGGACTAAATTTCTTTAATTGTTAGCATTAGGTGTTTGAAAGACATTATATAAAGAGTTTGTTTAATATATAATATTTAACATAAATAAATTGTAACCAACAATAAATCGCAATTAATAATTTAATTTTCATATCCGTTTCAATACCTAAGTTATCATTAGAGATAGATAGATCTCGTTTTAGCTTTACAGCCTGCACTGATGGTTTAGATAAGAGATAGCTTTTGAGGAGAAAATTATGGATTGTGAGTACCTATGTTTACTAACAAGGGCGAAATAATTTTGTAATATTTAATTTATACAACTGTGTAATTACCTAAGGCCTATAAAATAAACTGTTTACTTTGGATATTATTATATTTTAAATCTTTGTAAAAAGTAAATTAAACGTTTGTTCTAACACTAAGTTTTATAAGGATATATAGAGTTTATAAAGTTTCGTGTATTTTGGAAAGAAATGTAATAAAATATGACCCTCGTCAAAATGTTAAACTTTCAGGCGTCAGGACTAAGGTTCTTTAATTTTTCTGTTTGTCTGAGAACTTTGTACATGACCCAGTAAATTTTACCAAAACGTATGTAAAACTGGTAATTGTTTTTTTTATAAAGGTTGTACAATTGTATGTTTAGTATTTATCGAAAATTTAGTACCACTTATCATAGTGCTGACCATTTCAGCAAATATTAGTATCAGCTTTGACCAACCAATAAACTCATATTTTTTTGAAAACTACTTAAATTGAAATAATTTTCTGAAATGAAAATGAATTTTTTTCACCTCAGACTAAAAGTTTTTAAGAACTATTCATGTTACTCTCCCAACCGGGAGACGTGTTTTGCAGTTTCATTTTATTATAAATTCTACGTTACATATGTAGATGTCAGCCTTATCAGATCTATCGATAAGGCTGATTTGAATTCCCGTCTTATCATCCTAATACAATTAATGGATCAATAAACAATTATAGAAAGTTTTTATTAATGCACTATGGATTTTAGTATAGAAAATATTAAGTTTGACTTTAAAGATGTTTATAGACTAAAAAAATGTAAATACATTTTATTCGTTTTAGTAATTTGTACACATTTTCCTTGCCATGTGGTCAGTCAATGTAAGTTCACGTATGCTACATAATTTATTTGTTTGCTTCAGATAAATAATTTATAGTTTGATAAATTATAAAATGAGAAACAGTGAATTTTGATAAACGTAAAATATTTTCTATTTATTTACTTAGGTAATATAAAAAACTTAAAACTTTCACTACTATTTTACAAAACCTTTGAGAATTGGTTAACCTAAATGCAAATCAATGTTTCTTTGATTTACCTAAATGTATTTAGTTATAACTAGTTTATGCTTACTTAAATTAGTACATATTTCAATTTGTTATTAATAGAGGTTAATATTACAGGAAAGTTCAGTTGTTTGCATTTGTAGAAATTAAGGGATAAATAATTTTAAATATAAACGCTATATACTCTTTAGATTTGAACTACAGAAATCAAGGACATTAATCCCACAATATTCTCTTAGAATTGTATCATTTATAGATTTTGCTATAAACAGTCCATGAGTATTAACAGCGCATATTTTACTCGTCTGTAAACCAAAAGATTTTTGGTTTGATAACAGGTAGTGGCAACAAAATTTATTTGTCTCTTTCCCAAGACATTCAAGCTTTTATGACATTTGGAATTGAATTTTAATATATGCAATAATACGTAATAAAATGTCGTAATCGCAATCACGAAAATTAAGCAAAATTTTGTTTCTAAGTTAGTCATTGTAACAATATAAAAACATTTGTTAAAACGGCAGTTATAGTGACTATGCCACTGGTAAGGGAGTACTGTTGCCTGCCTTCTAAATTAGATAGTAGGAATGAACGTAAACGTTTATTATAATTTTTGAAAATAGGTTTAGGCACGTGACGAAAACAAAAAATGTTACTTATTGCACATAAGTAGAGGCAAACATCTGTTGCTGGTGTAAGCAAAACATAACTTTATGATGGTTTTAAATTATTAGCGCTAACGTATCCCGGTATAAAGTGAGAGTCTTAAGTATCTGTGCCTATCCCTCTTATTCATAATAGAGGTAACATATAAATAAAGTTAATTTAACGATAAACAATAGTGTATTTGATATTAGAAAACAACTATTGTCAAAATTGATAACAATAAACAATAGTGTATTTGATATTAGAAAATAGCTATTGTCAAAATTGATAACAATAAACAATAGTGTATTTGATATTAGAAAATAGCTATTGTCAAAATTGATAACAATAAACAATAGTGTATTTGATATTAGAAAACCACTATTGTTAAAATTGATAACAATAAACAATAGTGTATTTGATATTAGAAAACCACTATTGTCAAAATTGATAACAATAAACAATAGTGTATTTGATATTAGAAAACAACTATTGTCAAAATTGATAACAATAAACAATAGTGTATTTGATATTAGAAAACAAATATTGTCAAAATTGATAACAATAAACAATAGTGTATTTGATAATAGAAAATAGCTATTGTCAAAATTGAGCCGTGGAAAAACTGAAATTACAGCTAAAGTTTTATTTAAATATGTCTAGTTTCTCTTGCATGAATGTATATAGAGAGACCAATTCTATCTTAACATGTTATATTGAGTTTTATATTACAGTGAAAATATTATTAAGTTAAAAGAAAAATTGTTCAAATACATTGTTAACAGACGAAATTTGATTACGTTACTTCTATAAAACCTTCTTCTGCCTGTCTCTCTCTCTCTCAATCTTTCTCTCCCTCTCTCCCTATATATATATATATATATATATATATATATATATATATATATATATATATATATATATATATATATAATTATTCCTTCTTTATAGAATTTACTATATTCTGTTCAAGAACAACAAAACAAAATATTTCCCTTTCTTTAACAAATTCTATTCTAGCCAAGCTATGCCGAAATACATTCTCCAACTAGAGATCAAATAAATAATGAAGTTGGGCGTTTAAATTAAATTCTTACATTAAATATGACGAGGCTTACAGCCTCATTTTCTAGGTTTTACACAAAACAGACTCTCGATAAAAACTGTAATTAGCATTAAAGTACTCCGCCCTAATTGCTCAGCCGCCCTCTTTCGAGAAAAAAAGCGGCTTGATTCTGAATATAGCTTTATGGCAAGATTTTTTTCAACTTTGCAACAATGCTAATTGCTTTGGATTAAATATATTAAAAGGGAGTCTCGAGGTTTCCTTATCAATTAACGTACTTTAATAAGAATTATTGTGTTACAATTAAAGAGATTACTTAGAAATAACTCAATTATAGATAGATTATAAAGTAATGTAATGTCGATTATTTCCAGTTATTCAATTCCCACTATTAGTTTCCCGCTCTTCTTATTTTTATCTTTTAAAATTTTCAATAGTTAATTAAATACTTTTTTTCATCCACTCAAATTCAAATAGATTCTTTTTAAACTTGTAGTGGATGACAATTGATGTTAATAAAGTTATTTCAATAATTAATTAAATAAATTAATTCATTTTAGTTTCATATTTTGTGTTTCAAACGAAACTCTTCAAAAAAGCTCAAAGTATGAATATAGCTATCTCGTTTCATTTGAAACGATGTTCCAAAGATCAGAAAAAGATCAGAAAATAAATGATAACAATTGTTTTAACGCCATAGGTTATTCTACTTCATTTATCATATAATTATTTAATAAATAGTAGCTAAAATAAAGTGTTTCTTTCTTGACCAAGAAGGAATTGACCTAACTTTTTTTATATTACTGTGTTTTATACACTTTATTCATGAATACTACCTTGGTAGTTCGTTATTCATTATGAGATGTCCGCCCTCGGTTTAAGTAGGCATTCTACCAGGGTTTTGACATTCTTCTATTCCCTGATAGTGCGTTGCCTCTATTCACACATGCAACACCTGAACATTCCCTTATTACCAGTACCTGGTGATCATTAAATAATCCTTTCCTAACCTTATGCACCGCTCTACATCTTTTTATTTATAAGTGGCTAAAGGGGTAAACATCCCTCAAGACCCAGATACAGAGTAGGTACACTTTATGTTCAGACCATGCACGCGTAATGGTATAGTATTTTTCATTTACCCTGAAACACGGCGCTTTGTCTAAATCCTAGATATTCCAAATACTTTCTTATATATACGTTTGCGACAATACCTATATTTGCTGATATATTTAAAACTAAAGAAATATTGTAGAATAATTTTAAGAACTGTTATAAACAAGTTAAAACCTCAGAAAGTAAAAAAAAAAAATCAGTTCATTAGGGTTGAGTTAATTAAATGACAAAACATTAAATAATAACTGTTGTATTATGATATTAAAAAATCAATACTAATATATGTTGACAGTCCAAAGGAGTCCTGGCGACACGTTTCCTATATTTCAGTCCCTGGATGCCATAATGGACGTGTTCAAAGAAGAACGGGTGAGTTCTATTTCTTAATAAAAACGGCCAATTTCACCGTCGAAACAGTGTTTCAAAAGTAAGTAACAAAAGCGAATATGTTTCAGTACAGACATCCGGCCATTGTGGACATGATACTGGACGTGTACCATACGAAGTGCGTAAAACCGGATGTGGTAGTTCCGGTTGAAAACCGGAAGCCTTTCATCGTTTTAGAAGGGAATGACAGACTTTGTAAGTACAGTTACTTCATTATCTGTTGTAGGCGATGGTAGAAAACAAAGTTAGTATTACTGCCTAGCAAGCATAACTGTTAATAAAGCTGTTAAAGAAATATTAACCAAGTCACCGGCACACGAAAAGAGTCCTTACCTGTGACAGGTCAAAACGAAAAGGTCATTCCTAAAAACCTTTTTATAAAAAAATGACAGATTTTCAGAAATTACAATGCAAAAATGTGCTAATATATAATTTATTGTCTACGCCCTTTCTTAATGAAATCATTACTTTTACCTATTTGTAAATGCTGATATTACGTAAAAATATAACTACTAAAAACAAAAGCGTACCTTTAGGTCTATGTTTCTAGGTTAGGAATACATAGACAGTGCATGCATAGAACTGAAAACCGAGCATGAATCATTTGTACGCCAGGGCTCTTCGAGTCCAGGTGACACAGGTTCCTAAAAATTAAACCAACTAAAAGCTAATTATAAAAATCGAGCAATGGTTCTTTTTAATTTATAGAAGCTTCATTTTTCTCTTAGTATACTTTGAAATTACTTGCGACCAGAAACTCCGTAAATATACTACTTACTTATTTACTATCCAGCTGTTGAGCCATTTGGTGACGCGCTGACCAGTATAGATGAACAAGTGGGTCATCATCGTCTCCGGAATAGTCGAGCGCATTGCATTTCATCAGATGATCCGCATCTACAGTATCGTGTCCACAGAGAGGGCATTCCGGTGTTGGGAGCACACCTATGCGATGTAGATGGGCGGCCAGGTAGTCATTGTAGGTGGGTCCTGTGGTGACTAGGCTTTCCATTTTTTCCCTGCTGATTGCTGTGTGAGATGCAGATTGCTGATCCGGTTGATAGTTGCATTGATCAGGGCTGTCGTGCTTTGCAACGAGGGAGTACAAATGGGCTGTGCCATGGATGTGCCTTTTTTGGCCAGAAAGTCTGCCCTCTCATTCCATAGATGCTAACATGGTTTGGGATCCATTGTAAAGTTATAAGCCAACCTTTATTTGCCAGGTGTTCCAGGGATTTTCTTGTTTTCATTATTCTTTTGCAGTCTGTATGCTTATTGCGCGATAGGTTTTGGATAGCCGCTTGTAGCTGGCTATTTTGTTTAGTTGGATGATAAATATCGTTTGTAAATATAAGTTGATAAATTGTTAACTTATACTTGGAGGAAACGTTTTCGTCTTACGACTTCCTCAGCCTTCACTGAAGTCGTAAGATGAAAACGTTACTTCCAAGTCTAAGTTAACAATTTAACAACTATATTAATAGAATGTCTGGTCGCGAGTAATTCCAAAGTATAATGAGTGATTAACAACCATCTAATCCGAATAACAACAAAATTTCGAAAACTACATATTTCGTTTTTACAAGACAGGGTTTTAACACCTTTTAGATATTTTAATAAAACTTTCACATAAAGAGAATTATAGTCACAGAGAGTGTTATTAAAAAGGTATTGTTAATAAACAGTTCATATATTTTTGAACCGTATGAGTATCGTTAAAATCTACTAAACTCTTAATAATAAATACACAAAAACCTCTTAACCATTAGTTTGGGGTTAAGAGGTTTTTGTGTATTTATTATTAAATTCAACCACAGTATATTCCTAATAAATAGTTACTGAACTCTTCTGCAAAAGAAAGAAAACTCAGCATACCATACAAGTAAATTCATGGAAGCCTTAGGTGTTTCTAGGAGAAACAATCCAAAAATCAGTAGTGGAAGAATATTACTTCAGTATGGACCTCTAGGAACTCCGATAGTAATCATATTTATTTAACATAAATATAATGGATTATAAAGAATTTGTTTCCTGCTGGACAGTGCAAATAATTTGATCCATCAACGTGTAGCTGTCAAAAACACAGAGACATTTAACCTAACCAAGCTCTAGTATGACGTATTTTTAGTGTTTGTCATATGAGGTGACAATATACTGAAAATAGTAAATATTTCCTGTTTTTCAGCTACAGTTTATTACACAAATGACAAGATATTATTTGGGGATTTCAGCTAGTAAATATCAGAGGCAATATAAAGATTTTAGAACATTTTATTTTTCTAGTATATCTTGCTATACAGTTACTATTGTTTATTATAATGAAAGTAACTGCAGTGAACTACAAAAAGGCACAAGATCGCCTTACGCAATATATAGCTTGTACTTTATTACAAATTTGTGTTTAAAATAACCATTGTGTCAATTGCCTATAATCGGTAAACTATATTCTTACCAACAATTAATTTTTTTTAAAACTAATACGAATGTTAAAAACACGTTTTTTTAATTGTATTTATATTTATATTTATATATTACAAATATATTTTAGTGCACAAAGATGCAACACCAAAAACATCAAAATTGGTCAAACAAAACCAGTTTGAAACAAAATTTTATTCAGTATGAAAAGAATGTACGTATGACCGTATGTACAAAACTGTAGCATTTAGTCAGTTAGGAATCTCTAATATGATAGATTTATAGGCCTACCCAATATAGAATACAGTAACATGCCCAATTGTAGGAACTAATTTTTTTTGAGTTTAAACAAACAACCTTAACATCACATAAAAAAAGGGTAACAAATTAATCAAAACAATATCTACATGGGCGTGAGTAATAATCGCGGCCAATCACCTACAGAGGGTTTGAAGGAGATCCGATCGTTATCCTTCAAAGTCTGGGGAAATATTGGCTGATTCCAAGTAGAATATAAGGTAGGAACATTATGACCCTTAAGGATAGTGACTCCCAAAATGATCGCCCCTGTTACCTGGGAGGCCAGGGTACGCAGGGGCGCCGCGGCGTGACTTTTAATTTAAATTGAAAATATCCAGAAATGAATCACAATTTTCAATAGTGCAGATTGTTGAAAGAGTAAAATTGTTAACCTAGTTTCTGAAGATGGCCTTTGTAAAATAGTGCTCTGTCTATATTTTTACGCAGTGATTTAATGTTTTGTGTACAGTGAAACTCTTGTATGATCATTTCCACTACTAAGGTCAGACCTAAACCATTCAACTATTGCTAGTTACTCAGATTTTGTTAAACATTCTACGAAATATATGGTATGTGGTTCTACTATAACAAGTAAATAGTAATATAAGCTTAAACGATTTTAATTTGTTTAAGATTTTACTAATAATAGAAAAAAGAGAAGTTATCTGTAGAGGTTCCCCTAGAAAATATATTTACCTCAAGGGAGCCGAAGGCTGAAAGCGTTTGACAATCATTGCAATAAAGTGATAATCTTTATTAGAAAAGTGGTACATTATGTACCCTTTATCGGAAGTAAAACTATAAAATTCAGAAACCTTAAATTAATTTGTAATGTATTTTACGTGATCAGTATAGCCAAATAAAAATATGAAAAGGGTTATAAATTCAGTTAGTGTTACAATAGCTGCAAAGAAATCCTTTTTAAATATAGCGAAGAGTAGAGAGGTACGATATAAGGACACTTATAAACTTTTTTTGTTTAATGTTTCCTCATAGGGAGTTAAATACGGACTACATCATCCCTTAGTGAACCATATTACAGAGGAAATAGAGAAGCTAACGTATTGGTAGAGAAGTGGAAGAATATTTCACAAAGAATAGTCAGTGAAACTGTAAACTGATAATATGAAAAAAATAGGGGGGAAAAAGAAGTAGAATTATTCGTATCTTATAAATTACATGAGGATAAAATGATATCGCAAACACTCGTATATAAACATAAATAGAGAATCAAGACCAAATATTTGTTAACGATATAATAATATATGTTTTGAGTTATGCACCTAAATTTCTTTTACAGGCAGAGAAGACGTCGGTTTACATTTATCGAAACTACTCAATTGTCCTTTGATAATGGTTCCGCCAAAATGTCTGTCAAACCTCACGAACTTTTTTGAAAAGGGCAGCCTGTTACGAAGAGCCTTTTTCGGGCTTTCTGTTTATGCTGTATCGCACAAGGTCAAGGAGTACTTATCCCAAAACCAAACTGCTCTAGTCATAGGGTAAGTGTGACACAGCATCGAAATGTTTAGAAAGATTATTTTTTTCTTAAAAAATACTCAAATCGTGTTTTTTTAGGTAGTGTTTTCATGCCTGTTTAGAAATATTACCCTAAACTAAGTAGACGTTTAGTCAGTAAGTTCCGAAATGCGTCTCTCGAGAATCACAATAAAAACAGCTAACTTATAAGAAAAATTTTCTTGGCTCGAAATATAAAGATTTGAGGAATATATTTTGTAAAACAAGTAGTTCATGAACGATCACGTAGGCTACCACCGTGTTAGTTTAGCTATGTCCTTTGTAATATATGCTGAATATACAACCATCTGGACTCTTTTTGTCGATCTGCGTTAGTCTAGTATTTAATTCAGCTAATTAAACTTATTAAAATTTCAAAATGAGAGCTTACATAAGCTTTCGAACATGCTAATATATTGAGACAAACTCTCTACCTCCCTCATGGTTCAATCTTTACACTGAGTTCGGATGGTATATTCTTTTCATTCATTCATCTGCTGGTAAGTGGCGCCTAATCTAATATTCCTGCCTTTTAATTTAAAAGGGAGTTTGAAGGTGGTGTTAAGGGACGATGCCTCGACCATTGACCGAGTCATCGCTTTCTTACATCAATTGAACATAATTTTTAAAATGTAATATTTAAAATACATGCTTTTATAGTTATACTTACATTTTTTTTAAATTATCATCTACATATATTTTTTATTTATTTATATTTAGTATATTTTATGTTCTTGTTATTGTACTATTAAGGTTTATTTATTGTTAAATTGTTGAATATTGTTGTTTTAAATATCGTTATTATTTATTCATTGTTATATTGTTTGTTGTTGTTATTTTGTTATTAGTAGTTTTATATTTTTATTATTATAGATTTATTGTTGTTATTTGTTATTTATTGATGTTTTTTAAAATTGATGTATATTTATGGTTATATAATTGTTTTATGTACTGCTATTTTGTTTTGAACTTTTTGTTTTGAACAAAATTGTTTTTGTTACTCTGTCTTATTTAAATTATTGCGTTTTGTTTCAATTTTTGATTGGCGATAATAATCACATTTGGTTTTTCGCCAGGAAAAAAAACTTTACTTTAGGTGATATATCTTTCGACTGGTGAATATTTCAACTATGGGATACATTGTTTTACGGTATAAATGTACACTATGTTGTGATATCATAAAAATATTTTAAATTTTACAATGGAGAAAATGTTTTACAAAGTAACCTGAAAGGCCAATCTTTAAGATCCCTCACTAGATAACGCTTTGCACAATTTCTTAGAAATGTTCAAAGAATGGGTTTCGATCTGAAAATGCGTAGTTGAAATCTTGTTTAGTAATGTATGTTCGCATTCCTTTTAAATATTTTATTCCCAGTAGTTAGAACACTTAATATTCGACCAATGAGAGGGTCCAGGTTGTTATATCTGTTTTTTTTTCATTTATTGGCTTTTAGACCCATAACACTTTATAATATATACAAATCATAATCTTGAGGTCGTTTAGCACGAGTAAGTCACTTTAAAACTCACTATAGGCTTATTAGTTAATGGATTTTGATAATGGGTTGTTGGGAAGGTTTTATCACTGTTTCTGAAAAGTCATTTTTAGTCATTTGTACCACTTGTATTCTAAGCTTCTCATTTATAATTGATCTTCTTTTTACTAACGTATTTTTTACACCATTTTTTGTAGTTCACAATATTTTTCTGCAAATCCATGGTTTACCAATTTCTTTCTTTACATAGTTTTATCGTAAACGTTTTTAATGCGATTAAAAAAAAAAATTAAATAGAATATCTCCAACGTTCTTGGCAGACTTGGAAGCCTTGATTCACTGTCTCCTAGTTTATTATAAAATTTATCAGTTTACTTATATGTTATATTTGTTTAAGTTAAACTCATTATGATTTGTTAACATTATGTTAAACTGGCTACATCATTCGACACAATGTTTTCTATTTCTACAAGAATTATTTACTCTTTTATTTAGCTATAACTTGTAATATGTATTCGTTCTTTAATAATTTTCCTATTATTTTACGTATAACATTAGCATATAGTTCGAAAATGTAACATTTATCTTTTATATTGTTTTTTTTTTTAATGTCTTTTTTTTTCAAGGGTGAAATTCAACTATCGTAAAGCAATGCAATTGTATCTAGTAAGTTTAGACTTGTCTATTTTTTCCATGACCTTGGAATGTATATCGATGACTTTTCATGATCAAATAGTCATGTCACAGTAAGTTAATCACAAATTTACTTGGGCCATAAGTTTGACAAATCGCTTAAATGTTTAAGTTCCAATGAAAACCTAGAATTTTTGTGGAGGCGTTACATGACCCATGTGCACTCACTGGGTCCGCAACCAACCACAGTCAACACTCAGCTTATTACAATAATTCGTAACAGATAATAGTCAATAGTTGTTTCATATTATATATTTATTATAACCACTTATTTAATTTGAAAATTGATTAATTTACCGTCACAAATAACTGTTTAAGATACTGGTCGGATCAAGCATCCTTTATACTGTGTCGCCGTCATGCGAGACCTATCGATCTACCGAAGATTGGCGACGACATCTATAAATTCCCAGCAGATCTCTACCCTCCCGACATGGTTTACTATATAAATTATCCTTTCGATGCCAACTTTAATAAATGGTCGACCCATTCACCTATTTGGAAACCAAAGTAAGATTTATATACATTATTCTAATGTATACGGACTCTTGAATTGCTAATCTATGAAGCAGTATTATAATAAATGCATAGTATTAAAATTAACATATAACTTAAATTATAATTATTTCATTTAAGTATAATATACACAATAATCTAAACAAGATCAAAGAATTAATAGACATACAAGGTTACTACGATCACAAACGTATAAATGGAGAAATTGATGTACTTCAACTAGCAATTATATTTAATGAAAAGACCATCTCAATTAGTTAGTAAATGAAGTTTAATTTGACGTCGAATTTAATCCTAACAATTAGTTAACCACGAATACCATGTTTGATAATAGTTTCCTACGAGGGGCAGACAAAGTTTGTGAATATAGGCTACACCTAGATATATCATGGTGGGGACACAAAACCTCTGGTATGGGATATATAGTAATGTAGGGACACGCAACTAAACGTTTTCTACTCTCTATTTAAACCATATACAGGTCTTTCGCCCTCATCTAAAGATAAGAATAAGACTGTGTAGATGAAATTATGTAGAGAAAAGATATTTTCCTGGTACTGGATATAGAAGAAAATTATGACGTGGTTGGTTTAACCAAGTTGGTGAAAACCAGGACAATTTGGTTTAACACTGCAGTGGTCACATGTAAGTAACGTGAAGGGTCCCGCGATTACTCAGTAGACACTTTGAAATAGCTTTTTAAAATATAATTATCTTGTGAGCATTTTAGATTGTTTAAGGGGTTGTATAGAAAACCAATGTGTTTTATCGCAACATTTTTTTTATTGTAGCACAAAGGTAATATATAACATAAAACTAAGTCAGGTCACGTGTTAGGTCAAACTAACACACTTTCATTGTCACTTTCGGTTTCGGCAAGTCAGCGTCGTATTTGTTTAAGCTCTGGTTCAGACATTGTTTACAGATAAATGTGTTACTAATTTAAAGATTGTTTTCACGCAAAAATAAATTATCTATTTAAAAAACAAAATAACAAAACTACTTCATGTATAGAAAATATATCATAAGTGGTCGAGTGGATTACTATTGCAATCCAGGTGAATTAAAAAGATTCAAAACAAAATAACATGACAACTTACAACTCTGTTACTTGACTGGTAACAGTGGGGATGTGTGTGTGTGTGTGTGTGAAAGGTAGACGACCGCTCAAGGTCATAAGCCTTACCAACCCAAAATAGCACACAAAAAGTTACCCCTGGATTACAATGGTAATCCGCGTGACGACTGCAGTGTTAACAGAAAACTTATTCTCGAGCCGGTAAAGAAAGGTGTCTACCCGGAGAAAACGTTAAAATTTTAGAAAAGACAAATGCTACAAAATGGAAGAGATATCACCAGGTTCAATTTAAATATCAATATTAGACTTATTGATTCAATGGAGAATATTTGACGCAACTTCCATTTCTGGACAAGTACTCGATGAAGGGACAAGGAAACATCTTACATATCTTCTTCCAGTAAGAGTAGAACCTATGATAAACTTAGCTGACTACAGTCCAACAGAATATGACCGACTTTAGATGTTACAAATTACTAATGCTTTGGTAGGCGATATTGGTAGGTATCCAGGGGATAAAGAGCTTCCTTTAAAATGTAAAGAAACAAATTGTAAAACAAGATAATGTACTAATTAAATTTTTTTTTATCCTTTTGTTAAGAATATTCGCACTCTTTTTCAAAAAATTCAAATAACTTAAATAGTATGTAATGTTTAGGCGTACTGTGAGTTACATTACGATATTGATTTATATTAATACATACATACACAAACACTCACGCACATATATAGGCCCTAAATATATATATATATATATATATATATATATATATATGTGTGTGTGTGTGTGTGTGTGTGTGTGTGTGTGTGTGTGTGTGTGTGTGTGTGTGTGTGTGTGTGTGTGTGTGTGTGTGTGTGTGTGTGTGTGTGTGTGTGAGTGTGTTTGTGTGTGTGTGTTACAACGGATCTGCAATTTCCTTTTTATTTTCTCTACTATTTCTCTTCTATATATATATATATGCCTAATTTATTTAACTAATCTACCATCTTATGTCATTTATTTTTTAAATTTCCTTAACCCTTTACTATTTATTTCTTACACATCCTAGGTCAAATTTATCCATTTCTTTTGTTATTTTAGAGACCCATGTTGTTTTACGAGTAAGTCTAACAACTTAACTCGTTTGGCCTTAACCGTATGGGTGCCATTTTTCTTTTGAAACGGACCAGCTCAACGACTCAACGCCCGCAACCCTTTTGCGAAGCACCACAGCCAGTCCTTGTTCCCACTAGGTAAAAATTTTGAAATAGCGGTTCTGGCCGAAGACAATGTTCGCCTGTGCAATGCTCGCCAAAATCTGCCAGTCACTGGACTTTATTTAAAAATCTAACTCGCTTAGATTTAACCCTTTGGGTATCCGTTCCCGGGAAATAAGTTAATTTTTTTCAATTTATTTATTATAAACTACTACTAAGATAAATCCTGTCTAGCAGCTTGCTTTCTGATGGAGATTACAATGTTCGTCTTGTTCCAATGAGCGAGACTGACTTAATGTTGCTCTGGAATCAAGTCCAAAGGTTTAGTGCGCTTAAGTACTGGTATCCTGTGAGCTAGTTGCTTAGCTGCAGGGTTCGTATGTTCCTGGAGCCGCCCGATGTGATTTACTGCTGCAGTGGCGGCCTCCTCTCTCCCGCTCTTCATCTTGAGGTCCCTAAGTATATAATAGTTACGGACGTACCATAGAGCTCTCACTATAGCTCTCAACACTTTATTATGAGTTCATTTGAAGGCATATTATGGCTAACTGGCTATTTTGGTTTAGGGTTGTGTAAGAAATCTGTTTAAATAAATATAATCACTGTTTTGTTGTAAGTTAATAAAAAACTCAAAATTACGTTACGTTACAGCACTGTTTGAAACATTTTTATATCTTTAAAACTCTACTTAACCATCTAACATTTCTTTAACCTTTTGTATATATATATATTCTTGATATTTTACATTATCCATTGTTTTTCCGTTGCACTGACTTTATGAAGTTAATATATTACTATTGTAAGTAATTTTATCCACCATTAAGTGCAATGATTTTACCTTGAGTGATGAGCACCTCATCGTCAAGTGACCGAAAGGTGCCTCATCACTCAAGGTAAAGTCATTGCACTTAATGGTGGATAAAATTACTTACAATGGTAATATATTAACTTCATATATATATATATATATATATATATATATATATATATATATATGTAGAATATCAAATATGTTTTCGTGTTAGAATTATTTTAAAGATTAAATAATACAAACAATTACAGAAATAATTTATTGAAGAATACATTCAAAGCTTTTCGTTGGTTGACATTACCAACATCCTCAGGAATTACAATACTAAGAATGATAAAAGAACTGTTTAACAAATATGAAGTTACTAGATAAAGCAATACTGCGGATGTAATTCCTGAGGATGTTGGTAATGTCAACCAACGAAAAGCTTTGAATGTATTGTTCAATAAATTATTCCTGTAATTGTGTATATTATTTAATCTTAAATAATTATATATATATATATATATATATATATATATATATATATATATAAACCTATTGTATAACTTCTTTAGTAAGAAAATAATTTTTATATCAAACTGTTCTTATCTTACTTCTTTTTCAAAAACTTAGGATAGTTTATATTTACTTTAAGATCAAGACTTATCCTCTCTAGGTTAATTATTTTAATTCTCAAAATTGATTAAAAATTTTTTCTTTATTTTAAATCTTCACGTTTAATTACAACAATTACTTCAAATTTCTCTATCTGATTATAGTTTATTTTCCAAACTTCATTACAATTTGGAACAATTAAACTGGTTAAATTATACTTACATTATAGCTAAGGCGTTTTTATTTTGTTTTGGCTCGCAGTTTTGACTGCAAAACCTCTTCAAATATATGGAATTCACAATAGCATTTGCAACGGTAAAATGTGACATTAGCCCATTGCAGTGTGTGTACGTGCGCGCACGTTTGTGTTTGTGTGTGTTACGTGCGCGCGTGTGTGTGTGTTTGTAAACAGTTGAGTCTCGAAATTTCGAGACCCGGATGTTTTGATCATCCATTAAGTTTGGGACTATTTCTACTCGCGCATACTTTATCTATTTAAAAGGCAATGTTGAGCTAGGTTGCCAAGAAATATGTATAACATTTATAGCCATACGATATGCAAAAAAATGAATAGGGCTTCCCAGAAATATTTATATCAATTATTTATACAGAGAAAAAGTGTTGGGCTTCAAAGAAATGTATATATCAATAAAGTATGAAAACGAAATGAGTCGGGATTCAGAGAAAGGTGTATATTAATAGGGTATACAATGAAATCTAGTCGGGCTTCCAAGAAATTTTATATTAAGTTCTTTAAACGTATTAAGTGCATTATTAAATATAGTATTAGGGTTTATTTACACCCCTATTTTTTTTAATCCTCAGGTACGCATTTCAAGTTTTCGGTAATTCGGGGAGGTCTCGGTCACATTTACCTTGAATTATCGAGATTAAAATAATATATTCAGTTATATATAAATATATATATATATATATATATATATATATATATATATATATATATATATATATATATATATATATATATATATATATAATATATAATATAATATAATAAATATATAAAATATATAATATTTGTATATATATACACATATATAATATAAAAATATAATATAATAAATATATATAATATTTGTACATATATATATATATATATATATATATATATATATATATATAGTGTGTGTGTTTGTGAGTGTGTGTGTGTGTGTGTGTGTGTGTGTGTGTGTGTGTGTGTGTGTGTGTGTGTGTGTGTAAGCACGCGCTCACTTGTGTGTGTAGCCACCAGATATGGTCCTAAATCCAGCCTAGCACTATCTTCATTGAAGTATGAAACCAAATTACTCAATTGCAGCAGTTAAATCTCTGGAGTCAGTATAGCATCTTTAAATCGGATACCTAATAGAAACCGCTCAGCAAGCCTGTAAAAGCCCAGACGTATGCTTAATGTAGATATTAACTTTTTAAATTTTCCCAGCTGATTACATTGTTTTTACTAAGTTTATAGTTTAAGTTTAAAGAAAAGTTATATAACCTATAAAAGTATAATTTTTCTATTACATAAGTGAGTAACTGGGACAATTTTCCTGTTTTACTTTTAAGCGTCTGATGTATTGCAAATTCAGTTGATTAGTTTGCAATACTGAATTCTTCTTTTTCATCCACCCTTTCTAGGGGAACTATGATTTATTATGTTACTAGGTTGTCGACGTCATTCCTAACATACCTTCTTTTACATTTTCATTTTAAATTTGGTTTTAATATTGTGTTTTACTAATATAAACTTCAATTCCAACCAAATGGGTTAGTGTTTAATTAAAATACAAACTGTCAATACAATGTCTTAATAATTACTTTTATATCCCCCACTTTTGTTTTAATGTGAAGTAATAAAAACATATCTCTAAACTTGACATTAGTTTACATCTTAAATACTTGAAATTTAAATTAAACCCATGACTCATTCCCTCAACTCTGGTGTACTTTAATAATACCTTAAAGTTAACACATTTGTAGATTCATGATAGTTTTAAAATATATTGAAAAGGTCTTCTCTTGTGAATATATTTTCCAATGTTTTTCTATTTTCTAATTTGAAAGATATTTTTAACTTAACTAAATACCTAAAATCATGATAAAAAAACTCTTTGTAATATAAACGAATAATAAGATTACTAGACAACTGCCAAAAAATTATGTCCTGCCAAAAAAATGACGATTACAGAGTTTCTCTTCGTAGGGTTTTCTATTGCTATAAATAGTAGCCTACTATTATCAGTCACCAAAAGTTATGAACAAGTAAATCTTTGTGTTTATTTGAAAAGAGTTAATCAAGATGGCAACATTAATAATAGGCTATATGATTTTTTAAAATTTCCCCTTCGTATTTTTAAACAGAAAATCAATTAATAGCAATCTCTGCTTATAATTTCAGGAAAATTCAAATCTACCACAGATTCCAAGGTATGAGTATCATGGAAATCGACGCTAGCGAAGGTACCGAGGCGGCCGCTGAAGCTATACTAACCAATTCAAAAATATACTTGCATAATTACGTTCAATGACGACGGTTGAACTAACTTAAAATCTCAACTTTATACTTACGCAATACCTCTTATATCTTAATTACGATTTATACGTAATATAAAATATAAACGTATTTAGGCACTTCAAGGACACAGAGTTTTTAGTGGTATAAATGTAATTAAAAAACAATAAAAATTTCAAATATGTTTCTAAGCACTTTTTTAAAATACTCTATGGTATAATTAATAATTCTAAAGAAATTTTTTAGTGAAATGTTTCTATGGAACGTTGCAAGATTGAAATTATTATTTTTTCCTCAGATGTTATTTTTCTAATATAGGTTTCTAAAAACCTAATAAGTAATCTTTGCATTACGGCAGTTTCTTAACGGCAATGATATGCTCGCCATTTGTTGCTGGCTTATATTTCTCTGAGAGTATTCTTAGAAAAACTATTGCCTTTTATACTATTTTCCCCCTTAAAGACAGAAAAATAGGGAATAGTCAAGCCATATAAAGTGAGAAAAGAATAAACAAGAAAGTGTTGACTAAAAGTCACCCAGGATTACTTACCATGCACTCTCAAGTTCAGCCCCTGCTGTTATATCAGGATGTCGTACATTTAATATGTAATGTAAGAACATATATTTTTCTTGAATTTTATAGTCCATTACGTTCGGTGAATCTTATTAATCACTTAAACAATAGTTTATGACTATATGACCTTGGAATTTAGTAAAGTTCATGAAGATCAGCACATAGCGATCGAAAACGTTCTGCCTCAGTAAGTTTTAACAAATTTACTAAATTCAAGGTTTGGATAGTCATAAACTATTGTTTAAGTGATAAATATATTTTTCAATTCTTTCTACTAGTTTAAACTCTCTGTATAAATAAATAAATAAATATAAATATATATATATATATATATATATATATATATATATATATATATATATTCAATTCATAATTTAAAACTAACTAAATAAAATTTTCCTTTGTTTACTTAAGTAGGAAAAGCTTTTCGCCGGATTATAGTTCCAGCATTCTCAAAGACTATTTGAGTAGTCTTTGAGAATGCTGGAACTATAATCCGGCGAAAAGCTTCAGCATAATTGTAAATGTTGAATAAAATATATCTTGATTATGAACTTTTTGAAGTTATTTAATAATTATAACAAATCAAGAAAAATAATCATCTTTATTATAATATATATATATTTTCAATTCATAATTTAAAACTAACTAAATAAAATTTTCCTTTGTTTACTTAAGTAGGAATTGACTTTCAAACATTTTATGTTTATAATATTTATTTGTTTTCAGATTGATATGATTTTCTTAGTATTCACTTTAATTTAATAATTATTATTCTACTGTAAGTGTGTTCAATAATAACAATATTGTTAAATTATAAAACGATCTTTATAATGTGATTTCCATGCTATTATTACTATTTGAAAAATAATCAGTATGTATGTTTGTATATATTATTAGCTTTTATTTTTACAAAACATTTTCCTCAACGTTAATTGCAATTTTTCGTGAAAAACAATTTCATTTTTACAACTTCAATCATCTTAAGGAGTAGTTATCCTATGTAAATTTTTAAAAACTTGTCGAGCAGAGAGTTTTCGGTTATATTCTTCATTGACCATTGACGAAAGTTCTAAACGAGAACTGAGGTACATGACGCACGGGTAAGATGGCGCAGTGGCGGTAAATTCTATGTTTATGTGTTGGCAACGGCCGGCAACGTATTTGCCCACGTAAGATAACAGTGCAGAAGTGATTTCATACCTAAATTCTTATTTATTTTGTAAGTGTTTTAGATTGTTCGTTTGTCAATGAGGTAAGAACCTATTTTACAAGTATTTACTTCTAATATTATTGCTTTTAACTGTTACGTTTTTAATCACAAGCCCCATTATTTTCCTTTTATCGAGCTACAAAATAAGCAGATGTTTGGTATATTTACTTTAAAGAAGATCTATTGAAGTTCAAAACGAAGTTGGCGTGACAGGGCAAGTTAGTGAATGGTACTTGGGACACGTTGATGCATACCTTACTTTCCTTTCTTATTTTGTTAATAAACTTTCAGTTACTATTCCTGGATTTAAGTTTTTATATCTTAAATTTTGTTACTGTGTATGAATAAGGTAATATTACAGTAATTAAATTTTAATGATTAATTTCATCATATAATAATTTTAATTTATGAAAAGGAAATGCGAGTAGTTCTTTTATATGGTTTTAAACATTTTTGTGGTAGTTTTTTTAAATTTGTAAGTAAAACATTACTTAATTATTAGATTAGGGTGAATTACGTGAAGGAAACACGAGGGAAAACCCGACCTGATAACATGATAGCAGAACTATTAGGAATGTAAAGCGTACAATCAGATCCATAAGAGGTGTTGCTAAGGAGTTTGACATAGATTCTGTGTCAAAGTCACAGCAGTTGAAATCATTTGCCAAGACGTTTTACCATCCCACAGCGGGTCTGAAAAGTCCAGATTCTTTCCTATCAATGTAAATAATTTTACAGAATAAGAATATATGTCTCCCTTTGTGTCGGATAGACTCAACCCTGAAGAAGATATTACAACACAATGTTTAACTAATGAAGACGAACGTTCGCAGGTTGTGAGGTTGGATGCGGAAAAGAGGTTAAAATATACCAAATGTTCTACAGATTCAGTACCTTTCATAGTTTCACTAAAAGGCGGAAATCAGTTTCCAAAAACCCGTACTTCTGAAGAAATTCAGGTTTTTAAACAAACCAAAGCAAGAAAAATGTAGCCCTAAATAGAAAAGGAAGAACAACGATTATTTTAACAGATTTACATCTTTCAAAATATTTACGAAATGATAAAGAACCTGGACAGAAAAAATGATAAAACTAGAGGATGCGAAAAGTAAGAGAAAAAAACGAAATTGGAAAATGCTAAAAAGGGTGTGAACAGTTTTTTTATAACTAAGAAAAGAAATACACTAAACAATATTCAACGTGACTCTACTGAAGAGTTTTTGTTGTTCAGTTAGTCTTAAAGATTTTGTTCAAAGAAAAATCAAGGGAAAATGGCTATATCAACATACTACTAGTCGTCTACAAACATTCTTTTCAAATTATACGACTAAGTTTTAGAACCAATGCTATGTTCATATCGTCAATGTCTGAATGACCATATATTTATATTTTACATTGTTAGCCTACTATATTTAACACATAATAAAAACATTAAAAAAACTATATTATACATTATTTTAAATAAGAGATTGTACCTAATTGAAACAATATTGATAGTTTTATCTTGAAGAAATGTTTATAAGACGCGTTTTAGTGCCTTTTAACATACAAACCTGATTCAAAGTAAACGAATGTTTGTGGATAAATATAGCCAAACCGATTTTTAAGTCATAACGTTATTACGCGAGGTGAATTAACAATGAAATTAAATCATTGTATATGTATATATATATATATATATATTAAACCAAGTTAAATAAACCAATTTTTGTATATAGCATATATTTATAAAAAAAAAGCTTTTTAAGAAAAGATTTATTTGAGACTTAGATAATAATTTCAAAATAATTGCACACATTATATAAACCCGGTTTTGTGTACCTGCTATTATTTGTTATTAATATTCTATGATGTTCAAAAATTATATAAACGATTCAGGTATTTATTGTTCTACGTCACATTTTTCTTAATGTAACTTTAATTTACTTTATTTTCGAAATTAAATTGTTATTCATTGAGATTCTTTATTAAATTAGAATGATATTTTTTTTAAATATTTGTAATTTATAATAACATAAATTCAAACAATTTTTTTCTTACTTAGTATATAATTTTCATCTTTTTTCAACACTTCTGCCGTTAGTCCCCTAATACCATAGACATTTCTTTTAGATTGTGCATACTTTTATTTTAAACAGCTAATATTTATATTCAAAGTAAATTTTTACTTAAATCAACAAATAAATATTAAGTTTAATTTCTTTTGTTTTAATTATTATTAATATAATTATCTATATACATATATGTCAGAATAACAACACTATTAAGTTGTAAAATAAAAAGCGAATTTCCTTGGAATTTCCTGTTTTTCTTTTTAATCATGGTGATGAACTATTATTTTTGTTTTTCACTATTTATACTATTAATTTTATTCTGCTTGCACTGTATGTAGTCTCTTTTCGCACTGTCCTTTTGTGAAGCAAGGTTCGATACCGTTAATCTAGTTTATATATTTTCTTTATTGTTATTCTTAGAGCATTATTTATGATATTATGTGGTAGCCATGGCAACAATTTAATGTTGTGCAACGGATATTTCGAAGACAACCATAGGGGGCAAAGATAATTTCATATACATCTTTCAGAAATAGATATATAGTTGTGGGAAAGTTGGCTCAGTGCCAAAGTGCTAGACTTCGAACATGAAGATACTCAGTTCGCATCCGATCTAGACCTCCGGAATTTTTATAATTTAATTATTGAATAAATATTTGAAAAAAGCTATTTAAATCAATTGTCAGGCACTGTATTAAAAACATTTGTATTTGACTTTATTGTATGAATAAAAATAAATTTTTATAAACGATTGAAAATTTTGTGCAACATATATACCCGGAGAGTCTGAGGTAATGGAAGTTATTTAATAAAATATATTATGTTACATTATATAACGCTTATTTTTATAATTAGGTCTATACGTTTGCAGTAATTATATTTATAAAACATAGCTTAATCCTTCACGAAATGTTTTTAGTACTCATAGTAGCAGTGTGAAGTTTAATAAACAAAGTACTGCCAACTAAACTGTGAGCAAACAGTAGGTTTATTTTGAGCAGCTTATTTATATTTTGTTGCTGTGCATCAGTTCGTACTTTAAATGACTTTAAAATGTAAATGTAAATGTTATTATACATTTTATTATAATAGACACCTTCTGTTTTTTACTGAGAAGTTTGAACATTGAATAGAGAAATAAAACAAACGAGGATTAGCAGTTGTTATTAGCAACTAAAAATAAGTACACTCTTGGTTATAAATTATTCGCCTGAAAAAATGTGTTTATCTTAGATAAAATATTTTAACAATATTATAACAATTAAACAATTTCGTTAGTGAGTGAAACACATCAAAGATAATATATATCTTAGTTCTACAGATGTTATAAGTTTCCTTTCCCAACTAAAATCCGTGTGAAACATAACATCTTCTAATACTCTTATAATGGCAATATATTCTATGTAAAACAATTTTATTATTCGTTTTAGAGGTTATGTAAAAACAATACGAGTTCATGTATAAAACACTTCTTTCAGAACAACAATAAGCTAGCACATAACAGTCGTCAGAGTTTCATTGGGCAATAAACCTGAACGTATCTGATTTCGTGTCATATTTAGTAACTGATAGTAGTATTTATGACCCATTCTAACAGTATATAGATTCGATGATATAATTCATTATAATTGAAATATCACAAACTTTATTTAAAAGTGACACCAGTGAATAAATAACGTTTACACTTAAAAACACATAAGATCGAAATCTAGTTAATGAGCTGTCTACTTAATCAAAAGATACTAGGGAAATTGATGTATGCAACAAAAATAACCTTTTACACAATTATACCGTCTCTTTTATAAAATGCTTCTATGAAAGTTCAAGTTAATTTTCACACATTTTATTGTTGTAAAGTTGCTTATTAAAATTATAGTTAAACATTATATTACAATTGTGTAATACTTATTTAAACATTTACTACTTACGTCATCAAAATTTGTAAATCTTGAATAATGTTTTGAAATAATTTTAAAATACGTTTTTAATCTACTATTTCTAAATTATTTAAACAGGGAAAGTTTTTTCAATGCTTTATTCTACATAAGCGTGCATAACAGAAATTTACCAATCTAACAACTCTACATTTTACTTTAATTAAATAATATTTTACTAAGTGAGTACTTAGTTAATAAAGTTTAATCAGGGAATTCAAGATGATTACAACAAGCAACTATACTTTACGTTATGCATTCCTTATTTTAGAAACGTATTATGATTTTAAACAATATTTAAGACAAATTCAAAAGTTTGAATTTCAATTTAAAGACAATCATTTTAGAAAACATCTTATCCGGAGAAATACAAATCTGCACTTTTTATTTTTCAGAATTTACACAACAAACACAGTTTTAAACAGGTAGAAAATGTTTTTACATTATAGACTTTAATAGATAATATAGAAGTTAGTTGGTTGTTTAATTCAATGTTGGGTTGTAATTATGGGACTGTGAAGCCTTGAGTTAGCAACGAAAGTAAGCTGAAGAGAAGAATAAAAATGCTATTCGCTAATTAAAAATAGAGAAGAGAGAATGAAAGAATAGAGAAAAATAAAAAAAGCTTAAAATAAATACGTCGAAACCGTATTTTGCGAAGCCGTATTTGTAAATACGTAGGCAAAAAGTATTCCTATAGACTTGATTGAATTAGCGTGTTTTGATAAATTGTTGAGCTTCTCGTAGGGCCTACTAGTTAAAGTCATGCTTTTATATCATGAGAGTGTGGCTTATAGGTCGGTATTCTAAGTTGGGCCACTACAATCAATTGCTGGTGTACAAGTCAGTGCTTAAGTCTGCATACGAGTGGCCACTCTGGCAGCAATAAGGAAGTTATTGAACTCTTCCAAAAAAACAGTGAGAGCTCCATGGTACGTCCAAAGTTCTGCCATTAATATGGCCCAAAGATAAAGAGCGTGAGAGAGGAGTGCACCTGCGTCACTTCCAGCGGCTCCAACGACACAAGAACCCAACAGCTCTACGGCTGGCTCACAGAGTGCCAGTGCGCACACTAACCCTTTGGATCTGATTCCAAAGCACAACATGAGCAGCACTAGAATATAATTAGGTGCCGTTCTCTAAAACAAGCCTGACTTTTTCCCACCACTTCCAAAAAGCTAGCTGCTAAATAAAGTTTCAGCAGAGACGAAAAAAATGTCTGCTTACAACAGTCAATTTTGCACAGATATTATTACCCTATATTATATTTCAAAATATGGAAAACTGGATTTACCTTTCATATTTTAAGCATATTTAAAGAGTTTTCAATATTAAAAACAGTAGCATATATAATTTGAAAATATAGATGTTTTTTTAAATAGCATTGAAAAAATCAACTAATTTTAATACTTTTTGTTCCGAAAAGTTATCTATTGGTATTAAGGTTTTAAGTAGAGCGATTTTACAGAAAACCAGAGTCAAAGATATATATTGTAGGATGCATATACCTCACTGGCTTCTACCAAATAATTTGATTTACTTTAACGGTATACTATATTTAGGCTAAAAAGACTGTAAAACACTTGTTCTAATGTAATAAATTGTCGGAAAATACTCTCTTTCTAGAAGGATTGTATTTAAAGATTAGAAAAGACTATGGGATGAAATGATTTACAACGCTTCGTCTATCCTGGGAATTAAAGATAACTACTATCTCGCACGAGACTAATCGCCTCATTTAAAGTTTTAGAGCGGAAGCGAATGACGTCACTCGATTTATTGTAGAGCTTCTGTTGATTTTATTATCATCAAATTGTAAAACCTACTGAGTATTTTAACAACATTTTTCATTCTATTGTGGAAATAACTTACCTTAAATATAAAACGTTTATAAATATTCGTAAAATAATTTGGCTCAGATAGATATAATATGTATATGTACGTCTAAATCACCGAGCATAACCTTAAAGTTCTGGGGTTGATCCCAGGTTGTACTAAAGTCTTTTTATGTAATATTTCAGTGTCCACATCGACACAGCTCTGAAAACAAGAAAGTAGACCAATAATCGAGGGGTATGGTGAGCAGTTGTAGCGTACTGGTGGCCGCACTATCCTTTCCTAGGCTAAATTAAACAAAGACCCCACTAAAAAATACCAAAACGAAATCATACAATTAGCAAAAAACAATGACAATTTATTCAGCCAAAAAACCCTTACCAATACACAATAGACAATCTAAAGCCCCCCAAAATAAACGACCTCATCAAAATAAATAAAACCAACAATCTTATAAGACCCATAATAAATTTTAAAATTGCACCTGCCTATAAAATATCACAAATAATGGCCAATAACCTAAAGCACAAACTTAAATTGGAAAATAAATACACCATAAAAGACTCAATTAAATTAACCGAAACACAAAAAACAATAAACATAACAAAAACACCAAATTTATATCATTTGATATCACAAACATGTACTCTAATATACCAATAAACGAAACCATCTAAATAATTACAAACAAATTAACTGATCTTAAAACCAGCTCCAAATACACAAAGCAAATTACAACATGCCTAAAGACCATACTAAACGAAAACTATTTCATTTTTAATAATAAGATAAATAAACAAATAGATGGCTTAGCAATGGGATCACCCCTCTCAAGTATAATATCAGAAATTTACCTCCAAAACCTTGACGACTTAATCACACAAACTATAAAAACACACGACCTTGACGGACATTAGACACGATATGTTGACGATGAATTATACATCTCACAAAATAAAGCAATAAATAATTATATCATTCTAAATGAAATCAACAACTTAGACCCTAACATACAACTCGCCAAGGAGGAAGAAACGAACAATAAAATATACCATCTAGACCTAACAATAAGCAGAAATACAAATAACATTGAATACTTAATTTATAGGAAACCCACACAAGCCATTAATACAATACCAAACTACTCTGACCATACCCCACAACATAAAATGGCTGCTTACAACTAACGCTTATATAGAGTGCTAAAACTGCCTCTAAAAAATGAAGAAAAAGCCAAAGAAAAACAAATAATATATCTAATAGCCAAAAAAATGGATACAATAAAAAAACTGTCGATAAATTAAAATTTAAAATATTAAATAAATTGAAACAAAATAAAATTGAACGACAAACAGCAACAAAATGGACCACATTCACATCGACAGGGTACAACATAAAAGGAATAACTAAAACACTAAAAAATAATAATATTAACATAGCTTACAAAAACACAGGAAACATAATCAATAAAATATACCAACCGGAAAAAATTTGCCCCACACTTATTAACGGAATATACAAAATCGAATGCCGAGACTGTAATACAATATACATAGGCCAAAAAAAAGAAATTAAAAGACAGATATCAAGAATACCTCAATACATACATCAAACCTGAAAACTATAACTCAAATTAGCTACACACGCTATCAAAAACGAACACACATTCCCCACATTAGAAAACGTACACCTAATAAAAAAAAGTACAAAAAGGCCTCAAAATGACAATCTGGGAATAGCTACAAATTTATAAACATAAAAATAATATCATTAACGAACAAATAAAAAATAAAATTAAAAAACGTTACATTATTTAACTTAATAGACAAAATTAACCCCAAAACAAACTTAAAAGACTCGCGTAGTGCAGTGAACTGAAAATAGAGACCGCAAGGGAGTGCGAACTAGCCGCACCTTCGAAGGATTTGGCGTCCCTTGCGGTACCCTGGCCTAACACTACACTACTCACAAAGCATACGAACACTCACACACACACATGGACATATACACATACACTAAAATCTTCACTTAGGGAATTAGACTGGTCAGAACCGTTGAGCGTTGGGAGTGCTGAAAAGTCCAGAGCTTGACTAACTCTGATCTGGGACGCTGCTGTGAGCTTGCTCTGCCGAAGACGTATGCGCGGTTGCTGGTCCGCTAGCCACTTCGGTCCTTGGTCAGGGAGTGTCCGCGGTGCACATGTGTCGGAGCCTGTGCACAGTATTACGAGTTCTCGACTGATGTCCATCCAGTCAAGCTAAAGAGGAAACTATGGGCCCCAGAGTTCCAGGAGTTGGAAATGATCGAAAGTGATCAATGGGTGTACCCGTTCTCATCGTCTCGCCCGTAACGCCTGACACGCTGGTTAGCTTAAAACAAATTATTGGAAAACCAACAAAAGTCCAACTAACCAACCAACCAGTTTAATGTAAAGAGGCGTCGTGAGGTTTCTCCGAAGATGCCTGGTGAAGTAAATAAGACGAGGAAAGAAATGGATTTAGCATAGCCCAAACTACCGCTTAAGTTTTTAATCGTGTCTTGCGCAGAAGAAGGAAAAGATCTTTAGAACGTATCGCCTTTTCTGATCCATAAGGCTATAACTGGATATGCAGCAGGACCTGTCTCTTCCATAAGGAAGTTACAGAATGGAACACTGATGTCAGAAACAAGTAGATCGAAGCAGTCACAATATTTGCTGAAAATGACCTCCTTCTTTGATCAGGTCAAGATTTCGGTGGCCCCCCACAAAACCTTGAACTCATCAAAGGGAGTAATATCATGCAGAGATATTTTATATGTCCGTGAGGACGAAATTAAATCAGAAATGGCTGAAGGTGTAACAGGTGTCGTACGAATTATGAGGATGGAAAATGATCAGAGACAGCTCCAACAACATCATTAATCCTGGCATTCGGAAAACCATCTATCCCAAAATATTTATATGATGGCTATCGACGGCTTCCTGTTAGGCCCTACGTTCCCAATCCACGCCGGTGCTTTAAATGCCAACGTTTTGGACACGTCAGCTCTTTTTGCTCCAAGCCAGAGGTATGCGGACAGTGTGAATCTGAAGGCCATGTAGAGAAGGTTTGCACAAGCGCTCCGAAATGCCCAAACTGTGATGGTGATCACCCTGCTCGCTCCTTTAACTGCCCAAAGTTCAAGGAGGAGGAAGCGATCCTCAGCATAATGGCAAAGAATAAAACATCTTTCCACGAAGCAAAAAAGAAGTTCAAGTCAACTCAACTTAGACTTGAAACAAAATCTATGCCTCAGCTACCACCACTGAGAATTCGTGTTCCAACTGCGTTGGCCTAAATAAAAAAATTGAACTTCTCTCTGAGCAAATTAGTAATTTATTAGCATTAGTGACGAAAAATTCTGTTTCCAACTCAAAGACTAATGTATAATGTGCGGAAAAATCTCCATTGCCAGTTACCTCTGTGAAAATTAGAAGAAGTAAGACACTATTAGAGACAAGTGCGAGACAACTACTCCAACTACGAGTAATAAAAATAATAACAAAGCTGCACCTGTAAAACTAGGTGCAAAATCACAAGCGACTCAAAAGAGCGCCATTTCAAACTCCTCATCTGAGTCAAAAAGGTTTTCAGATTCCACCACTACAATAGTGGGGATGGAATCTGATGACTCTCTGCCTGGAACGTCCAACATTCCAACGAATTTGCATTGACGGCAGTGAGAGCCAGGTGAATCTATTTCACTAAAATACAATGTCCACACCTAAACAATCCCTGATTCAGTGGAACATTAACGGTGTTAGAAGTCACATTGAGGATCTCAAAATAATTGTAAGAGATGTGTGTCCTTTGTACATCTGTATTCAAGAGACACATCTCCATGAATCGCAAAATTTCTATATAAGGGAGTATTCAGTTTAGAGATCGGACTTCGTAACAGAAAATCGAGCTAGAGGTGGCGTAGCTATTCTAACCCATAACTGTGTCGATGCAGTTCCTGTGAGCTAAATAACTCCTTTACAAGCCCTGGCAATTCAAACAGCTGTTCCGTACAAATTCACTCTCTGTTGTGTCTACCTTCCACCAAGTGACAAACTGCAACAGAGAGATCTTGTAGACCTTATAAATCAGATACCTACTCCATTTTTATTAGTAGGCCATTTCGATGTCCACCATATTTCATGGGGTTCACCAGAATGCAACCCGAGAGGTAATCTGATCGAAAGCATCAGATTGGAACTGGATTTGTACCTGCTAAATGACGGTTCTCCGATACATTTAGCAGTGTCAACAGGTGGATTGACAGCTGTAGACTTGTCATTACGCAGTTCTTCTTTAGCTACAAGGCTAAAATGGTCAGCATTGCCTGATCTTTACAGTAGTGATCACATTCCTATTGAGATCTCTTTGTGTGACTCCTCGCCCTGTTGTGTTCGACATTCCCGTTGGATGTGAGGAGATTGCCGTTATCGCTCTTAGGAATCTACGAGCTTTGAAGTTTTCGGTTTCGAAGACCCAGTGTATAGCATTTAGTAGCCGCAGGCAACACCAGGAACCTATCCTTTATCTTGATGGTACGCAGCTTCAGACCGCGGATAATGTGAGATTTTTGGGTCTTTTATTAGATAAAGAACTCTCATGGAATCCGCGTGTGCGTGATTAGAGGACCCGGTGCAGCAAGATATTGGATATGTTGAAAGTTTTAAGTGGTACAAATTGGGGAGCAGACAGAACCTGTATGCTCCGTTTCTATCGCACCGTTGTAAGATCGCGCATAGATTACGGCTATATTGCCTATTCATCTGCTTAACCTACGGTTCTGAAACTCCTGGATTCAATACATCACGCTGGCCTTAGACTTTCTACTGGTGCTCTTTTAGACCAACCCCAAGGTCCAGCCTTCTAGTTGAAGCTGGAGAACCATCTCTCTCAATGGGACGTCAAATGCTACAAATTTCATATTACACTGCTCTTCGAAGTAAACTTAAACCTATTCATAGCAGTTTTTGAAACCTACCTCGAGGATCGTTACAATGTGCGTCAACATTCAACTGCTCCCTTCGGTATAAGAACGTTGCGCATTTTTAGCAATCTAAATTTAGAACGTCCATTTATATTCGAACGAACATCATGCTACATCCCTCCATGGGTAATACTAATGCCAAAATGTGACTTCTCATTGTCCATGTACCTAAAACACAATATCCCTGACGTTATTTATCGTCAGGAGTTTTTGCAAATTTAACTAACTCACCAATATTCTGTGACTATATTCACAGACGGTTCAAAAAAGGGCCAATGGGATAGGTTGTGCATTTTATATGGAAGGACAAACCTTCATTTACTAATTGCTCTCAGCCTGTAGTGTTTTTACTGCAGAACTTTATGCAATTTTCCAAGCTTTAAGATCAATTCCGACTGCAACATCTAAATATCTTGTATGTTCCGATTCTAAAAGTGCTCTCCAGGCTATTCAGGAAATGTACACTAAGAACCCTTTAGTTGGAGACATCTTGTGCTCAATACACAGGCTCCAATTACGAGGTGTCGAGTTGTCATTTCTCTGGGTGCCTGGTCACTGCGGAATATTTGGAAACACTAAAGCAGATGAAGGTGCAAAATTAGCTACAAGTATGGTGCCATCGACACAACGTGTGATGGCATCAGATTTTGTATGCAATGTTAAAACTACACTATTCTCTGTTTGGAATGAAGAATGGCAAAATGTAAATAGAAACAAGCTGAGGGAACTTTAGTGAAATTCTAAACTCATTTATACCGTTATATATATATATATATATATATATATATATATATATATATATATATATATATATTTATATTTATATATAAGTTACGTGTTATATTAAGCTCGAAAGGTTTTTAAAAATGATTTTATTTTTACAAACCTTTGTTAATTAAGAAACATTTAATTTTGAAATGGTTACAATAATTTAGCTTAATAAAAACATAAATTCAAATACAACTGATGTACATTCAGCTGGAGCGGAAAACGTCTGTGCGATACAGATGCGACTTACAAACTGCCGGGTCTCTGTTCTCACCACCTATATAATACAAAAGCTGCGTACGCAGGAAACTTCCTAGCACGCCTTTTATTACGAAAGGTTCACATAAATTGTTCACATAACTCCTCCATGCCTAAATAAAACTTCGGGGGTAGGCGAAGTTTCGGCATCTGTTGAAGTCCTCGTCATCACTCTGATGAGGACGAGGTATATAAGGCTGCTGAATAGGCCTCCGGAAAGGGCGATAGTCCAGATACTGATGTGGTGGGTTATCTCCATACTTGGGTCGATTCTTGAGATGGTTTCCGTGTTTATTTTGTCCAATTCCAGTCGTTTAACATCTACTGAGAATTCTGGCATCTTATTCATTGGAAATTGTAATTTGGACGTGTCCATGAAAATAGGGTGACCTCCAGAGGTTGTTGATGTGTGGATAAGTTTCATGTTGTTGAAAAGGACTGAATCATTGTTAGTTTTTATCAAATATATGCCTTGAAGGGTGACGGTGGTAGTAGCCTTGCGATTGGTAATTTCCAGAGTCTGCTTGTTGGGGAAGGTCGCCAGTTAGAGGTTGATTTCTGAGATCCAGTTAATTAAGTTGTCTGAAAATTCCAACGCAGTATATTCACAGTTGCTGGCATCGTTGCTCCTGATGATGGACACCCTCAGTCTAATTTATGGTGTGTTAGAATGTCGAATGAGCAAAAGTATATGGAATCGGTTTTACAGTTACATTCATTGTCTAAACCTAATATTACAGAGTTAGAAACTCATATGTACCTTACTTTTGGTATAATTGTTACATAATCTGTTTCATATTTTGTGGGTATAGAATGTAATTTATACAATTTAAATTGAGTTTTTTCTACAATGGGTAAATTTATAAAGTATACAATCCTTTCAGAATCTAGTTTACAATTAACTTTAATCAGGTTCTCTAATTCCCACATATTTTCTATTTTAGGTTCTAAAGGTAACCTCTCAATATAATATTTATAAATTTTGTTTAATTCTTCATATAATGTTTGGGTTGAGATAACACTAGGGTGTACAACACCTAGTTTACAAAATGTAAGAGAATTTTCTAAATCTGTGATTACCTATAACATTATGTCATATAAAATGTTCAATTGGTTTAGAATACTTCTAAATTTTTCTAGTTCAACAAAGTCATTTACATTACTATTCACAATACTTAACTTATTTTGTAATTCTACAAAATTTTCATCAATTACAATAAAAGTTTTATTTAATTATTTCATATTATTATTACTAAAGGAGTATTGAGATTCAATTTGATAAATAATTTTAATTTGCTCATTTTCAATATCTTTAAATATTTTGTCATATTTTTTACCATCATATGCATCTAAATTGCCTGTTAAAGATTTGATAACGGATCCTAGTCCATCTATAAGACCTCTTCTTATTCTTTTGTTACCATTCTCTCTTAAGAGTATAATTTCTAATTTTTCTTCTGTTACATTTTTACTGTGATTAAAATATTTAAAATAATTAACAATATCTCTTATTCTATTACTGTTATCAGTTACATATTCATTGTTTAATAAGCTACCGTTACAATTGTAGCAACTAGTTTCAAAATTTTGCAATACATCATAATAATAAGCATCAATGTTATTTAAATGAGCAACTAAGTTTCTTACATTAAAATAGTGGACAAAGGTATGGTAGGAAGATTCTAATTTGGCCGGCCCAAGGTCTATTGGGATTATTCCGAGGTTGTTATTGATTTCTCTGATCCCTGCTGAGTCGGTGGCTGTGCCAATGACGAACAGGAGGGACAAGTGGATCCAAAATACTTTGCTCATTTGAACTACTTTTCACTTTTCACTTTTCACTTACACGTTATTCACTCGTGCTCTTAATAGATATGCGCTCTAATAAGTTGTTGTAGATATTCACTCTACTAAAGTTTTCTTGATGTCGTTACAGATATGCGCTCTGTAATGAATCGAGTTTTTGCAGTATCTCGGTTAACGATTGAAATCGATAAAAATTATGTTCATTAATTCTCCCGAGATGTCCTACCGACTGCGCCAGTTACGTGTTATATTAAGCTCGAAAGGTTTTTAAAAATGATTTTATTTTTACAAACCTTTGTTAATTAAGAAACATTTAATTTTGAAATGGTTAAAATAATTTAGCTTAATAAAAACATACATTCAAATACAACTGATGTACATTCAGCTGGAGCGGAAAACGTCTGTGCGATACAGAGGCGACTTACACACTGCCGGGGCTCTGTTCTCACCACGTATATAATACAAAAGCTGCGTAAGCAGGAAACTTCCTAGCACGCATTTTATTATGAAAGGTTCACATAAATTGTTCACATAACCTATATATATGTAAAATATCAAATAGATTTTCCTGTTAGAATTATTTTCAAGATTAAATAATGTACACTAATTACAAGAATTAAATTATTGAATAATACACTCAAAGCTTTTCGTTGTTTGACATTACCAACATCCTCAGGAATTACTAAGAATGACAAAAGATGTCAGTCTTAGTAATTCCTGAGGATGTTAATGAGGATGTTAATGATGTTCCTGAGGATGGTAATGTCAACATCGTGGCGTAATATCAGAGATAATTATTTTCCTGAAGATGCTGGTACTGTTTTATCGGCGAAAAGATTGGAATAATATATGCATTAAAAGTATTTTTGTGTTTGAAATGTTTTTAATTTATTAACTATATTACAAGAAAACATATAACGATATTTAATATATTTAATATATATATATATATATATATATATATATATATATATATATACATTATATTTTTAGTGTTATTTAATTTTTAAAATTTGCTTTCATATATTTTTCAAAATCCTTGTATATTTTTGTTTCGAATTTTTTCACACTTATTTACTATAGTCCAATTTGTTTTCTGTTATAATATGGTTCATCTTGAAAATTTATTTTTGATTTATTTACCTGTTATCTTTTTACTAATTAAACAGTTCTCTATTATTTATATTGACTTATAATAATATAATTTATAATTTAATACCTTATTTTCTAAATCTGGCTATTACCTCACTATGTATTCATCCTATTATTTAATTTTCATAATTAAGAATACTTTTGAATTTAGTGTTTCTTTATAATTATTAATTAAATGGCTGTATTTCGTATTAGGCAATCAAGTTTGATAATAGTACACATTTATATATCCTCCTCCAATAATTTTTTAAAATAACCTCCTGTTTACAATTATCTGACATTTCACCTGTCATTTACCATTTGCACTCCAATAAACCAACATAACATTCTGAAATGATAATTCACACTACAGTGTATTTAACAATATTTCACGAATATATCTATTTTAAAATTATTTAATTAAAAGAAGATTAGAACAAAAGTATTTCAAACATATATAAATCCAATCACTCCGAACAACATATAATGTATTTAATATGGACGTATTTATCATATTAACAATATAATAATAGTTAATCGTACAATTATGAAATATCATTGCTCAATATGTTTTAATAAAGTAACTTGTTGTATCAACAAGATTGTAATGAAAACGTATCCTGCTAAATAAATAATTCCATTCATATAATCCAGTGATAGATTTTGAATATATAACAACATCTTTACACGGATTTCATAACAATTATTTCTAAAAGTGATTTATTTGGTTTTCAAAAGAAAACATAATTTTCCTATTATATATATTACTACAAAACTGAATTACCATTGCCAACTCTATTTGACTTTGATGCTTTTAAAATATTTTAAGTTTTTGTTTAACTTTAAACTTTTTTGAATATTTTGTCTGCTTACCCAGTGTTTAATGTAATTCAATCTTTCATGTATAATATCTACATCATGGACTTTAAATATATATTTGTATTCAAGAAACTTGAGAAGCTACTTCATTAGCCTGCATAACTGTATAATTTTACATAAAAGAACGTATGTCAACATATGATATGTCAACGTATGTCATTATTGATTTCTTTTTACGATATTTATTTTAATTTATATAAACCCCTAATTTATATAAAGATAAACTTTTTTATTTTATGTGGGGTGGCGGGTATAGATCTAGGCGATAGTAGCTTAACTTCAGATCCGCGGGCCTGTCCCTGAGATTGCACAATATTGTTTATGAGTATATTAGTAGGTCAATACTTTCGTGTGACGCAATATGCTCGCGGCTCTATAACTGAGATCACACAATATTTTCGTATGAGAAGATTTTCGGATGAAACAATATGTTTCTATCGTCATTACCTATTGGTTGTATATGCATTTCTTAGTCTTACCCTCCATTTTCCAAACTTCTTACTTGGGCATATGGGCAAATAAAGATTTGGGAAACTGTATAAGGCGACTTACATGAGACGGTCGATGTTACAGAAAATCTATGATAAATAAGCTTCGGTATGAAATAACAAACAATCTTGAAATATGTGTAGACATATCGGATGCAGAAGCTCTTGGTGTATCGTATATTTTGAAAATGTAACATGTTTTCAGAAGTAATAGTACACGGATTAAACGGGAGTGTGCAAGTTTTTAGTGGCGCACTAAAAGTCCCGCTTAGACTCGGCCGCTACCAGCCAATCTTTGTACTACAACTCTCGAACTCCATCCCCCGCGTCGTAAAACTGTGCTGACTCTACACCCAACGTTAGCAAAACGTCTTCAGCTGTACATGTTTCAGTATGAAGTATCAAATTCCGTTTTATTAGGTTATCAATATCGTCCAATGCTGTCACAGAATTTATTTTACACGTGTTTTATTTGTAAATTGTGGAGTTGTAAATAGTGCCTATCCGAAATTGCAATCCCATATTTTGACAGTGTCCGATGGTACTCCAGTCGCCTAACTTCACCACTTCTGACTCTGCTTTACTGGAATCAAGATGTTTCATCACTAAACATTCGAGCTTCTTCACAAAACTATAATACACAAAAACTATCTCACGGGCCTGACTATGAAGTTTTTTGATATTCATGATAATCTCATACGACAGTAACCGCAGCTACACTTGCATATATATATATATATATATATATATATATATATATACACACACACATATATATATATATATATATATATATATATATATATATATATACACATTTATATATATATTAAATATGGTGATATGTTTTCTTGTAATATAGTTAATAAATTAAAAATATTTCAAAAACAAGAATACTTTAAATGAATATATTTATTCATGCTTTTCGCCGATAAAATAGAACCAGCATCTTCAGGAAAAACAAAATCTTCTAAAGGAAATATTTTTTTTATGAAGATGCTGGTACTATTTTATCGGCGAAAAGCTTTGAATAAATATATTCATTAAAAGTATTCTTGTTTTTGAAATATGTTTAATTAATAATTATATATATATATATATATATATATATATATATATATATATATATATATATATACTTAACAACAGTAACTACACACATAAGTTGACAATTAGGAGTGAGGGCTGACTAGAATAGCCTGGCTGAAGGATAAATGCCATTAGAACGGTTAGAATTACATGAAAACCAATGTTTGCAGAAAAGCATTGATTCTTCCCCCCTCACCCCCGCGCATCTTCACTCGCCGCTTGAAGGTCAGAGCGAAACTTTTAGTGTGCCAGTTATAGCTGGACGCAACAGTACATTTCTATGACTTCGTGGTAGAGTAAATCTGGTAAATCTATAAGCTATAGTATTTTTCTTATATACTCTACCTAGGGTCTTCTATTATATATCTCAATTCTACTTTACCTATATACAATCCTTTCCTAACCGAAGGACGCAAGAATAGTCATATTACTTACAAATCCTAGAAACTACAAACAAAAGTTTATATGTATTGTTTTATATGGTATATATATATATATATATATATATATATATATATATATATATATATATATATATATATATATATTGTAACACACTTTAGATGGTGTTACATATTAGAAAAGGAAATTTCAGAAAACGAACGAGAATGTATTCGAAAATGTAACAATATATAACTAGGTCAAAAAATTGTGATTTGTTAGAATGTATCAAATCTCTGGTTGGTAGTGGCATCTGTAGGAAGAGTTTAAAAACAAAAATTAAAGTAATATGCGCACAAACGATAAGCGGTAGCTAGGACGCCTGCTTGTTTCTGATAATTTAACCCTCTAACAATCGGGATGTAGAAGGCAATGGTCGTCTCCAAGAGCGAGGAAATGTTTAGTTTTAATGTAGTAGTATTTTTTTTTATTTCTTGTAATCATAATGTAGAAGACAGCGCATATCGCCAAGTACGAAGATGGAACGCTGAGTTACTGAAGCCTTTTTCAAAATCATAACCGTGGGAATCTTGTAAGGTTTTTCCAATAGAATGATGCGAGGCTACACCTTGTTAAAACAGCTAAGTGAACAAATTCAAAGTTTGGTGAACTATCACAAAATTTAACTGCTTAAACAGTTTAATACAAAATTAATAAACTTTAAATTTTTCAATACGTACACAAATGTAATTTATGCATTATTTGGTGCATTTGTTTTCAGTTTAAATTTTAAGAATTATTTATGAAAAGAACAAGCAAGCAAACTCGAAAACAGAGCCATTTCAGCCATCGATTTATTAATATGTAAATTTTCTCATAAGTCAAATGTTAAATGTTCATTAATCAGTAACTGGCGCAATGTTTCATAAATATGTATTTTGGTTTGTGACTATAATTTTTTGGCTAAATAAAACTGGTTTGATTTGTTTTAATTGAAGTTTAAAAGAGCAATTATTTAACGAGCACACAAATCCCACACATCTTAATTTAATAAGCCTTTAGACAATAATTTAATAAGACTTTGCAGGTCATTTTCTAAATATGTAACTATAAACTGCAATATTAAAAATCAGCTTTAACTCATAAGAATTAGAGCTACCAAAAATAAAAACAGTTACAATATATATGTGTGTTTGTGTGTAGCCCAACAATTTTTCTCATATTTATTTTTAAAAATCAGTAAATTTTACTTATAATAATTTATTACTTAATCACAGTAGAAATGGACGCTCTTAGGAGATTATGTCAAATCTTTAGACGAGATAGTAAGACAAACTACAGAATCACAGACATGACAAAGAAGTAGAAGACTGTCAAAAAGGAGATTCAGAAGAAACGGCATATATGGTTCGGACACGTAAAACGGATATCGAAGGGAGATTATAGAAAGTTTGGAATGAACGCCACCGGAGAGAAGAAGAAAAGGAGTGAAACCCATAATAACATGGAAAGAAACGATCACATCCATTAGTGAAAGGAAATTATTTGTCGAACACTGCTACAAAAGGAAAACAAGGAGGCAAGGTTTAAACAATGGTCAACGACAGTAGACGCCGTATAAAACAGACGTATATATATATATATACGTGTGTGTATATATATATATATATATATATATATATATATATATATATATATATATATTCAATACATATTTTGATCTAAATACCATTTTTAATAATAACCTTTTGTAGTACTACATTGTTTTCATTAGTTGTATGTATTCCTTAATATTTATAAATTCTCTTGAATAATAAGCCTAGATTTTAATTTAAAATGAAGCTATTTCGATTATTGATAACGTTGCTAAATGGATTATTATAGGCCTCAAATGTAGAAAATATTTCATTTGTTGTATTGAGAAATTACATTTTCCACATAAATATTATAATCCTTCTCAATGTCGAAGCTTTAATTTTAAAATAATCTTTTTCATCTATAACAAATATTTTTTACTTCAAGGCTACTCTTGGGAGTTGGCTATAGTATTACTTTTTAAGGGACTTTGTACTTTAATCAAAACAACATGAGCATTTGAGAACCATTATAACCTATTTAACTTTGTTTAAGTAAAAACTGCTTATGTTAGGAGAAAATAGAATACATCTTTTAGATGTAAAGAAACTTAAAAAATATTTATGCAATAGCAAATCATTATATTTATTTCAATATTGATAAAACGTTTAATAATGAGCTTGCAACCTATCTAAATGAGATAGATCAATATGGTTGGTTTCATAAATGAAGTTCAGGGACTTATCTACTGGCAGATCAAGCTCGTCGCACCATAGGTACCAGGATTCGGCTAGTCGGTTGGGATCATATTTTGACCGCGGCTAAACTGATGCATTTCGGCTCTACAGCACCCATCATCAGTAAAATATACGCGGCTGAGGGTTTTGTGACAGGGGCTGGACGCGAGATTAGCGGCTAGCAGTCAGGTTTGGCCGCGGCAGCACGTAGGTTTGTATTTTGATTTTGTACGTAGGTAGTGCAATTGGTACTAAAATGTTTTGAAAATAAAATACAACTTTAAAAATAATATTTTAAAAAAATCCAAGTAACCTATGCGAATGTTGGAAATACAGTATAAATATAATAAATTGATAGACAGCTTGTCACTATATTCCAATTTTTACCGTTCATTTTATTTTTAACTTGAAAAAACGATTAAATTTACGTTTAGTAATTATTTAAAGACAAATTGTTACTCTAACAACTTGACACAACGATTAATATAAAAATGATTACCCGGGTAAATGTATTGATATTAAAAAGAATGTAACGAATTATCAAAATTTATAATCCTGAAAAATAGGACTATGAATTTCAGCACAAAGCATATTTTATCATATTGATGGCTCTGATGGAGTAATACAATAAACAAATGTCCATTGATGTTGATAGAAATCAGAGGCAACAAATAATTTTCGAATTTTATCTTGATTTTTACGATTTGGACTCCACCAGAATATTTAATGCAATTTCTTGTTTTTGTACCATTCATTAGGTGTTTCATGAGTTTGTTAGGGCTGATTGGAAACAATTGTACATATAAATTCAGAGGGTTCATATACGCGAAACAAAGGTAACCTTTGAGTAATTCACTCCTACCCCAACCGATAGTAATTGCAATCTCTTTGTACAAAAAAAAAAAAATAATAAAAAAAACAAATAATAAAAAAAAAAAAAACAGCGACCACAATTACAATAACCTTTTAACAACAAATGCTGACTCTGTCAAATACAACTTTTTCTAGTTAAAACTGAAATGTTAAAACGCTACAAAGTTTTGTCTGGATTTAACGTAAAGTCACTATAAAATTCAATTACAGGTGCCTGAGACAGGCCATTTTGAATATATTTCAATTCTATAACAGTTGAAACGAACAGCTGTGTTAATTGTTGTTCAACAATGGGGAGATAGTTTGTGGCTTGCAATGAGCAAGCAATCTAAGTTTGTTGATTGATTGCGCATGCGCCGTTTATTAACGACACCATCCTTATCATCTGTACCACGCATTAAAAATATTGGACCTAGAATTACTGAGTAAAACACAAATATAAAATGCTACTAGCAACATTTAGAAAAAAATAAATAAAATTTGCAATATTCGTATTTCACATGAAATGTGTTATAATTCACACGGCTTACTATTCATAATGTGCTACATTTCAGTGTCTCAGGAGAGTATTCACGAATTGTACATTTTTAAAGATGTTACATATTCAATAAGAGATGTTGGATAATGAACTATTTGTTGTAAAATAGATGCGTTTATTCATTAAGAGTTGGGTTTTAAGGTTTTGTATATGCAAAGATTTAAAATTTCCACATTACAAAAAAAAAACAATTTTAACTTTCAAAGATAATATGTATGACATAATTTTGTGTACCAATGGATATTTTTTATGTGACAGCGTCTCTCTAGAAACTGTTCACATTCATGGTTAGGTAATATTCCGAAGCCAATAGGTACAGGAAACCTGTTGTCTAAAATGTTTAGGATTAAATTGTGAAAACAAACTCTTGCACAACTAGTTACTAGCAACACAATTAAGATATTTTCTATTTCGTGAATATATATCGTGAAATTGAAGAGGAGAACAGTAAATGATTATTAATATATTATGTTTATGAAATACTGTACTTAGGATGACAAAAATAATCTGTCTATTCTGCGATATCATTTACCTGTGTATATAAGTATCATCTTTGTGCTCGTTTTTTATAATCTTTGTATTATTTCAGTATCATATGTAAAATGTCATTATCATGGGTATGCACTACCAATATCTTCTTGGCACTATGTCGGTATCATCTTTTTACTATGTCAGTATCATCTGTGTACTATGTCAGTATCATCTTATTACTATGGCATTATCTTCTGTATACACTGTCAGTATCATCTGTATAACGATCAGTATCATCTGCATAACTATCAATATATCTGTGTGCTATGTTCGTATCTTCTATATACGCTGCCAGTATCATTTTTTTTAAATGTCAGTATTCTCTGTATACACTGTCAGTAACATCTGTGTACTATGTTAGCATAATCTGTATATACTGGCAGTATCATCTATATACATTTTCAGTATTATCTGTGTAGTATGTCCGTATCATCTGTATACACAGTCAGTATCATGTGTGTATTATGTCCGTATCATCCGTATACACTATTAGTGTCATCTGTGTACTATGTTCGTATCAATTGTATACCTTGTCAGCATCATCTGTATACACTATCAGTATCATCTGTGTACTATGTCCGTATCATCTGTATACCCTGTTAGTATCATTTCTATACACTATCAGTATCATCTCTGTAATATGTCCGTATCACCTGTATACATTGTCAGTATCATTTGTGTACTATGCCCGTATCACCTGTGTACCCTGTCAATATCATCTGTATACACTATCAGTATCGTCTGTGTACTATGTCCGTAACATTTGTATACACAATTAGTATCATCTGTGTACTATGTCCGTATCATCTGTATACCCTGTTAGTATCATTTCTATACACTATCAGTATCATCTCTGTAATATGTCCGTATCATCTGTATACATTGTCAGTATCATTTGTGTACTATGCCCGTATCACCTGTGTACCCTGTCAATATCATCTGTATACACTATCAGTATCGTCTGTGTACTATGTCCGTAACATCTGTATACACAATTAGTATCATCTGTGTAATATGTCCGTATCATCTGTATATCCTGTTAGTATCATTTCTATACACTATCAGTATCATCTCTGTAATATGTCCGTATCATCTGTATACATTGTCAGTATCATTTGTGTACTATGCCCGTATCATCTATATACCCTGTTAGTATCATTTCTATACACTATCAGTATCATCTCTGTAATATGTCCGTATCACCTGTATACATTGTCAGTATCATTTGTGTACTATGCCCGTATCACCTGTGTACCCTGTCAATATCATCTGTATACACTATCAGTATCGTCTGTGTACTATGTCCGTAACATCTGTATACACAATTAGTATCATCTGTGTAATATGTCCGTATCATCTGTATATCCTGTTAGTATCATTTCTATACACTATCAGTATCATCTCTGTAATATGTCCGTATCACCTGTATACATTGTCAGTATCATTTGTGTACTATGCCCGTATCACCTGTGTACCCTGTCAATATCATCTGTATACACTATCAGTATCGTCTGTGTACTATGTCCGTAACATTTGTATACACAATTAGTATCATCTGTGTACTACGTCCGTATCATCTGTATACCATCTCAATATCATCTGTATACACTACCAGTGTCATCTGTGTACTATGTCCGTATCATCTGTATACAATGTCAGTATCATCTGTGTACTATGTGCGTATCACCTGTATACCCTGTCAATATCATCTGTATACACTATCAGTATCGTCTGTGTACTATGTCCGTAACACCTGTATACACAATTAGTATCATCTGTGTACTACGTCCGTATCATCTGTATACCATCTCAATATCATCTGTATACACTACCAGTATCATCTGTGTACTATGTCCGTATCATCGGTATACAATGTCAGTATCATCTGTGTACTACGTCCGTATCATCTGTATACCATCTCAATATCATCTGTATACACTACCAGTATCATCTGTGTACTATGTCCGTATCATCTGTATACAATGTCAGTATCATCTGTGTACTATGCCCGTATCACCTGTTTATCCTGTCAATATCATCTGTATACACTATCAGTATCGTCTGTGTACTATGTCCGTAACATCTGTATACACAATTAGTATCATCTGTGTACTACGTCCGTATCATCTGTATACCATCTCAATATCATCTGTATACACTACCAGTATCATCTGTGTACTATGTGCGTATCACCTGTATACCCTGTCAATATCATCTGTATACACTATCAGTATCATCTGTGTACTATGTCCGTATCATCTGTATACAATGTCAGTATCATCTGTGTACTACGTCCGTATCATCTGTATACCATCTCAATATCATCTGTATACACTACCAGTATCATCTGTGTACTATGTCCGTATCATCTGTATACAATGTCAGTATCATCTGTGTACTACGTCCGTATCTTCTGTATACCATCTCAATATCATCTGTATACACTACCAGTATCATCTGTGTACTATGTCCGTATCACCTGTATACCCTGTCAATATCATCTGTATACACTACCAGTATCATCTGTGTACTACGTCCGTATCATCTGTATACCATCTCAATATCATCTGTATACACTATCAGTATCATCTGTGTACTATGTCAGTATCATCTTATTACTATGGCATTATCTTCTGTATACACTGTCAGTATCATCTGTATAACGATCAGTATCATCTGCATAACTATCAATATATCTGTGTACTATGTTCGTATCTTCTATATACGCTGCCAGTATCATTTTTTTTAAATGTCAGTATTCTCTGTATACACTGTCAGTAACATCTGTGTACTATGTTAGCATAATCTGTATATACTGGCAGTATCATCTATATACATTTTCAGTATTATCTGTGTAGTATGTCCGTATCATCTGTATACACAGTCAGTATCATGTGTGTATTATGTCCGTATCATCCGTATACACTATTAGTGTCATCTGTGTACTATGTTCGTATCAATTGTATACCTTGTCAGCATCATCTGTATACACTATCAGTATCATCTGTGTACTATGTCCGTATCATCTTTATACCCTGTTAGTATCATTTCTATACACTATCAGTATCATCTCTGTAATATGTCCGTATCACCTGTATACATTGTCAGTATCATTTGTGTACTATGCCCGTATCACCTGTGTACCCTGTCAATATCATCTGTATACACTATCAGTATCGTCTGTGTACTATGTCCGTAACATTTGTATACACAATTAGTATCATCTGTGTACTATGTCCGTATCATCTGTATACCCTGTTAGTATCATTTCTATACACTATCAGTATCATCTCTGTAATATGTCCGTATCATCTGTATACATTGTCAGTATCATTTGTGTACTATGCCCGTATCACCTGTGTACCCTGTCAATATCATCTGTATACACTATCAGTATCGTCTGTGTACTATGTCCGTAACATCTGTATACACAATTAGTATCATCTGTGTAATATGTCCGTATCATCTGTATATCCTGTTAGTATCATTTCTATACACTATCAGTATCATCTCTGTAATATGTCCGTATCATCTGTATACATTGTCAGTATCATTTGTGTACTATGCCCGTATCATCTATATACCCTGTTAGTATCATTTCTATACACTATCAGTATCATCTCTGTAATATGTCCGTATCACCTGTATACATTGTCAGTATCATTTGTGTACTATGCCCGTATCACCTGTGTACCCTGTCAATATCATCTGTATACACTATCAGTATCGTCTGTGTACTATGTCCGTAACATCTGTATACACAATTAGTATCATCTGTGTAATATGTCCGTATCATCTGTATATCCTGTTAGTATCATTTCTATACACTATCAGTATCATCTCTGTAATATGTCCGTATCACCTGTATACATTGTCAGTATCATTTGTGTACTATGCCCGTATCACCTGTGTACCCTGTCAATATCATCTGTATACACTATCAGTATCGTCTGTGTACTATGTCCGTAACATTTGTATACACAATTAGTATCATCTGTGTACTACGTCCGTATCATCTGTATACCATCTCAATATCATCTGTATACACTACCAGTGTCATCTGTGTACTATGTCCGTATCATCTGTATACAATGTCAGTATCATCTGTGTACTATGTGCGTATCACCTGTATACCCTGTCAATATCATCTGTATACACTATCAGTATCGTCTGTGTACTATGTCCGTAACACCTGTATACACAATTAGTATCATCTGTGTACTACGTCCGTATCATCTGTATACCATCTCAATATCATCTGTATACACTACCAGTATCATCTGTGTACTATGTCCGTATCATCGGTATACAATGTCAGTATCATCTGTGTACTACGTCCGTATCATCTGTATACCATCTCAATATCATCTGTATACACTACCAGTATCATCTGTGTACTATGTCCGTATCATCTGTATACAATGTCAGTATCATCTGTGTACTATGCCCGTATCACCTGTTTATCCTGTCAATATCATCTGTATACACTATCAGTATCGTCTGTGTACTATGTCCGTAACATCTGTATACACAATTAGTATCATCTGTGTACTACGTCCGTATCATCTGTATACCATCTCAATATCATCTGTATACACTACCAGTATCATCTGTGTACTATGTGCGTATCACCTGTATACCCTGTCAATATCATCTGTATACACTATCAGTATCATCTGTGTACTATGTCCGTATCATCTGTATACAATGTCAGTATCATCTGTGTACTACGTCCGTATCATCTGTATACCATCTCAATATCATCTGTATACACTACCAGTATCATCTGTGTACTATGTCCGTATCATCTGTATACAATGTCAGTATCATCTGTGTACTACGTCCGTATCTTCTGTATACCATCTCAATATCATCTGTATACACTACCAGTATCATCTGTGTACTATGTCCGTATCACCTGTATACCCTGTCAATATCATCTGTATACACTACCAGTATCATCTGTGTACTACGTCCGTATCATCTGTATACCATCTCAATATCATCTGTATACACTATCAGTATCATCTGTGTACTATGTCAGTATCATCTTATTACTATGGCATTATCTTCTGTATACACTGTCAGTATCATCTGTATAACGATCAGTATCATCTGCATAACTATCAATATATCTGTGTACTATGTTCGTATCTTCTATATACGCTGCCAGTATCATTTTTTTTAAATGTCAGTATTCTCTGTATACACTGTCAGTAACATCTGTGTACTATGTTAGCATAATCTGTATATACTGGCAGTATCATCTATATACATTTTCAGTATTATCTGTGTAGTATGTCCGTATCATCTGTATACACAGTCAGTATCATGTGTGTATTATGTCCGTATCATCCGTATACACTATGAGTGTCATCTGTGTACTATGTTCGTATCAATTGTATACCTTGTCAGCATCATCTGTATACACTATCAGTATCATCTGTGTACTATGTCCGTATCATCTTTATACCCTGTTAGTATCATTTCTATACACTATCAGTATCATCTCTGTAATATGTCCGTATCACCTGTATACATTGTCAGTATCATTTGTGTACTATGCCCGTATCACCTGTGTACCCTGTCAATATCATCTGTATACACTATCAGTATCGTCTTTGTACTATGTCCGTAACATTTGTATACACAATTAGTATCATCTGTGTACTATGTCCGTATCATCTGTATACCCTGTTAGTATCATTTCTATACACTATCAGTATCATCTCTGTAATATGTCCGTATCATCTGTATACATTGTCAGTATCATTTGTGTACTATGCCCGTATCACCTGTGTACCCTGTCAATATCATCTGTATACACTATCAGTATCGTCTGTGTACTATGTCCGTAACATCTGTATACACAATTAGTATCATCTGTGTAATATGTCCGTATCATCTGTATATCCTGTTAGTATCATTTCTATACACTATCAGTATCATCTCTGTAATATGTCCGTATCATCTGTATACATTGTCAGTATCATTTGTGTACTATGCCCGTATCATCTATATACCCTGTTAGTATCATTTCTATACACTATCAGTATCATCTCTGTAATATGTCCGTATCACCTGTATACATTGTCAGTATCATTTGTGTACTATGCCCGTATCACCTGTGTACCCTGTCAATATCATCTGTATACACTATCAGTATCGTCTTTGTACTATGTCCGTAACATTTGTATACACAATTAGTATCATCTGTGTACTATGTCCGTATCATCTGTATACCCTGTTAGTATCATTTCTATACACTATCAGTATCATCTCTGTAATATGTCCGTATCATCTGTATACATTGTCAGTATCATTTGTGTACTATGCCCGTATCACCTGTGTACCCTGTCAATATCATCTGTATACACTATCAGTATCGTCTGTGTACTATGTCCGTAACATCTGTATACACAATTAGTATCATCTGTGTAATATGTCCGTATCATCTGTATATCCTGTTAGTATCATTTCTATACACTATCAGTATCATCTCTGTAATATGTCCGTATCATCTGTATACATTGTCAGTATCATTTGTGTACTATGCCCGTATCATCTATATACCCTGTTAGTATCATTTCTATACACTATCAGTATCATCTCTGTAATATGTCCGTATCACCTGTATACATTGTCAGTATCATTTGTGTACTATGCCCGTATCACCTGTGTACCCTGTCAATATCATCTGTATACACTATCAGTATCGTCTGTGTACTATGTCCGTAACATCTGTATACACAATTAGTATCATCTGTGTAATATGTCCGTATCATCTGTATATCCTGTTAGTATCATTTCTATACACTATCAGTATCATCTCTGTAATATGTCCGTATCACCTGTATACATTGTCAGTATCATTTGTGTACTATGCCCGTATCACCTGTGTACCCTGTCAATATCATCTGTATACACCATCAGTATCGTCTGTGTACTATGTCCTTAACATTTGTATACACAATTAGTATCATCTGTGTACTACGTCCGTATCATCTGTATACCATCTCAATATCATCTGTATACACTACCAGTGTCATCTGTGTACTATGTCCGTATCATCTGTATACAATGTCAGTATCATCTGTGTACTATGTGCGTATCACCTGTATACCCTGTCAATATCAACTGTATACACTATCAGTATCGTCTGTGTACTATGTCCGTAACATCTGTATACACAATTAGTATCATCTGTGTACTACGTCCGTATCATCTGTATACCATCTCAATATCATCTGTATACACTACCAGTATCATCTGTGTACTATGTCCGTATCATCGGTATACAATGTCAGTATCACCTGTGTACTACGTCCGTATCATCTGTATACCATCTCAATATCATCTGTATACACTACCATTATCATCTGTGTACTATGTCCGTATCATCTGTATACAATGTCAGTATCATCTGTGTACTATGCCCGTATCACCTGTTTATCCTGTCAATATCATCTGTATAAGTAGAAGGTGCCCTAGAATAGCGCGCCCACCCCTAAACTCGGCCGCTACGTAACCTAGGACTATAGGGGTAGTTATGGATGATGCTCAAGGTCATCCCGACCTTGACCCCAGACCCGGGGGTGGTTTTGACCACGTTCAGGGGGGTAGGGGGTAGTTTTTCGAAAAAAAAAAAAAAAAAATCGGCCGCTACGTAACCCAGGACTGTAGGGTTAGTTTCGGATGACGCAGGAGGTCATTGCCTACCAGATTCCAGCCTTGGGGGTGGTTTTGACCACGTTTAGAGGGGTAGGGGGTAGTTTTTCGAAAAAATTTAACTTCAAGCCACTAACCTAAGCTAGCCAAATTGTATCCAACCTAACCCAACCTAAGTGTAGGGGGTGACCTTAGCTACGTTCAGGACCTTCCCCGGCGGATGCTCCGGGGGTAGATTGGTGGTGGGGCGATTTTCGATAAAATTTTTGAACATGTGCGTTGTCCGATATGGTGCGTAACCTAGGACTATAGGGGTAGTTTCGGATGTTGCAGAGGCCTGGCGGTGACCCCTCACCCAACCCTAAGGGCGGTTTTGACCAAGCCTAGAGGGGTGTTAAATGGAAAAAACTAATTCCAAACAACTAACCTAAGCTAGCCAAATTGTATCTAACCCAACATACTCCTAATTACAAGGGCGATCTTAGCTACGTTCAGGACCACCCCATGGTGTTGATCATAGACTGTAGGGTGTATGTGACTACGTCTAGATGTAGTTATTGGAAAACCTCGCTAGCCAAATTGTATCTAACCTAACATACTACTAATTACAAGGGCAACATTAGCTACGTTCAGGACCATCCCTGGGGGTTATTATGGACGAAGGCAGCCCTGAAAGACCTTGATCATAGACTACGTCTAGATGTAGTTATTGGAAAACCCCGCTAGCCGAATTGTATCTAACCTAACCTTAGTAGATTGGGCGATCTCAGCAACAAACAGGACCATCTCTGGGGGATGTTATGGACGAGAGGCGGCTCTGAAAGACCATGAGCATGGAATCGGGGGTGACTACGTCTAGAGGTGGTTATTGGAAACTCTAATAGGTGTAACAACCTACCCCACGGACAGTCTCAGGATCTGCCCCTGAGGTGGCTACCAACGTGGGTGATATCGTGAGATATAATTGATTAATATATGAAATATCAAAGCTCGAATGATCCCAGGGCCCACCCAGGGAACCCAGGTAACGTGGGCCACAGGTTGATTGCTAAACAAAACAGTGGGCTATGATCCATGACTAGCTAGCGACCCCCGCTACAGATTATCAAAAAAACATATAGAGTATGGCCTGCCTTTTAGAGGTGAAATAGTGTAACAAGGCCTTATAGCCTGAGTGAACAAGCCTAACCTACATGTGCAACCATGCAGAGATAACGCATAGAACCGCAAAGACACCTGGTGACCGCTATAAACCGCACATCCGTGTTGTGAGACAAGGCTATTGTAATTGTGTCAACAAACGTATCGATTTATTACGCATGCTAGTAAAAAAGTAAACAAATAGCTGTGGAAGAGTCCATTCGAGAGGGGTGGACGAGTCCATTCGAGATGGACCGATCTCTATTAATCTCTGCGGGAGATTCCATTTGGTATGGAGGGGCAGGCGTCTATGAAGTATAAATCTCATCGCGAAAAACAATACTTGCCATACAGCTTTGGAAGAAGAAACATTCTGGTAAGCTATCTTGATTTTACTTGTTCTAGTGGGAAATCTGTAGCCTATATTAAAGCAATCGCTATTCATTGCGACTTGTGAGTCGAATAACTCGTATAATCTAATATCATTGTTGATCTGAATATTTATGAAAACAAATTAATCACAATATTTTAATACTTATCTAGCAAATACGAGTATTAGCAAACAACTAGATTTAATTTTAAATTGTTCAACATATACCATTGTCAATCTTAGTAATCTTATTCTAGTTATTTTCTCAAAACTATTTCACATAGAATCAATTTGAATATATAGCATATATCTGTGTTAATTTAAGATCTATTATAGTGACTTGTATCTGTAAAATGGCCGTACGTGTTGTATCAACGGAACAGACATATGTAAGGAAATTCCGTTTGAACGGTACTAGAGTGACATTCAACTTTAACCCCGTACCTGCGGCGGTAAACGAGTTGATGTGGGTCAGACGAGGGCTAGAGGAAATCTTGGAGACTATGAAGAACAACGCTACCGAAGACATGCAATTGGGCTTCACCATGCAGAGCTTAAATCTCCGAAACCACGCCCCTGGATATATTGCGTTTAGAGCTGCCTCTGCGACAACTGTGGACGCCTTGTTTAACATCCTAGGCTCAATAATCCAGAGTAACGCAAATACATTTAAAGCCGACGACACCTTCAGAGTGACCTGTACAAAGGTTAAAGTACCTATAGGGCGAGGGCGTGGGCGTGTAAGACCCGGACTGTATAATAACTTCGTAGAAGAATCGCACTGTAGGAAGGGGATTGTTACGATTAAAAACACAGACAACCTCTGTTTACCCCGTGCTCTGGCTGTAGCTATAGCGCATGCGTCAAGAGACCCAGAGTACAAGCTTGTGTGTAGGGACAGATGCAAACGTCAAACCAACAGAGCAAAACAGCTAATGACGGACGCAGGGGTGCAGATAGGAGAAGGTGGTGCAGGCATTAGAGAGCTGCAACAGTTTCAAGATTTACTCGCCGATTATAAAATCACCGTCTACAATTACGGCAGCAAAGGTCGTGATATCTACTTTGAAGGGGACGTTCAGAACCCCAAGCACAGGCTAAACTTGTTATATCACGCCAACCACTTTAATGTTGTTACAAGTCTGACAGGTGCGTTCGCCTGTAGTTACTATTGCGAATTGTGTCATGTTCCATACGACGATCGCCTGCACCATAGATGCTCAGCCCAATGCAACTCTTGCAAGAGGACCCCGCCATGTGTGCTTGAAGACGACGGCATCCTGTGCGGCGACTGCAATAGACAATTTCAAAATAGAGCCTGTTTTAAGGCGCACATGAAAAGCGTATGCCAGGCTATAAGAAAGTGCCCAGACTGTAATAGATACATTCTAACGAAAAAAAGAAAAGCTCCTCACGTTTGCGGCGAAAACTATTGTAAAGTGTGTAAGGATTACATGCCTGCAGGCCATCTGTGCTACATGAGAATTGATACACGTCGCCCGCTATCAACCAACTTCCTGTTTGTCTTCTTTGATCTTGAAACTCGACAAGACGAGGTTATTAACGACGCTCGTGTGCATCGAGTCAACCTGTGTGTATCCCAGCAATACTGTTGGATGTGTATGAACGGAGGAGGCGCCTGCCTACAGTGTACGGACAGAACCAGAGTCTTCAGAGAGGATCCCATCAACGGGTTCATGGCGTACCTAATGGAAGTGCGAAAGGCGTACAAGAAGGTGATTGTAATCGCTCACAACGGCCAGGCCTTTGACTTCCAGTTTATCCTAAAGTACGTCATAGAAGAGACACAGTTTACACCCGAACTGATTATGCGAGGCACCAAGGTCATCCTCATGGAGATTGATAACACAAGGTTCATCGATTCTCTCAACTACATGCCTATGGCTCTATCTAAACTGCCTAAAGCCTTCGAACTGCCCCCGGAAAAGAAAAAGGGATATTTTCCGCACCTGTTCAACACGTTGGCAAACCAAACGTATGTAGGACCCATGCCTGCCAAAGAGTACTACTGCCCCGACTCCATGTTTGACAAGAATCACGAAGAGTTCACACTATGGTACGACGAACAGGTGCGCAACGAGTACGTCTTTGACTTTCAAAAGGAGATATTCGAGTACTGCCTATCGGACGTGGAGATCCTGGCACAGGCGTGCCTGAAATTCAGGGCCTGTTTCCTACAAGAGTGCAATGTCGATCCGTTTCTGGAGGCGGTGACTATCGCCAGCGCATGTAACCTGGCGTTCAGAAGGAACTTTCTTAAACCAAACACCATAGCCATACTACCAAAGGCTGGCTACCGCCTGGCCGATAAACAATCGTTTATCGCTCTGCAATGGTTGTTGTGGCTCGAAACAGAGGGCAACCTGCGAATAAGTCATGCAGGTAACGGCCGAGAGATGAAGGTCGACGGCCTAAAGGTCGACGGGCTGTGCACAGAGACAAACACCGTGTACGAGTTCCAAGGATGCTGGTTCCACGGCTGCCCCAAGTGCTTCCCCAATGGACGTGACGCTGCTCTGGAGGACGATCCGGCGGACACGCACAACGCACTCCTCGAAAGGACAAGGGCCAAGAACGCTAAAATCGCACAGGGCGGCTACCAGGTCGTCGAGATGTGGGAGTGTGTATTTAGGCAGCAGAAGAAGGACGACAAGTCCATGGATTACCTCGACAATCATCCCGTCCTCAACGCAGCGCCTCTCAACCCTCGCCACGCATTCTTCGGCGGCAGGACGGGAAATATAAAGACCTACTGCGCCGCTAAAGAGGACGAAACCATCCAGTACGCCGACGTGTGTTCCCTCTACCCGTGGGTATGCAAGTATGGAAAATACCCGATTGGACATCCAAAGCTGGCCGTCGGCAACGACGAATGCAGGAAACTGGGGATGAGCGCCGAAGGGTTGCTCAAGTGCACAATTCTGCCGCCTACATCGCTCTACCACCCCGTATTGCCTCTAAAGATGAATAACAAGCTGATGTTTGTACTATGTCGGACATGCGGCGAAACTCTGAATCCTGGCGATTGCGACCATACGGTGGACGAGCGGGCTCTGACGGGCACATGGACCACGGACGAGATACGCAAGGCTGTAGAGAAGGGCTATGTTGTTGTGGAAATGCACGAGATGTGGCAGTACGAGATGGCTTCAGGGAACGACGGCCTGTTTAAAGATTTTATTAATAAATTTCTAAAGATGAAACAGGAAGCGTCAGGCTACCCCGGCTGGTGTAAAACTGAAGAAGACAAGGCCCAGTATGTGGAGGATTATTTCACCAACGAGGGTGTCCGTTTGGACCAATCAAAGATTGTCAAAAATGAAGGATCCCGCTCGTTGGCCAAACTAATGTTGAACTCGTTTTGGGGAAAATTTGGACAGAGAGAGAACCAGACTAAAACGTCGATTATCAGGCAGCCTCAGGAACTGTTCAAAATGCTGCAGAGCCCATCCATTGACGTCAACCACATTCAGGAAGTAAACGAAGACGTATTGGTTGTGAATTGGCAGTTTGCGGATGACGTTTGCGAAATACTGCCCACCGTCAACGTTGTGCTGGCCGTCTACACCACTGCTCACGCCCGGTTAAAGCTTTACGAATATATGGACGCTCTCGGCCCTCAACTTATCTACAAGGATACAGACAGTGTGGTATACCTTCATAGGGAGGGATTGCCAAGAGTGGTGACTGGAGATTATTTATTCCAGATGACTGACGAGCTCTCGGAATACGGCCCTGGTTCCTACATTACAGAATTCGTCTCTGGAGGTCCTAAGGTCTACGCCTACAAAGTATGGTCTACAAATAAAAACAAACACGTGACCGTGTGCAAGGTCAAGGGCCTGACTCTCAATCTCGGCACATCAGCCTCGGTCAATTTTGAATCGATGAAGCGAATGGTTTTGGAAGGTAGCGATCCTATAGTAACCACCAGCGATAGGATACGCCGCACAGAAGATCGTGACGTCATCACCACGTCAGAAAGTAAAATCTTCAGGTTAACTGGTGCAAAGAGGAAGTTGGACGAGGACGACGGATACAACACACTGCCCTACGGTTACAAACGTCCACGCATGAGCGAATAGTCACGCACTGTAAATATTCAACTTGACAAACGCTAATAGCTTAATTTTGTATTAATTCTGTAAAGTGGTTAGATAAACATATTGTAATTCAGCCTAACAAAAACTAGATTATATATAGGTATTATTTATTCACATTGATTACTGTCTAGTGATTAGGTAAACATAATAATAATAATGATTATCTATATATTGTATAAACAGTCTGTTAAGCAGAAGCTAGATTTTATATGTATTAATTATGCACATTGATTATCTATATATTGTATAAATATTCAACTAGATTATATATAAGTATTAATTATGCACAATGATTTGCTATGTTTTCTATAAATATTCAGACTAACCAAATTGTGGCTACAAAATTCCACGAATGAGTAAACAATATGAATAGCTGACGAATGTTGATTTTTTCACACACACATGTTTTTGTAAAGTAATTTGACCCCCTGCTTGGCGGGTAGTGTGAAAGAGACGAATGAAAGCCCACTGGCGAGGCTCTAAGCAGTCCGTAAGGTTGTATGCATCCCCTCTGGAGTGGCCGTAAAGGTTCGTAAGGGTGAATGTACTTGTCAAGCAGGAGGGTCGTTGATATACGGAGGCATCAATTTGATTTTGGAGGATGTCACGTGGAGTAGGCGGGGCTTGGGGCCTCTCCTTTCCCCCTTCGGGGGATATTTGTGTGAACAAAGTATAGACAATATTATTGCAATAACCTTTATGTTATATATATTTTATACTTGTAATCATTTATTTGAAGCACCTATTATATTGTAAAACATACAGATTTAGAATTTTAGACTTTACAGAGGCCTGATAGTACTAACAATGACTTTGCTGTGTTTTGCTGCTAATCAGTTTATATTTTTGTTAGATTTAGCATTAGACCTATGACATGAATTGTATTTAGCCTAAATTATGCCATGTGATTGGAATATTTATGAGATATGTCTAAGCTAGTGTCTATAGTTGATGTATTAATTACCTAGATATGTCTAAACTTTTTTTTAATTGTGTATAAAGCAATTGTAATTAGATTTAAGATTGAATGTTTAGTTTTGTACATTGTTCAGATCATAATGTTATTGTAATTATACCTTTCTATTGTCAAATGACTATTACTAATTACCTTATCCTGTGTTGACCTTTGCATTAAGTGCAAGCACATGTAAACATAGTCGCTTGAAGGAACACACTGAATTAGACTCTTAGCGTAGCGGATGTCTGTACTCTTGATGGTTCAATGCACACCCATTGAGAAATTGTTAAATGACTAGCGTCAGAACATGATCATAGGCATTGGTATGTAACTGTCCTGTAGATAGCAAATATAGGTGGCAAGTTAATCCTATACAGATGACTGTTCGGACGCCGTCTTGACCGACATTGAGTTTGACGTCATTTGCTGCGGTTATGTCCAGAGTGTGCTATTGCGGTCGTAACGATATTACTGTAAAGGATTTAAACACGCATTGTCGAGCTGTGTGTATGATCTACACCTGCAATGAAGCGTAATAACACTGTTTATTGACTTGTAGGCCTATGTACCGTATCATGCATATTGGTTTAATACAGAATGTGTGTAGATTTACAGGTATTTCGACCTAACACAATATGTATGCCTATGTAGGTTAACACTCATATATACTTAATACAGGTTTACGTGGATATTGGCTAAACACAATCTGTAGGCTAATATAGGGTAACATAGATATTGGATTAATACAGAGAGAGAGAATGTAGGTGTCCTTGCTTACTAGCTTGTTGCGTAACATACATAATGGTTTAATACAGGATGTATACTATTGTGATTGGTAGCTGTTTTACCACTCCAAGGTAGCTTTACCTAAGACCTGACTTCAGGATGGTTTTAACCTAAGTCCAAGGTGGCTTTACCTACGACCTGGGTGTCTTTACCTATGGCCTCAAGGTAGCGTTACCTTGGGCCTACCTCCAAGGTAGCTTTACCTTAGTTAGTATGCTGTAATTGATACAACATACCTAGACAATATGTGAGATATTTTGGTAAGCGTTGGTAGCTATCTATATATTGTCTAAGGCCTAAGGCTTTTGCCAGTGCCTTCACTAACCATAACCCATTAGCTGAAACGTTGTTCTGGCCGTAGCCTATTTGAGCTTGGTGTCAATGTCGTTCGTTTGAACTTCGTGTATGTTGGTCGGCTAAGTTTGGCGTAGTGTTGTATAGTTGAAACGTTAGCCATTTGATCTAGCTCTGTTGTTAGGCCATGTATCGGTTGTCAGGGTATGTATTTGATTCAGGGTTGGGTATCTATTGTCTAGCTATGTAGGCTATGGTCAGGCTAGGTATCTGTTATCAGGCAATGTAGGCTATGATCATGCTAGGTATCTGTTGTCAGGGTGCTGGTTACTCTTGCATTACCATAGATTTATGTCTATGGATAACCAGCTTAGCATAGTATGTGGGTTTACACAGATAACACAGAATGTAGGCTAACTATATACATTACCCAAGACATGCATTGGATACTTTATGTTAATCATTAGCCTAGCTATGCATTGGCTGTGTTAACCATTAGTCAGGCTACACATCAGATAATATGTGATACGCATTAGCCTAGCTATGCACCAGGTACTATTTAATAACCATTAGCCAGACTATGCAATGAATATTATGTGTTAGTTTGTAATTAACCTACTCATGTGATAATCATAGTCAATCTGCTCATCGGATACTGTTTGTTAGGCCCTAGTCGGACCGTGCATTTTATATTATGTGTTAACTTGTATTTAAACTTCTCATCGGATACGATGTGTTTACCTCTACAAACAGCATCGCCCGCTTTGTTGTAATCAACAGTCGCGGTTGTGACGTAATTATGGATCAGTCCAACTTGCTTGGACTCGTCCACTCACCTCTCAAATGGACTCTTCCACAGCTATGTATAAAACATTATATACAGGTACAAACAGCATCGCCCGCTTTGTTGTAATCAACAGTCGTGGTTGTGACGTAATTATGGATCAGTCCAACTTGCTTGGACTCGTCCACTCACCTCTCAAATGGACTCTTCCACAGCTATGTATAAAACATTATATACAGGTGGAGATATAGTGCTTTTGCATAGTCTGTGTTTAGAGTGATCTGTGTGTGTGTTTGCCAGTAAGTAGTAAAAATGTCATCATCAGTGTCGGCAAAGTTTTCAGCTTTAAATTCTGTAGATTCTGTGCCTATACGCGATCTAAAGATAGGCAAGGCATTTAAAATTGTAAATGCGCGTTTTGTCGAGGCAAAGTATGGTACCACCGTACTTGTAGACTTACAGGTAGATGATGAAGACAGACGCGCTGTCTTTCTTCCAAAGCGTTACGCTACGGCGTTGACTGTGGAAGATTTGAGCTCTATGTTGGGCAAATTTTTAACTGTTATCAAACATGTAGGCCAGACCGTGAATTTGGCCATTACAGAGTAATATTATTCATTAGCACGTTTCAGCATGTTTATTTTTTTTTTTAAATTTTACAGTGTCTCTGTCTTTGTTTAATCTATGCGCTATTGAGGTCTGCGCGTGCGTACAGAACAGAAATTATATAGACAGTTTGGACTTACCTGTATCTGTAAAGCAAGTGTTGATAAAATATTTTAAAGACTATGTATTGATGAAGTCTGGTGATAGCTCTGATTTTGATTTCTCGTCTATAGATTTCAATAATTTAAGTTTTTCAGAATTTTTAATGTTGATGAACCAGCCAGACGAGGTGCCTGTATTTGTCGAAGAGAGGACAATTTTCAACTTTATTAAATTTCACTACACTGGTCTGTCTGATAATATTTGCCGAGAGTGTTTGAGTAACTTTGTGCTCCGTCAGGCAGAGAGTTTCGACATCACAAGAGCCGGTTACACGTACTCTATAGCCGAGGTGGACGGCTGCGATTTTTTATACCATATCTGGGACTCTGATAACTGGTGCGATATCTATTTAAGCCCGTTATTTAAATTATATAGTTTTGAAGACTTTCTGCAATCAACCCAGGAGGAGAGCTATACTCTGATCAACTATTGTGATCCGTTAATCTGTAGATCATACATTCACGAGAGATGGCGTCACAACAACCTATAAACACTCGCATTGTAAGTACCTAGTCTTTTTTCAAATTGAGTTAAGTCTAGATGACACAATAGGTGTTTATTTATAGGAGAGAATATTTTCACACCTCATTTTTTTGTAATGCCTAGGTCATACACTATATTGAATGAGTGGTAGTTTATTTTGGATATATTATATGTTAATGTCACGTCTTTTTCAATTTTTGTAAGGCTTAGATCACACAGTATATTGAATGAGTGGCAGTCTATTTTCAATAGCGTTTAATATATATTTTGGACACGAGGTAGCGTCATTTTCAAATTATTTGAAGCCTAGATCATAGAATATATTGAGTGAGTGGTGGTTTATTTTCATTAGCGTTTAATACATATTTTGGATACGAGATATTATATGTTAATGTCTGGCCTTTTTCAAAAGCCTTAGATCACACAGTATATTGAATGAGTGGTAGTCTATTTTCAACAGCTTTTAATACATATTTTGGACACGAGGTAGCGTCATGTTCAAATTATCTGAAGCCTAGATCATAGAATATATTCAATGGTAGTTTATTTAGATTCTTTTTTCTAGGCGTACACAGAGCTTTCAGATTCTTCACTATCCTATTCGCCTCTACTACTACCTATGGGCTCGTCTCCAGGAGATTTACCTACCCGTCCGCCTGGCATTGATACGGACAGCGATGAGGAAGACCATAGACCCAGCTATAGTTGTGATGATTCGTTTTCGTTTCGCCTGCACGATTTCCTGATGGTTTCTCATCCACCGAGGAACCCGCCTTCACCCCGCACATGCATACAGACGCTGGATTACACCTTAATGCAGCTCCAGCTGGCAATTAGGGATCTACGGACGGCTGCCTCAAAATCTTACTACAAGACAAGCCGGACCTTTGCGTATAACGTTTGGGGCATGACGAGACGATTCCTACAGGATATTGTGGTGGCTGGAGACTACGCTATCCAGCGTACCAATAATGTAGGTGGATTTTCATATTATTTCAATTGGCTTTTCTTTCAGGATATCTGGACCTATTTACTAATCATGTTGTTTCTTACAGGATTTGTATATGTATATACAGTTGTTACTAATTGACTTTTTTGCCTTCAGCCACGACCGGCGGTGTTTGGCTTATGCATTATATGTTGTGAGAACCCTCGCAACGCTGTTGACACGCCTTGCGGACATGTCTTTTGCTTAACCTGTCTCTCAAGATGTATTCGCTGCCCACATTGCAGATCTCGGATCATCGATATATTTAAATTATATTTGTAATATTGAGGAACAATTTATATCTATGCACTGTAAAATTATTTTTATATGTTTAATAAATCGTCATGCTGAATATACTTATTGTATATATTATTTCATATACCTACCCTTTTCGGATCCTTATATCGTTGGCCTTATCCAAAATTATATGTTTATATTGCTAAACCACTCTGTTGAATAGATAGTTGGGTTCGTTTTATAGCATATATTTATTCATGTTATTTGATAGACCTCGTTATTAGTGTTTCTCCATAGACCTTTATATCTAAACCTATTTACAATTATAGAATATATACATAGTAGCTATCTGTTTACTTAATCTACAACGGCCTAATACGGTTATATTTAAACACATTTTTGGCTGTAGGGTGTATACATAGCTGACTTTTTATTATATATGTATGCCATGGTATAACGATATTACATAGTATATCGATGCAGTAATCAAATCGACATAGCCGTACGTGTTTTAGGCTTGCTATAGCGGTCACCGGTTATCATTGCGGTTTTCTGATATTGCGTTATCGTTGTCTGTACACGTCTGGCACACGGTCAGGCGTCTTCCAACATAAGGCTTTGTCGCAATGTTTATTATTTTGTAGCATAGACAAAATTTGAGTTTGGCAATGATAACCGTTTGCCCCGTATCGAACACATCGTTATAACGGTGGGGTTACTACCTAGAGTCATTCGTGGGCAGATACATCGTCATGTATATAAAATCTTTCCACAATTTAACCCCTCGCCGGTAGCCACCTCCGGGGCGGGTCCTGAACGTGGCTGAGGGTCGGGTTGTTACACCTATTAGAGTTTCCAAAAACTACCTCTAGACGTAGTCACCCCCGATTCCATGCTCATGGTCTTTCAGAGCCGCCTCTCGTCCATAACATCCCCCAGAGATGGTCCTGTTTGTTGCTGAGATCGCCCAATCTACTAAGGTTAGGTTAGATACAATTCGGCTAGCGGGGTTTTCCAATAACTACATCTAGACGTAGTCAGTGATCAAGGTCTTTCAGGGCTGCCTTCGTCCATAATAACCCCCAGGGATGGTCCTGAACGTAGCTAATGTTGCCCTTGTAATTAGTAGTATGTTAGGTTAGATACAATTTGGCTAGCGAGGTTTTCCAATAACTACATCTAGACGTAGTCACATACACCCTACAGTCTATGATCAACACCATGGGGTGGTCCTGAACGTAGCTAAGATCGCCCTTGTAATTAGGAGTATGTTGGGTTAGATACAATTTGGCTAGCTTAGGTTAGTTGTTTGGAATTAGTTTTTCCCATTTAACACCCCTCTAGGCTTGGTCAAAACCGCCCTTAGGGTTGGGTGAGGGTCTCCGCCAGGCCTCTGCAACATCCGAAACTACCCCTATAGTCCTAGGTTACGCACCATATCGGACAACGCACATGTTCAAAAATTTTATCGAAAATCGCCCCACCACCAATCTACCCCCGGAGCATCCGCCGGGGAAGGTCCTGAACGTAGCTAAGGTCACCCCCTACACTTAGGTTGGGTTAGGTTGGATACAATTTGGCTAGCTTAGGTTAGTGGCTTGAAGTTAAATTTTTTCGAAAAACTACCCCCTACCCCTCTAAACGTGGTCAAAACCACCCCAAGGCTGGAATCTGGTAGGCAATGACCTCCTGCGTCATCCGAAACTACCCCTACAGTCCTGGGTTACGTAGCGGCCGATTTTTTTTTTTTTTTTTCGAAAAACTACCCCCTACCCCCCTGAACGTGGTCAAAACCACCCCCGGGTCTGGGGTCAAGGTCGGGATGACCTTGAGCATCATCCATAACTACCCCTATAGTCCTAGGTTACGTAGCGGCCGAGTTTAGGGGTGGGCGCGCTATTCTAGGGCACCTTCTACTTGTATACACTATCAGTATCGTCTGTGTACTATGTCCGTAACATCTGTATACACAATTAGTATCATCTGTGTACTACGTCCGTATCATCTGTATACCATCTCAATATCATCTGTATACACTACCAGTATCATCTGTGTACTATGTCCGTATCATCTGTATACAATGGCAGTATCATCTGTGTACTATGTGCGTATCACCTGTATACCCTGTCAATATCATCTGTATACACTATCAGTATCATCTGTGTACTATGTGCGTATCACCTGTATACCCTGTCAATATCATCTGTTTACACTATCAGTATCATCTGTGTACTATGTCCGTATCATCTGTATACAATGTCAGTATCATCTGTGTACTACGTCCGTATCATCTGTATACCATCTCAATATCATCTGTATACACTACCAGTATCATCTGTGTACTATGTCCGTATCATCTGTATACAATGTCAGTATCATCTGTGTACTACGTCCGTATCTTCTGTATACCATCTCAATATCATCTGTATACACTACCAGTATCATCTGTGTACTATGTCCGTATCACCTGTATACCCTGTCAATATCATCTGTATACACTACCAGTATCATCTGTGTACTACGTCCGTATCATCTGTATACCATCTCAATATCATCTGTATACACTATCAGTATCATCTGTGTACTATGTGCGTATCACCTGTATACCCTGTCAATATCATCTGTATACACTACCAGTATCATCTGTGTACTATGTCCGTATCATCTGTATACAATGTCAGTATCATCTGTGTACTACGTCTGTATCATCTGTATACCATCTCAATATCATCTGTATACACTACCAGTATCATCTGTGTACTATGTCCGTATCATCTGTATACAATGTCAGTATCATCTGTGTACTATGCCCGTATCACCTGTTTATCCTGTCAATATCATCTGTATACACTATCAGTATCGTCTGTGTACTATGTCCGTAACATCTGTATACACAATTAGTATCATCTGTGTACTACGTCCGTATCATCTGTATACCATCTCAATATCATCTGTATACACTACCAGTATCATCTGTGTACTATGTCCGTATCATCTGTATACAATGTCAGTATCATCTGCGTACTATGTGCGTATCACCTGTATACCCTGTCAATATCATCTGTATACACTATCAGTATCATCTGTGTACTATGTGCGTATCACCTGTATACCCTGTCAATATCATCTGTATACAATGTCAGTATCATTTGTGTACTATGTGCGTATCACCTGTATACCCTGTCAATATCATCTGTATACACTATCAGTATCATCTGTGTACTATATCCGTATCATCTGATTACCCTGTCAATATCATTTGTATACTCTAAGAGTATCATCTGTATACACTATCAGTATCATCTGTGTACTATGTCCGTATCATCTGATTACCCTGTCAATATCATCTGTATACACTATCAGTATCATCTGTGTACTATGTGCGTATCACCTGTATACCCTGTCAATATCATCTGTATACAATGTCAGTATCATTTGTGTACTATGTGCGTATCACCTGTATACCCTGTCAATATCATCTGTATACACTATCAGTATCATCTGTGTACTATATCCGTATCATCTGATTACCCTGTCAATATCATTTGTATACACTAACAGTATCATCTGTGTACTACGTAAGTATCATCTGTATACCCTGTCCGTATCATCTGTGTAATATGTCCGTGTCATTTGTATACCCTGTCAATATCATCTGTATACACTATCAGATCATCTGTGTACTATGACCGTATCATCTGATTACCCTGTCAATATCATCTGTATACACTATCAGATCATCTGTGTACTATGGCCGTATCATCTGATTACCCTGTCAATATCGCCTGTATACTCTAACAGTATCATCTGTATACTATGTCCGTATCATCTGTATACACTATCAGTATCATTTGTGTACTATGTCCGTATTATCTGATTTCCCTGCCAATATCATCTGTATACACTAACAGTATCAGCTGTGCACTGTGTCCGTATCATCTGTATAACCTGTCAGTATCATTTGTGTACTATGTGCGTATCATCTGTATAACCTGTCAGTATCATTTGTGTACTATGTGCGTATTATCTGTATACAATGTCAGTATCGTCTATATACACTACCAGTATCATCTGTGTACTATGTCCATATCATCTGTATACAATGTCAGTATAATCTGTGTACTATGTGCGTATCATTTGTATACCCTGCCAATACCATCTGTATACACTATCAGTACAGCTGTGCACTATGTCCGTATCATCTGTATACCCTGTCAGTATCATCTGTGTACTATGTGCGTATTATCTGTATACACTGTCAGTATCGTCTATATACACTACCAGTATCATCTGTGTACTATGTCCATATCATCTGTATACAATGTCAGTATAATCTGTGTACTATGTGCGTATCATTTGTATACCCTGCCAATACCATCTGTATACACTATCAGTATAGCTGTGCACTATGTCCGTATCATCTGTATACCCTGTCAGTATCATCTGTGTACTATGTTCGTATCATCTGTATACCCTGTCAATATCATCTGCATACATTATCAGTATCAATTGTGTACTATGTCCGTATTATATGTATAAAGTGTCAGTATCATATGTGTACTATGTCCGTATCATATGTATACACTGTCAGTATCATATGTGTACTATGTCCGTATCATATGTATACACTGTCAGTATCATCTGTATACACTATCAGTAACATGTGTGTAATATGTTCGTATCATCTGCATACACTGTCAGTATCATCTGTGTAATATGTCCGTATCATCTGTATACACTGTCAGTATAATGTGTATATTAAATCAGTGTCATTTGCGTACACTCTTCTCAACTCAGTTTAGAAAAGAATTTATCAATTGTTTTATTCCCTGACCTAAGTTTATTCACCTGTACTCCAATTCCTTAATCCTTAATCTCATATCATTATTTACAATCCTTTCAAATCCTCGTTCGTACCTTACTTGGTGTGGACTGAAAACTTCGGAACAAATAATACAATAGATACTAGCAGTTGGTGTCATGTCTATACAGTTTGTATTGTTAGATCCTATTTCTGTAATTCCCATAACCGGTTTCAATCAATATTACTACGTTTAACGTTTTTTATTTCTATTGGTAATTTATAAATAGTTCGTTATTTTACAAAGCTATCCTTGTTAATTATATTACACTCATCTTCATTGATGAGTACAAGTTTCTACCTTTCCTGAAATTGCAATATAACAACTTAAAGAGGTATTATTTGTTTTGAAGATGTAGTCTTTCCGAAACACGTAAAGCTTTCTACATCCTTTGTAATTCATTCTTTTGACATGTTCTTTTACAATACCTTCAACAATTAAATTCAATTGACAAGTTTTTTCTTAAATTTTTTCCAGAACTTATCTCTTTTCCTATGAATGGTGAAGTTTTGTTTTGTATTTTCGTATGTATATTCGTTCTTAATTATTTGTTTTTTTGTCTTGTAAATGTAATCATTTCTTTATATCTTGTAATATAAGGCTAATTTCTTCAGCCCGTACCGGTAATCCAATACCTCTTGTTATTCATTTAGGCTTATATGTTTCTTTTGTATAGTTCTTAGTGTATTACCTTATTGATTTATCATTATTATTACGTTAGATATTTAATTTAAATTTTTATTATACTTTGTATGTATTAGTGAGATCCGTACTATCTCTTAAAACAATATCGACACTTTGCACTTACAATAACCATTACAGCAAGCTTTATCAATTTCTGTATTATTTTCCTGTGATGATGTAAACACACAACCAACAATAAATATCAAGTAAAGTTAATAAGCATGAAATCTATATATATCAATATAACGATTATCATAATGTTTTGATAACATATTTATGACAGGTCAAGAACATAAACTCAACAATGACAGACACAGACAGAAATGTTCGCGCTTTACCGTACGCAGTACTTTAATGGACACAACAGAAATGAGTAAAGCTGTGGATTGTAATTCAAACTAAAGCTGTGCTATGTAAATATGGCTAAATATAAATCATACATCACAGCTGTCGCGTGTTTTTTGTACTTTATGTGTGTAACATTTGTGTGCACATTCCAGGAAAGCAAATGTAAGCTTATTTTATAAATTCTTTTCTATATTTATAATTCAACTTTTTGAGCCTATTAATGTATTATTCCGTTAAAATTATTTTCATTCAATAATTAAATAATTTTATAATTCAACTGCAAACATTATTAGACTAAGACGATTTTAGTACTCTTTTAATACATGTTTATAAGAAATAGGTTACAATCTATTTAAAAGGTTTGAATCAGTAATTTAACTTCTCTAGTGGCATTTAATATATATTAGTTACTACTTATAGAATTAAGTGGCGCCAAATGTGGTGTCTATTGAAGTTTTTCGTTTTAAAATTCATTCATTTTTTTCTCCGAGTTTTGCTTTTGGTGTAGATATTTTTATAATTTATAATTAAGTTATCTATGAAATGTTTATAAGACAGATAAACAATATTTAATCTAATATTTATATTGATATTACGTATAAAAGTATATTTATGAATGTATTTTTCTGTTGTAGTTGCTTTTTTGATCATGTTTTTAGCATACGTTTCTATTAAGTAATGTTTAGGGTATATTTAGTTTGCAATTTGTCTTGTTTCACGTTACTTATAGTACTTTGTTTCTTTTTGTATTTGTATACATTCATTCAGCTAGCCAAACATTTGATGGTTACCAAAATATTACTTTTTGCTTGTCTCTTATGCCTGATTTGAAATTCTTATTAGTTGTTACATTTGAATAATGTAATGTGTCTCTGACGGAAAATGTGTAGTGCGTGTATAATTACATAGAAACTATAACGCTGGTCATAAACATGTAATAGTCTGTTACTGTTTACAAGTAAAATACATTTTTTGTGTCAATTTAAATTTAAAAAAAATTTTAGGTTCTTTTTGTTTTAAAATTACAATTATTAAAATTAATTTATTGTCTGAGTAACAATATTAAGAGACAATATATAGAGCTTATTTTCTTTCAATTTTCTGTTTTCTATCTATGTGTGGGGTTGGACTAATATTACTGTTTGTTATTATTCATACACTTTCTTATTTTGTCGCACCTTCTGTGGTGTAGTTCCTTTTTGATTTTCTTTCGAATTTTCAGTTTGTGAAAAAAGCTTCGATTCCTTTAATCCAGTTTGGTTGTTTATTTTATTCTTTTCATTAATTTCTAATCCTAGAGCATTATTTATAATGCTGTGTGGTAATCATGGGTCAAACAATTTAAAGTTGTGCAATGGAAGTTTTAACAACAACCAAATATAGGCAAAAAAATTCATATACATCTTCGTGAAGTACATTTCTAGCAATGGAAAAGTTGGCTCAATGCCAAGTTGCTAGACTTCGAACATGAAGATCCTTAGTTCAAATTCGATCTAGACTACCCAATTTTTTTAAATTTAATTATTCAACAAGTATTTGTAAAAACTGTATTGATATTAGTTGACATCCACTAGAAGTTTAATATAATGTATTTGAACTTGATTTTATGATAAAAAAATATTTCATTTTTATTGTATAATATATATATATATATATATATATATATATATATATATATATATATATATATATAAATATATTTTTAAATATACCAGGAGAGTGTGAACTAATTGAAAAAGAAGAAAGAATTCAAAAAGGTTTAACAAATGATGAGAGAAAATAAAAGGAACAAGCATGTAATAAGGTTTTATAATCCGACTTTGCTATAAACAGAATAGAACTTTACTAAAATGCTCTTGCATCTAGTGTAGTAATAGGAATATTGAAAACAATTTACAGACCCTATTTTGATTGTTAGTAGTACGGAGATAATTCAATTTCATCTATTAGCTCACACTCTCCTTATATATATATATATTAAAACAACATAAGTTATTCAAATACAAGAATATTTATTAATTTATATTCAAAGCTTTACGTTGGTTAACAGTACCAACGTACTTTTTACCAACGAAAAGCTTTAAATATAAAAAATAATAAATATTCTTGTATTTGAATAACCTATGTTGTTTTAAATTATTAAACAAGAAAACGTATTTTATATTTATATATATATATATATATATATATATATATATATATATATATATATATATATATATATATATATATATATTAAAACAACATAAGTTATTCAAATACAAGAATATTTATTAATTTATATTCAAAGCTTTACGTTAGTTACAGTACCAACGTACTTTTTACCAACGAAAAGCTTTAAATATAAAAAATAATAAATATTCTTGTATTTGAATAACCTATGTTGTTTTAAATTATTAAACAGGAAAATATATGCTATATTTATATAAAATTAACCTTACAGGCTTATATATAAAGTGTTGTCCAATCAATGTAAGTGTTATAGTTATAGGTTAGATTTGATTATTACCTCAAAGAAAATTTTAATACATATTTAATATTTAACATACTGACTAAATAATCAAATATCTATAATATTTGTGTATTATTACATATATTTGAAAAGGATATTTTAAACAACTCAAGATATATAATACTTACATTTCTAAAGTTATTATATTGAAGATTTACACCTTTACAAATTGTTACTGGAAAAAATATTATATAATATACAATTAGAAGCAAATGTTTACAATATAATCTAGCATATTTTATACTAATATATTTTAAAATTATTATTAACAGTAATGTTGGCTTAACAAAAGGCATTAATTTATTTTAAAAACGTAAAATTCAACTAATGAATACAAATTGTAATATATACTTTAATAAAAAATGCAATATAAATAATTTAATTCCAAAATACGCAAAAATTACAGTAAAAAACAAAAATAATATAGCTCAAAAAAACATGTAAACAAGCCGAAAAATTTATGGGTTAAAAATGAAATAAAAACCTTGTATAAAAAGCAAAATACTTTAACTATTGAAATATATAAGCTACATATACAATTAGTTTCTATAGTGAATAACATAAAATGGGAAGTAAAATATAATAAAATAAATTTATTATTAAAAAAGTTAGAAATATAAAAAATAAATAGAGTAAACAAAAAACTTAATACTTTGAAGTTAGAAAAACATAAAAAAAGATGTATCTGAAATTAAATATCATAATTTTCACCCTAATGTAGTTAATCTATCAAATACTAGATTTAATAATAATGAAATAAAATTACTAGAAAACAATAAAACCAATATAAAACAGAAATAAATAATAATACTAATAATATTATAATAGATACAGAGATAGCTATTAGTAAACTATATAAAAGCTTACAAGAAAATACTAGAATCGAAGCAGCTTATGAAATTAAAAAATTGATTAAAACTAATATCGTTAATAAAACACATAAGAAAAGATATTTAAAAATTCAAGATTTAAAACAAAAATACCAAAATAATAATCTTATTACAGTAAAGGCAGATTAAAATAATGCTATTGTCATTATTAATAAAAATAAACACATTACAAAAACAGAAAAATATATAAATGATAATCATTATACATAATCATTATCATAATAATTATACATTATATGATAATCATATATATAATTAATAAATTAAAAATATTTCAAAAACAAGAATACTTTTAATGAATATATTTATTCAATGCTTTTCGCCGATAAAATAGTACCAGCATCTTCAGGAAAATAACTCTCTAATAAAATATTCTTACAAAATTAAATCATATTTTTATAATATTTAATCATGGACATATGATTTAATTTTGTAAAAATATTGTATTAGATAATTATTTAGATATCACCATATTTAATATATATATATATATATATATATATATATATATATATATATATATATATATATGAAGAACAAAAGTCAAAATACAAATACAAGAATTATATTTGAATTTACAATTCAAAGCTTTTCGTTGGCTAACAGTACCAACATCATCAGGAATATTAAACAATTAAAATTAACATCACAAAAATAAAATTATATTCACGTTAGATGTTAATTTTAATTGTTTAATATTCCTGATGATGTTGGTACTGTTAGCCAACGAAAAGCTTTGAATTGTAAATTCAAATATAATTCTTGTATTTGTATTTTGACTTTTGTTCTTTATTAATACACAAGAAAACATATTGCGATATTTATATATATATATATATATATATATATATATATATATATATATATATATATATATATATATATATATACATATATACAAAGCCTATCTTGTAACGAAAATAATTTTTGTTAATAAAATACTTTTCATTCATCCACTCAAGTTCAATTACATTTTTGTAAACCTGTATTGGAGGTCACTTGTTGGTAATAAGGTTTTTTCAAATGATAATTTATTAAATAAAATTAAATTATTTCTAATTTCATATGAGAAAAAATCCTTTCACAAAAGGGGCAAGGTTTGCAATACTGTGATTTTGCCCCATTTTTCTTAAAATAAGTGGTCACATTATGATTTCATAAAACACCTAAAGTTATGATGTAGGTTAGATATGTTATGTATTATAGGTGGTAAAATAGCTATAGCATAGGCTATATTATATTATTTATATTATTTGTAATTATTTAGTAAAAAGTAACTAAAATTAAAATTTTCCTTGGAGAGCTAGTGTAAAAAATGACTAGAAATGCTGTGTTTAAATGACTTGTTGTCTAAAGTTATGTTTGATCTTGAACAATATCTACAGTTCTATAAACCCTAAATATCATCACGATTTCAACTGTTGCAGATTACACTCCTTTTTTTAATCGAGGGAACTATATGCTATTCAAGGATGAAGTTTCGATACTGCAGTACTTTGAAGAGCAAAGGGTATGTATTTCTAGAATATATATCAGTTATCTATGATTATAAACGGCACAAAAATCAAAGCTGAAGAAAATATTTGATTTATTCCAAATATATAAAAAATATTTTCTGCGAATGTTAGGCATTTAATATGAACAATTTAAAATTAAATTTTACCTCAAGCGTTTTTGGACTAATAGCAGATCTTTTAATTAATAAAGTATATACCTCTTTGTTGTATGGATTAAATAAATCATATTAATATATAATGTTAAAAAATGAAAAAAATCTATTTTATAGTTTATGGTAATAGGCTATATATTTAGTTTCAAACTGAAAATTCTACTACTGAACTATCTTCTTGTAGGATAAATATCCTGATGAAATTGATACTGTTTTAAAAGCGTACCATGAGTGTTTTTTTGCAGCAGATATCCCACGAAGCACTGGACTGAGGCGACCGTTCATTGTGATTGAAGGAAAAGACAGACTCCGTGAGTTTATACAATTGTCACATCTAGTTCATAAAATAACAAACTTATCGGAAATATGTAAGCTTTGTATATCCTTAAAATATTATAATATTACCGTTAAGAGAAATCAAATAAAGTGAGAAGTTTAAAACTTCACACCTATTTTTCTTTTCAAATCTCTATTAAAAAAATTTATTAATAATAGCTTTGAGATTTTACTGATTGACCCCTTATTCTTGAAATACACAAACAAAGGGCCTAACAAAAACAAATGTTTAGAAAATAATAAAAGAAAATTATACATTGAACTTTGGGAAACATATATAATTTGTCATACCAAAAAAAATATTCTGATAAAACACGAACTAAATAACAATTTAACTACTCTTATTTCTGAGTAATTACCAATTCAAATGAAGCCCCGTACATGATTATACAATTAACAAAACAATACAATTGCACATATGTTTTATTGTTGTTCCCTGCCTCCTCCCCTTTTGTTCCGGTTTACAGGTGACTTCCAGGGTGGGATCCATTGACATAACTATGGAATTGTTAGAAAAGGTTTTAGAATTATCAGCAAATGGCTGAACCGTTTCGGAAATTTTATCTATTCGATTTAGGGGTTGCTTGATCACACTACATTTGTAAATGTTGTTTTTTTCACGTTCTCCTTTACGATAATATTTTTTCACTGCCAAAAATACAAACACTAGTTCTTTTTTAAATGATCGATTTTAATTTAAAGTTGTTAGGCATTTTTCGTAATGAATAAAAATATATCAAAACTAAATCACAGTAAAACTTAACCTACAATTTCTTAATCATATTTCATTTTCACTTACTTTTTTCAGCAATCGAAAATAGTTTTCTATTCCCAATATTTAAACTTATTATTTTCGCATTTTTAATACTTTTAAAGTATATTTTTACAACACTCCTAGGATTGTAATATTGATATTTTCTGAACCACACGAAATTGAAATATTAGAAGTAAGATTAGACGCAAGGATAGTAATTATTAATTTAGTCTCAATTGTGTATAATTTATTTATTTAAATCCCTCATTATAATAAACACATTATAAATACGTTAATAATGTTAATATATAATTTAGCCGTTATAATTCTGATTGTATTGCACGTTTGAGTTTTTACTGAAACATTGTTTTTTATCACTTTTGGTCATCTATTACCTTTAACGGGTTTTTATTGCTTACGCTGTCATTCAGAAGACTTTCACTTCTACTTTTGTTTGTGATTTCAATTAACAAACGGCAGATTCTTTCTACTTCATATTGGTTCATCGATATTGTCTCTGATTGATATTCTTTTATCTGTCTATTCTTCTGTCACTAATTCTATAATTATTTTTATACATTAGCTTTCAGTTATTCTATGACTACTTTAATTCCTCTATTCAACAAGCATTTTCATTTGCGCACTTTGTTTTATTAACAAATTGCACCCTTCTTGGAATAAAACAGTTTGTAGTAGGCCTATGCTGTAATTTCTTCTCAGGCAGACCATTTTCACTGTCATTATATTTCTTACTCAGTGTTCACGCTCATTTCTATGGACTCCATGAATTTTAATTTTGATTTTACTTGTGTATTTACCGAAGAAAATGGCTTTCAAAGAATCCATTTGTATTTTACCATGCAATATATCTTCTTCACTATTCCTTCGGAATTAAAGTTTTTCTTGATAAATTTCGGCAGTATTGGGCACTTTTTAGTCCTTTTTGTAACTATGTTTTATGTAACCATGTGTTTCCAGGTATTTTATGTCAAGGGTTTGTTAAATAGTTTATCTTTTCAAACATTAATTTCAATCCGACTATGGCAAGCCCTTTGTCTTGTGTTTTCTTATCATAGAGAGAAAATTGAATGGATTGAATTTTGTAAATATAATATTGAACAGCATAAATTTATTTAATTAATTATTCAAAAATTATATCGATCAACATTTTATTTTATCAATTTTAAACGTACTTCATATTGTGTTTAATTGATACAATTGCGGATAAAGTATATTTATTCATTGATATTATTTATTTAAATCACTTTAAAAGGACAAGAATGTTTTTAAAACACTTTAAAGGCAGCACCACTATATAAAAAATTGTGCCAAATGATATTTTCTGAATGTAGCTATGAGTGGTATATAAAATGTGTTTAGCAATATAGCGACGGTTTTATTATTAGGTATTGACAATCCGTTGGGACGTTAAAACTTACCCTAGAACACTGTATGGGAGACTAAACGTTTCAAATAAAGTTTTAAAACTCTGAATTATATCACATAAAAACTCTAGATAGGTTATAAATCCAATTTAACCTTTTTGAATATTTTTCTCTTTGTGTCCACAAACCAGAGTTATTTCTCACAACTCTGTGAGTACTTTAATTAAACTGAAAACGTATGTAGCTGTAGCAAGCATATGCAATCTGAAAAATCCATTTCCCGCGTCATGCGTCATTCTTACGTCTTTCATTCTAAAAGCAAGCTTCAGCTTCTGCACTCATTTTATTTTGGAAATTCACCAAAGATGTCATAAAGGCTTTTTTGAGAGTTTATTTCATGATTATATAAAATTACAAAAAAGAATTCCGAAAACAAATGTGTTGATTTTACTAATACTCACTAGTAAATGGTTTATTCATTGTACTATTTATTAGTTGGTAAAAGTTGAGTTTTTTATTATAACAAATAAATTATGATCTAATTAGACATTTCATGTTTCATTACATTCTGTAATGTGTTAGATAAATTAATGTATGAAATATAAGGTAATTAAATTAATCAATGGATATAGCAATTTAATATGTTTCTATTTTCTTTAGTGTGGAATTAGGTGTAGAATAAAATATTACATCAACAGTGAATGAAAAAGATATATCCCTATAGCGTATATTTAGCTAGATTATTCATTTACTAAAAAAACTAGATATTTTTTCTATTTACGGGCATTTCTATTTATGGGTACTTACCTATATTGGAAATTAAAGCTATTCAAATAGCTTGTTCCTTAGTAAAGATAAAATTTTTTTCTGGGGATTTAGTTCAACTAATAAAGAATTTATTATTCAATGTGTTACTAAATATATCAATAATTGATGTATAATGTGTGTGTGCATGAACGTGTGTATGTACATTACGTGTAACTATCCCTTGATACCTAACCAATTCCATGATATTGTTATTATGATTAATACCAACTGGTTAAACATTGCAGTGAGAGAGACTCTATCTAGGATGCTCGCTGAAACTATGGGAGGAAAATACCTTCCCGGCCTCCCAAAGTGTATGGTCCAAATGTCGCAAATATTTCCAAAGAGTAGCCTGATCAGAAATGCATTCTTCGCGTTGGCCCTTTATCCTAACGCGTTCAACGCTAGGCAAATTTTGTCTTTGGGCACTCCAGTGGTAATGAACGGGTAAGTGATGTTACTAAGAATTCTATATATAATTCAAAATCAGTTAAAAATTAGTGAATGCCTTGAAATAAATAAAACCTGTTCGGTCAGAGAAAGACAGTAGATGTTTGTGGTGAGGGAGATATTTTTACAGAAGCCTGACAATCAGTGATACCAACCACTGAACACTATATTTTCTCTGTTCATCTTCCGAACCAATAAATTTAAGAATTTTCTTTTACATTCCATTCATGTACTTTTTTAATGGGGAAATTCCGTCATTCTTCTTCTATGATAATGGTGAACAGGAGCTTTCCTAATTGTTGACGTCATATACGTTTCCTCTTGAGTCTTGTCGACAAGACTGTAATTGACGTCGACAATTACCAACACGTCGGACCGAACATCCGCACCAGAAAAATTAAGAAAAAGTAATCAGTGATTCGACAATGGTCAAGTGACCGAAAGGCGCCTCATCACTGAAGGTAAAATCATTGCACTTAATGGTGGATAAAATTACTTACAATAGTAATATATTAACTTCGTAAAGTCAGTGCAACGGAAAAACAATGGATAACGTAAAATATCAAGAATATATATATATATATATATATATATATATATATATATATATATTCTGTAAAAATATGCATTAGTATATGGATTAAAAATATTATTGTTTTTGAAATATTTTTAATTTATCAACTATATTACAAGAAAACATATCACCATATTTAATATAAATAATATATATATATATATATATATATATATATATATATATATATATACCTTAGCCGTGGATTCTGGTTGAGAGCAACAGTCAAACGCAAATGCTATAATGAGGTCTTTATAGACAGGTTATTCAAAATCTACTTAAAGAAGAAAATTATGTAGGCGTAAGTTTTCATAATCTATATTTTCTTTATAAGACGTGATATGTTACCTAGAGTTGAAAATGTTTCTACTGCTTTTAGGTTTTGGACCGAACAGGCGTCATATGTGATAAATAAGTTATACCAAAGAACCAGAGAGCTTCCGTCTGCAGGTAGTTGGATATACGAACACCCGAGAGACCTGATGCTGCCTGACATTCTTTTTTACATCAAGCCGAAACCTAGGCCAGGGACTGATGTTTTCACCACGAAATCACCGATGTGGAGGCCAAAGTAAGTTATATTGTACTTCAAAATAGTAATATGAAAGGATATTAACAAAGCACCTAATAATTTAAGGGGAAAATTCATTAGTAGAAATTATAAATTTTAACAGCCACGTAAAGCCTAGTACCAAAATTGTTTGCCCATATTCTAATTCATAGAAAACAATTATTCAAAAATTATTTTGATTCATTTGTACCGTATTATTCCTTCTTGAGAGACACATTCCGTCATACTGTATACATATATATAGAAATTAATCTAATCCCTGTTTTTAGGCACAGTTAAATTTCAATTCTAACCTAAACTATCCTAACCTAAATCTAATGCCTAGTTTAAGCACAGTTACTTTACAATCCTAACCTAACCTAAATCTAATCCCTGAGATTAAGCACAGTTACATTAAAATCCTAAGCCAAGCTAACCTAAATCTAATCCCTGTTTTTATTCACACTTACATTACGATCTTAAAATACCCGAACCTAAATCTAATTCCTGTGTTTGAGCACAGTTACAACACAATCCTAACCTAACCTAAATCTAATGCCTGTGTCTAAGCACAGTTACAACACAATCATAACAGACCTAAATCTAATACCTGTGTTTATGCACAGTTACATTACAATCCTAACTTAACGTAACCTAAATCTAATCCCTGTCTTTAATCACAGTTACATTACAATCCTAACCTAACCTAACCTAAATCTAACCCCTGTCTTTAAGCATAGTTACATTACAATCCTAACCTAACCTAAATCTAATGCCTGTGTTTAAGCACAGTTACAACACAATCATAACAAACCTAAATCTAATCCCTGTGTTTATGCACAGTTACAACACAATCATAACAAACCTAAATCTAATTCCTGTGTTTGAGTAGAGTTACAACACAATCCTAACCTAACCTAATTCTAATGCCTGTGTTTAAGCACAGTTACAACACAATCATAACAAACCTAAATCTAATCCCTGTGTTTAATCACAGTTACATTACAATCCTAACCTAACCTTACCTAAATCTAACCCCTGTCTTTAAGCACAGTTACATTACAATCCTAACCTAACCTAAATCTAATGCCTGTGTTTAAGCACAGTTAGAACACAATCATAACAAACCTAAATCTAATCCCTGTGTTTATGCACAGTTACAACACATTCCTAACCTAACCTAAATCTAATGCCTGTGTTTAAGCACAGTTACAACACAATCATAACAAACCTAAATCTAATTCCTGTGTTTGAGCACAGTTACAACACAATCCTAACCTAACCTAAATCTAATGCCTGTGTTTAAGCACAGTTACAACACAATCATAACAAACCTAAATCTAATCCCTGTGTTTAATCACAGTTACATTACAATCCTAACCTAACCTAACCTAAATCTAACCCCTGTCTTTAAGCACAGTTACATTACAATCCTAACCTAACCTAAATCTAATGCCTGTGTTTAAGCACAGTTACAACACAATCATAACAAACCTAAATCTAATTCCTGTGTTTGAGCACAGTTACAACACAATCATAACAAACCTAAATCTAATCCCTGTGTTTATGCACAGTTACAACACAATCCTAACCTAACCTAAATCTAATGCCTGTGTTTAAGCACAGTTACAACACAATCATAACAAACCTAAATCTAATTCCTGTGTTTGAGCACAGTTACAACACAATCCTAACCTAACCTAAATCTAATGCCTGTGTTTAAGCACAGTAACAACACAATCATAACAAACCTAAATCTAATTCCTGTGTTTATGAACAGTTACATTACAATCCTAACTTAACGTAACCTAAATCTAATCCCTGTCTTTAATCATAGTTACATTACAATCCTAACCTAACCTAAATATAATCCTTGTGTTTCAGCACAGTAACATTACAATCCTAACCTAACCTAACCTAAATCCCTGTGCTTAAGCACAGTTACATTACAATCCTAACCTAACCTAAATATAATCCTTGTGTTTAAGCATAGTTACATTACAATTCTAACCTAACCTAAATCTTATCACAGTGTTTAAGCACAGTTACATTACAATCCTAACCTAACCTAACCTAAATCTAATCTTTGTCTTTAAGCACGGTTTCATTACAATCCTAACCTAACCTAACCTTAATCTAAACCCTGTGTTTAGGCACAGTTGCATCACAATTCTAACCTAATCAAACCTAAATCTAATCCCTGTGCTTAAGCTTAGTTACATTAGAATCCCTACCGTTACTATAATCTTCACTGTATAGTGTAGAGTCAAAAAGTATAAGTTATGTATTTTTACCTGGCTTTTTTTGGTTTTCGCAAAATATTTGGACCAGCACGTTTTTTTTTTAATTTCAGGATGGTCCACATTTACTCGAACTTCAGAAATCTTCCTGTAGTACTAATAGATGTAACAGAGGGCGCTCAGGTAGCTGTGGACACAATGTACAACAAAATGAGGATCACTCTGGGTGATAATTTCGATTTCAGTCCAGCGGTTTCATACGATATACCTGAAATATGAGACTGAACCGACTCTATAAGTTAAAAAATATTGTAGATTATAATTTAAATATTGTTTTGAATTTGAAAATTACTATCATTAGGTTATAAAATTTTAAAATTAATGTATTTATTATTATATTATAAAGATATAGTGTATAGACGTGAAAGTTTCCAAATAATAACTAATTAATGAAATGACATATCTGTTATTAAACCTATACAAATATTATATAATAATATATTATTATAATATACAGGTCGTCAGTTATATGATGACTCGTAAAATTGCCCATTTGGGCAGGGCAGACGGAGTGGGAATTGCTATCGCTGTAGAAGAAGTGATACAGCGTTATATACAATACTATCTACTAACTTGTGCATTGCACGAAAGTAAAAATAGACAGACTGGCTCATGAGAACAGGCCTAGAGCGCTAAGTAAGTGACGTTACAAAACAGGACCTGACTACACGGAGTAAACATCTACCCTTACCCTTACCAAGGTTATTTACGAAAATATTAAGAAATGCTTACTTTTTTATTTACTTTTTATCACAGTTTGTTTTTACTAATGAAAATATAATAATTTAATGACCTATTATTCGCTAAATGTGCTATTTAAAAACGGTAATTTGCTTTCAACAACTCGTTAACTGTTGTTCACTTTAATAATTTCTATTGCAATCAACTATTACAAGCAATCATACACATGCTAATCCATGTGGCTAGAAAGCATACATTAAAATAACATACTTACCATTTCAAAAAGTGAAAATCTTGAAGAAGAATATCTAAATTATTTGAAGTTTAGATCCATTAAGGAAGAATGCGTAACATAAACGTTATTAGCGAAGATTAATTTTCTCTAACCATTATCTCACTGTTCTTTCACACAAACAATAATAAGAGTGTGAGTGTTAGCTTACTAGGCCTTATATATTATTTGAATTATCCTGGGTTTTATATCCTATAATTAAAAATGAAAAAACAAAATAATTCAAGTGTTAACTGGAGAATAGTTCTGACGTTCTACTAATCCATATAGTAATTTTACTGTAATAGTAACAGTAGTCTAATGTAGATATAAGTAATAGATAGTCTATTAGTAGATACATATACTCTATAAATTTATAATGAAAATATTTGCAGGCCAAAACCCAATGTCTCTCTACTCTAAGACAATGTGAGTAATATTAGACGTTAAAAATTATAAGGAAATGAAAATCTTAAAACGAGTAATGCTACATCCTATTGTTATAGCACTCTATTTTTAAAATTTTTTCAGTTTCCTTTCTGAAGAGCTACTTGCTCTCAACCTATTATTTCTACTATGGCAGTAATTTTTCAAACAAGTGTTAGTAGTTTTTGTATTCCACCAGTTATTTCTGATGCACCTAATTAAGTATACGGAGTCAAACAAATAAAATACGATTGTTTAATCTATGGTTTTTTATGGATTTATGGAGTTATTGATTGTCTACGATGAACTGTGGTTTGCTGCCGTTATATTAACAATATTACTAGAATGTAATACGAAATCCCATTTTCTTCCCTTGAAATACTAAAAAGGAACTTATTGAAATTTATTATTATTAACATATATTAACCTAAAAGATTAGCAACGTAAAAGATTTACTGCAACAATTTTGAAAAATACGAACAAAATAATCTTAAGAGATCCTTAAGTTATATCATATGGATTCTTGATGCCGAAAAAAAAATTCGGTAACAAATAAATTGCATTCATTTGGTCTTTGAGACTTGCATATTTAATTGGCCTATAATATTCGTCGTCACGTACATCATCTATGGCGTAGAATCTATGCTAACGTTAGTTATTTACAAGGCTGTGTTTTGCTATATAATCGATCTGAATAATTCGGCAGAACCCAAACTATCGGCGCACGTTATAAAAACAAGAGGGATTTCTGCCAACGAGTACCTGCTTTCATATTCTAATTGAATGGTCGTGCCTCAAACGTTTATTTGCGAGTCACAGTTTCCTCCAATTATTCATTATTCTCCTATCATTACTTTTACAACAGGACATTACTTCTTTGTTAATGGTGTTGGTTCAAGATATTCCGAGTACACGTTCATAAGACTTTATTTTTACAGGATTTAAACTTTCACCACTCTTTTGATCACTATCCACTTCAATTCAGTATTATAAAGCTAGAAAAAAGTAACATTTTAGAATGTTGGTTTTAGGAGGTAAGGATTCATTTGTTTGAGTGAATATGAAATTCAAGTTACTAAATTATTTTCTCTTTTGTTATTTCCATTTGTATTTCCTTTGCTTCTTCACAATGCTGATCCCAGATAATTATTTGAATCTAGATGACCATTTGTTTCATCCATAACAAAATAATCATTTTTAGAGTAAATTATTACCAGAATAACTCCTCTATTCTATAAAGAGGAGTTAGTAATTTCCTCTGAAAAATGAATACTTGGCAATCGAAGTCTACATAAGGATTTAGATAAAACTTTTTTGTGTTAGGAGGTTTTATTTATAAAGTATCTGTTTATTTATTTTGATGCGTTAGGTTACTGTAGAATTAATATCTAAAAATATATAATCTCAGAATAGGAAAACAAGTACGGCCACAATAAATTTTAAAAAATGGTATGACTTAATAATGGTTTGGAATATAAAAATGCAAAAACATTAAAAAACTATAACAAATAAAAGTACAATAAGCCCCAAAAATGAAAAGAAATATAAATTTACACTTTACGAGTTTAGCTAATATTTTTTAAAAGTTATATTTTTTGCAAAAATTTAAAAAATTGATACTTCCTAATAAGTATTTTAACTGAAAAACGCTGTTGCAAACCTTGTTTCAAACGTATTTAGTTAAATTCTAAAAATAAATCTTTGCGATAACATTTGTTGAAATATGATATTCCAAGAGCATTAACTTTTTAATTTTGACTGCAAGGAATTTCTCTAAGGAAGTTCAAGGAGCCTGTAGTTAGTGCTTTTTACCATCCGTAGATTTTTAAGTCCATTTCGATTTGGGTTACTTCAAGTAGTTGTTTTTTTATAACTAACAATTATTACGCACTATGATTTTACACATTACTTTTTACGTAAGGTCCTAAAAACCTACTCAGACAAAAATGTTTTCGATTCACATTCAGGTTAATGGTTCTAAAGCACTCCACTTTAAAAGGTGGAAGGTTTTCAGGGAACGTAAATAAGTGCACTGAAACCGCCAATACGCAGAGGTGTGCGTCCTTAAATAAGCGTACCTGCGGGTAGACTGACGTCACATGTACGTACTGAACTACGTCATTGTTTTCTCTAGACCCTTGTTAATACCTTATGGTCTCTGAACTCATTAAGGATAAAGTATGTTTATTTATGTAGTTTATTATTAACAGTATTTTACAGTATTTGTAACCGTGATGTACAAGTCTATCAGTGTATGATTGCACTATTTACAGCTGTAGGATGTAATATAATATAATATAAATAGGGTGTAATATAATATAGGCTGTAATATATAGGTATTTTAAAAATAGTGATACAAAATTATCTGACTTTTAGTTGACCTTAATAGCTTCGGTTTCAAACTCAGATTGTAGTCTTGATTATAAATTGCAGAGGGCAACTTCATGTCAGTGTCATAAAAAATGGTACAGAGACTGAAAGATTGAAAAGACCACAGCACTAGGCGACCTTCGTCAGAGTATGTACGAAAATGTTTTTCTTTTTAAAGTAGACAAATCGTAATTAGTTTCATAATAACGTTAAAATTATTTTAAGTAATTTAATACCACAAATGCGTGAGATACTCTCTCGAGAGGAGTTATAGATAGGTTGCTACGGTAAATAGTCGAAAGGTGGAAGTGATTGTAAGCAATAAATGCTAGTTGTAGATTGTCTAGAATTTCTAGTCCCGTCTCAAACGAAGACAGTCAAGATTGTCTAAGGTTAGGTTTGGTTAAGTTGAGCTTAGGTAAGGTTAGATTATATCAGGTTAGAAAATGTTAAGTTGACGTTAGTTTAGTTTAGAATAGGTTATGTTAGGTTAAAGCTAGGTTATATTAAATTAGGTTAGGTTAGGTTAGATTAGGTTAGGTTAGACCATGTAAAGTTGACGTTAGTTTAGTTTAGAATAGTTTATGTTAGTTTAAAGCTAGGTAAGATTAGATTAGGTTAGGCAATGTAAGGTGACGTTAGTTTAGTTTAGAATAGGTTATGTTAGGTTAAAGCTAGGTTATATTAGATTAGGTTAGGTTAGATTAGATTAGATTAGACAATGTAAGGTTGACGTTAGTTTAGTTTAGAATAGGTTATGTTAGGTTAAAGCTAGGTAAGATTAGATTAGGTTAGACAATGTAAATGTGACGTTAGTTTAGTTTAGAATAGGTTATGTTAGGTTAAAGCTAGGTTATATTAGATTAGGTTAGGTTAGACTAGATTAGGTTAGACAATGTAAGGTTGACGTTAGTTTAGTTTAGAATAGGTTATATTAGGTTAAAGCTAGGTTATATTAAATTAATGCATTTACCATAAACTAGTGTAACCTTTAATTAAATAATCGTTAACTAAGTGAATACGTAAGGGCTTACTTGCTGACACGTTTCGAAATAATCAAGTAGAGTAGAGGATATTAGTTCGTAAAAGGAACGATTGTTTCGAAACGCGTCAGAAAGTAAGCCTTTACATATTCACTTAGTTCAGTATTATTTACCAATTGCTTATATTAGGTTAAAGGAAATTTATGTTATGCTAGGTAACATATATTTTGTACTATGTTTAGCGTTTTTTACGTATGTTCTGTTTGTTATATGTTTTTGCAAAGTTTTCAACTTGCAAATAAAACAAAAATGAGTCAATTTACTGGCTTTCAAGCAGCTGCTCATAATGAGACTAAAATATTGTTCCATGCGCTCCTTTATGATTATTTATTCTAGCCGAACTTTAATCATATTTCATATGCTTTCTTCAGGGTTTAGAAATCACTGCGAAATGATAGTCGAGATCTCTGAATCCTGTTTCTCTAGAAGATATATGACCTAGATATCCCGTTTAAATGCACTACATATTTGTTTCCATGAATCAGAAAACAATGTTTACAATAACTGTTATTATTTGTGTTGTTGGAATTTAAAGAATTGGGTATGTTAGAGAATATGTTCTTGGACCGTAACTAGCCAAGAACCGTACTTTAAAGCTATGATCAAATTAACAACTTTTACTTCAGCAGTAACAAATATTCAAGTTTCTTTATTCCTAAAAGAAGATTTATTGACTTCCAATACAGTTGTGAACAGCGAGGCGAAGGTAAAACCGTCAGTAAAATAGAACGTCACGGGAAACTCCTATAAGTGCCCTCTCGAGCGCTCTCCCAAGGAGTGTCGCTACTCTCATAATACCGTCGCTATTTACAGCGCCCATTGCACTGGATTAGACTCGCAAATTCCCCTATTTGCCCTTTGCGCAACAATGGAGAGGAAACGGCCTACCACCTGGGGCTCAGGAGAAGAAGGGTACAGTAAAGGAAAGGGTATGGTTATAATGGCCCAACAGCCAAAAACGGCCGTTAGAATGAAAATTCCTATATCGCAGAGGCAGCTATGCCTTGATGGAGTAGTTTGGTTGAATATCGGCTAAATTTAATAATACGAAGCCATTTTTAGGCTAGAAAACCCGTGCAATTATCAATAGTGTCATACATAAAATCCAAATAATTAGAATTATTTCGCCTCGGTATCACAGAATCAAGCTGTTACCAATCTCTTGAATTCTTAAATAATAAAATTTCCACTCCTCGAGTCAGCGCACTGAACTTAACACGCACGGTTCTCGTAAAAACATAACGTTCAGTTATTTTATCTTTTATAATCAAAAGATAAAAATCTAGTAACCAATAATTTTCTGTGACGCAAAACGTTACAAAATTACATACAGTTAATGTTCACTGATTTCTGATTACGTAATAAATATTAGGATTAGACAATAAACCGATGTTAACGGAAAGAAATTGTGCTCTTTCGGCCCGGTTTTAACTCGAAATATTAATTATGGTTTAGTGTAGTGAATTGTTTGTTGAAATTTTTACATGCCCAGACTTTCGGGCATAAGAACATGGCGCTTTTTATGAATTTAGTTTTTGTTTGTTTTTATTTAATTTCATTGAACAATGTGTCAACCAATCCTTACAATTATAACGACTTGTCATGTAAGAATTATGTTACCATGATAAAGTAAATATTTTAAAATAAACTTAAGGAGTAAAGTGACCTTTAAAAGTATTAGCTCTGGGTATAAAATTGATACAACCTTTTTTAGTCGTTACCATAAAAACATTTTATTAGACTTATTAATAAATATGTTAAATATATATTTTCCTTTGCATATATATATATATATATATATATATATATATATATACAAAACAACTGAGTGTATTGAAATACAAGGATTATTTATTATATTTTAATTATCAATGATTTTCGTTGGCAAACAATACCAATATCATCATGGATGAATGTTCCAAAGATTCTTTTCTGATGACGCTGGTATTGTTTACCAACGAAAAGCTTTGAGTAATAAAAATTAAAATATAATTATTGTATTTGAATATACTCATTTGTTTTATATATATAAGCCTAAGTAGCCTATTAATGAAGACGGCCACCATAATAGGTAGTCAAGTTACAGGTTCCTGTAAATCCTTTTGACTCCAAACCAAAATGTAGAGAGAGAACTTTATAATGAACCTATATTTTTGTGATCATTTATTAAATGGAATAGTTTACTGTGTTTAAATAATAATAACAAATATTCAAAAACCTCTACCTATAAATATTTTTATTCAAACTTTATGTAAATTTCGGTTAACAAGTAACCATCCTCAGAAGCGTGTCAAACATTATTGTTTGTCATGTCTCTAATGATGATTATTTTTGGAATGAGTGACTACAATCCAGCAAAAATATCTCCAAAAATGTAGAATTTTATCAATTGTAGTTCTGTATTGTCTTTCTAACAAGCAACCGCATCGAAATTTGGTAAATTTCATTTCCAACAGCCCACATTCGTCCTTTTGATTTTTTTCTACTTTTACTCAATATTACTCAACCAAAATACTCTTGTATCATATTCATCTGTACAATGTATTTCAGATTACTAATTACTAGGCAGGACAGTTTTTCATTTATATGTTCATCTCGAGTCTACGTAATTAGAATGATTTAGATGAATCAGGATGAATCGTGCTACATTATTCAGATCTAATATTTTCTTCGTAAAGCTTTATTAATTTAGAGTTCATAAGATTTTAGTACTCTAATAAATACAACATAATTTTGGGCAATAGTTTTTTTTTTTTTTAAACTTTGGGGTGTCTCGACATGGCACAGCACAGACATGACAATGTAAGTTTGAAACTTTTAGTAGATTTGTTAAAGCCGTTATAATATTATAGTCAACAAATTGAATTTCTTTGAAATAATTAAAGCCTTTATTGTTTTTCACGATAAAGAAACTGAAGCTATATATATATTTTTTTATTTTAACCTGAACGATCGCTTGCCCTGGTTGTCATTTCCTCGGTACTTTCATTTTCGTTTTTAGACTATTTCGAACAAACGGGACCTCTGATAAACCTCTATAAGTAGATCCTTCAGTATAAGTCGAGTCAATTACAACGCACTAAATAACAATTTAATGTTACCATAGATGGCTTCACTTATCATTACACTTCAAATCTCGTTACATTCACTACAAGGGTAAAATGATCTTTAACATTTGACGAAGATTTCCATTAGAGTCTAAAAGATCTAAAGATCGGCTGACCTTCATACTTCAAGGAACTGGAATAATATCAGAAATATTAGTGTCAACATGTACATTTTACTGCAAAACTGGTATGATTGCATTTTTACCACTTTGTGAAAAATGGCAGCAGTGGAACAAATTGGAGCATAAATTAATCTGTCCACTCGCATACAACATCCACACTCATTACCTCACTGGTTAGGCACGATCCCACCCATGGCAAACACAGACGGCCGCTGCCTCTACTGACCGCCTTGCTCTAAAAGTGTAACTGAAATGTACATACTACTAATAAACTTCCTCACAGTTGTGTTTGATATAATGTAGGGATGCATCAATAATGACGCACCCCAAAGGTAATACTGAACTAATTTTACTCTGCATGCCATTTCAGTTAGAATGAGGGTAGCGTAGCCTCTAGGGCTCCTCCATGATCTATCGAGAGTTCTAACTGGCAGGATTTTATTATTGTCAGGTTTTTTCAACCTGCTTTCTATTTCGTATCACTATTTCCTGCTTTTCCATGGAAAGAACTTAACCGTTGGTACATGGATAATATATCCCGATTCCTTCACGGGTATAGGGGTTCTAACAGCATGCGCATGAGAGGCGAGGGAAGATCGCTAGAGGATGGCTGCCACATTTGTCCCAAACCATTTTACCGACATTTAGCAGTTAATACGTAACGTTAAACCATGGATGGAACACTTTGTCTCCAACCGTCTGAAATATGACCGTAATAGAAGACACAATTATCGAATCCCTTTAAAATTATATATAAACTTACTATAAAAATGGAATTCTCTGCCTATACATTTATTTGTAATGACGCAAATCCTTATAGTATAGCATTAAAAATTTTGAAATGTATTTTATGTGTTTCAGATACATATCCTCACAATTTAAATTCAAAATATGCATTATTCAAAGACGAAAGATCGATCATGCTCTTGTTTGAAAAAGAAAGGGTCAGTAATAACGTTTATTGCTTTAGAAGTTTGGTTCTTCTTTATTCTTTACTGTGTACATTTAGTAAGTGTTAATGTTTAGGCGAGATATCCGACGCAAGTAGACGAGGTGTTGGGAGCTTACAACGCTTGCTTCTTCACTGACGACATACCTCTGCCTAGTGGATTAAGGAGACCTTTCATCGTCATAGAAGGAAACAATAGGCAAAGTAAGAAACATGATATATTTGGAAATAACTATACTTTAACAGGATATATTTTAAACTTTTATTGCTACTAATATTTTATAGAATCTATGACTATATAGGCCTACAGATATTTGTGAATTTCTTTTCATTTCTTTAGAAAGTCCACGATTTTGTTTACTTTGGTAAGAGTCTAATATTTCAAATATTTCAGGAAA
>JBAIZL010000001.1:202759340-202794340 GCA_036971475.1 Prosapia bicincta | reverse complement strand
GCGGGTATATTGTGAGTGTTTCAGTTTATACTTGATAATCGAGCTCCAGGCATTTCATGGTACTGGCTTGAAGCTTAAAGTAAAGTTTAAAAACAGGCGTTCCATTGAAATTAGGGCAAATGTTGTCTTTTCATAGCTTCATTATCTATGGGTTATGAACTCCTAATACAAGATATACATTATAACCCTAACCACACATTTTCTAAAATAACTGGTTCTAAAAGCCGCCCTTCATGGAAACTCGTCGATAAAAATTTATCACGATTTCTAATTTTATCTTTCATATTATTACTTTTGTTGACAAACGAGTCCGAATTGACATTATAAGCCATCGTTCTGTATTGAACTAATAACAACAAAACGCTGATCGTTCTATTTTTCCGAATGTATAGTTATGAACAATTTGATCTCCCATCAACATTTGCTCGTAAATGTGAGGTTAAAATAGAGGAGAGTGTAACAAAAGATATATGCCACTGATTACAATAAAAAAAAAAAACTGATGAACGGAGGTGTAGTGTTTACAGAAAGAGAAAGAGAAAGAAAGAGAGAGAGAGACAGACAAACAGACAGATAAAAAGATAGTGAGAGAGAAATAGAGAGGAAGAAAGAAAGAAACAAGGATCGGGAAAGAGAGAGAGTGAGAGAGAGACTGTCAGACAACCAGATAAAAAGAGAGGGAGAGAGAAATAGAGAGGAAGAAAGAAAATAAACCGGAAAAGGGAAAAAGAGAGAGAAAATTAGAGAAATAAAGAGGAAGAAAGAAAGAAACATGGAACGGGAAAGAGAGAGAGAGAGAGAGAGAGAGAGAGAGACGGACAGACAGCCAGATAGAAAGACAGTGAGCGAGAAATAGAGAGGAAGAGAGAAAGAAACGGGGAAAAAAAAAGAGAGAGAGAGAGGGAGAGAGAGAGAGAGGGAGAGAGAGAGAGAGGGAGAGAGAGAGAGAGAGAGAGAGAATTTCAGTACTGAAGACTATTTGACCGAATGAGTATAAGACACATAGCCTAAGTTAAATAAATATATAAAAGAGTTTGCTAAAACCAAGACTAAATAACATTTGATGTCTAGCTTCTAACGGCAGCAATTTTAACAATAATTTGTACTAAAACGATGATCAATGCCGAGTTTATTTTAATAATATTAGACAACGTTTCGGCCTTATTTTTGTTGACCCTTTTCAAGCTTTAAAATCTACAAACATAAAACAATAGTTTACAATTAATAATACAAAAATTAGATACACAACAAAATTGCAAGTTGTATAGTAGCATGAACGTGAAAGTGTAGGCAATGGTTGATATTGACGAACTTTTATCTAGTGGATGTTGTTTCATATTGTGGTTAAAGTTGTTGAACTTGCATTGATCATCGTTTAGATGCAAATTAGTGGTAAATAACATTTGTTTTAATATTGTCAATCTATGTTTTAATTTTTGTAACAACTCTCAGTCAATCAGTGTCGAAAATGGCAGAATTTAAATTACTAGAGAGGTATCAGTAACACAAAATTTTTTTTAAAACAATATCTCATAATATACAACCACTAAAATTGGCCAGGTATTTAATAATCTAAAATAAAATCATTGCTATTTTCAATTCAACCCAGTGAAGGTGGTTCTATTCATAATACTATTCGTGGCATATGCCAGAACAATACTTGGATAAGTTTGCTAGTGTAAGAACCCAACTTCATTAACTTACAAAGTTAGAGAAGGTTAACTTGCGTAATGCGTCTCGGCCTAAGTTATTAGAAAAGATTATTAGCGACGAACTTATAATAATGCCCGAAGCAGTAACCGCTGCAATCAGTTTCGTAACTGTTAAGTTAATGAGAGCGAATCGGTCCAAATATTGACATAATCCAATATCCCCAGCCTTGTACAGGTTAGTAGTCTCACACTACACTGCCGTTGTTGGTAAAGTTAATCTCAATATAAACGTATCTAATTACAATTTGCAATCACTCGGAAGGATTTGAAGGTATACGACGTTACCGTAACAAAACTAAAACCAAACTACTGCTCGTCTCAATTGGGTTACAAGTTATCGAATCTAAATGGAACTAGTAAATTGGTTAGTTAGTGTTATTGCAGTCAAATATCTCTATTTATCGAGCAACTGGCTACGGAGAAGTAATAGTAGATTGGCTGACTCCAATGATTGAACCGAGTTTAATATTTGTTTCATTACTCAGGAGCAGCATTTACTGTTTGCGGGCAACCTACATAATACTAATTACATTAGATATCCATATGTTTCAGTTATGTTTCATTGAAAGTGATCAACCTAACATCGCCTGAATGCTTAGGTTGCAGTTTTTACACGTTCTTTCTTTTCACAGATCAATAGCTAGCTAAAGTGTATGCATATATATATATATATATATATATATATATATATATATATATATATATATATATATATATATATATAAAGAACTAAGTCAAAATACAAATACAAGAATTATAATTGAATTTACAATTCAAAGTTTTTCGTTGGCTAACAGTACCAACATCATCAGGAATATTAAACCTGAATTTTAATATTCCTGATGATGTTGGTACTGTTAGCCAACGAAAAGCTTTGAATTGTAAATTCAATTATAATTCTTGTATTTGTATTTTGACTTAGTTCTTTATTAATACACAAGAATACATATATATATGTGTGTGTGTGTGTGTGTGTGTGTGTGTGTGTTTTAAAATTATTAATTTCTTAATTTGAACGGTGATTCACACCGATTCAGTGTGTGTGTGTGTGTGTGTGTGTCTATGTATGTGTTTGGGTATTTTAATCACTTTTATCTTTATATTTCTAGATTAAATGTTTTTTCCAATTCCTTTTATTAGTTCATAGCCTCTCCCCCCCCCCTCTCTCTCTCTCTCTTTATATATATATATATATATAATATATATATATATATATATTTACATACTTGCATAGCTTTATTAGATTTTCAATCGTTATTAGAATACAATCCTATTTTTTACCTTGTAGTAAATGATACTTGATGTCAATATAGTTTTTCAAATGTTATGTCATTAAATGAATTTAATTAATTAGTTAATTAATTTTATTACTTAATCTCCTTCCTATTTCGGCACCTAATATTGTGATATCTTCATATGTATATAAATATTTATACAAATGTAATTATTTAATAAAATGTAATTAAATAAAATTTGCTTTTGTTGACCAGACTAGGAATTCACATTAATTTATATATATAGTTAGGGATATTAATAGTATATACCATAAGAAAATTAACTACGTCGACTCGAGTATTTATTTACTACATTTTTATCGTAATAAATATCCTGTCTTAAATGACAAATATGTTCCTACAAAGTAAATAAACATAGCATGATTTTTTTAAAATTAAACTAATATAACTGTAAAAGAATACCTGACGGTTTATTTTTGTGTTTATTTTATGTCTTGAATATGTAGAAAATCCAAAAAAATATAATGGAATTTTATTTAAATGCTTCCTACTTACAGTATAACATTTTAAAAACAAATTGTGAACAATGAGAAAAATCTTATTTTGTCATACATTGTTTCTCCTACTTTTCCTAAAAATATTTGAAATTTAAGAAATAAATTATGAATCGAAATATTATTTTCAAACATCTTCTATCCTTAGTATCTAAATAAAGTCTTTCGTTGTAAAATGTATTTAATGTGGGTTTGATATTTGGCCTCCTCACATTACACATTTCGATCTAAAGTGTAAGATCTTTGTTATGTATAGTACAGCAGGCTTGATAAGGGAAAGAACTTTCCGAAACGTTGCTGATTTAAAATAATTCGATTTCCAACAGTTTTCCCATTTATTTAACAATAAAATATAATTTGAAATGTATAGAAGGTTCCTTCAAAATTTACCTAATTAAAATTGGTCTTTAAAAGAACCAATTTCTATTCATGAGGGCAGAATTAAAATCATAAAAGTTAACACATGTCTTATCCTGGTTAAAGAAAAAAATGAAATAGGAAATATTTAACTAAATAGAACTCAAATTCGTTTCAAAGTTATGATTTAACCAATCATTAACCAATCATTTGCTATCGATATCCTAATATAGGTCCATTGGGAAAGGTTTAGTTGAAATAGTTTTCAGGATTTTTTACACAAGAAAAGGTTTAATAGTGACCCGTTTTTAAAATCATCACTGTCATCAGCTCTCCACACTGCACCAATCAGTCAACGGTGTCCATTGAAACCTCTTAACTTTTTTTCATTATTAGAACAATATATTCCTAAGTGAAAATCTTGCCCATTTTCTTAATTTTCCTTTTCTTTATTCTGCAACGTCTTTGCACATTGACCTTGAACACGTTTCACAAATTGTTGCTGTAAATAACTTCCTTCCTGCTTCACTTTTATTATGATTTTCTCTCCTATCTCGATTGTCATTTATCTCGGTTTAAAATGCTGTTGTAATATTACTTATATCTTTCCTATATTTTTCAGAATTCATAGAAATATTTCTCATTATCTTCCTACAAACGGTGTTTACGGACTATTTTTATGTAAATGATACGTCAACACAAACTCTATCTAGCGATAGCGGAGAAGCTACATTACTTGAGAAGATTAGGTTTGATAACTATTTCAAAATTGAAACATTTTTCGAATAAAATTCCGAAAACCTAAACTTACTCTGAAGACGCTCAAGATGTATTTACAATACAGTGCGCATTGTATTACAATATGTAGACATTTTGCCGGTTAGAATAGGTTAGGTTATTTAGAACATGAGGTCTCTATTGTAGGCCAATCGATTTCCATGTGAACTGGCCTCCATCGTGTGTAAACAGTCGCAAAGGCATCATGAGATCAAGCATTGTACGTGTGTTGTATTAGACAACACAAATGGAAGGCATTTCAGATACAAACGGCTTAGTATAGGTAAGTTTTTCCTTGCTGTGTTTATGAACTTTGTAACAATGCTGCGTTTTGTAAAGAAACTTTGACTGTATAAAGCTGTTTGTAGGTTTCTAGAGTGGGATTTTTTTTAAATTGAACTATGTCAGCGACTAATTTTATAATTTTCTCCTTGTTTCTAAAGCCTTTCCGTTCGTACAAAAAAAAAAAAAAAATACTTATTGAGATATAATCAAAGTGGGTGTATTCCATAAATGCCTTTCACCTATTTCTTATAGGGGTCACAATATATTTCACCTCTTTTTGTTCTATTCCTACGCCTAAAATTAGTTTCCTCTTTATTTCAGTCTCAAAAATTTAACTGTACTTTAGAAACGTAGCATAATTTTATTTTTTAATTTATAAGTATTAAATAGCTCTTAGATATATTCATTAGTCAAAAATTATCAAGCTTAGTCACTTGAAATACTAAAAAAGATCTAGTAATAAAACTTATTTCTGTGAACAGATACTGGTCCGAACAATCTTCATTTATAATCGGCAAGATCTACAAGAGGCCAGGCGAGCTGCCGCCGCCCGGAAGTGAGATATACGACCAACCCAAGGACCTGATGATGCCTGATATGTTGATCTACTTAAACTACCCGTTCACTCACTCTACTTTCTTGTACACGACAAGATCTCCTGGTTTTGTGCCCAAGTACGTTTACTTCCATATTACCAGTTATTAATTTTTTTTCTGTGGAAGATTTTTTAACAGTTTTTAAGTTTGTAAGCCCTTTTTACTTTTTTCCAAGTTACTGGAGCTTGTACTTTACCTACTGGTATCTGTTGGCCAGCCACATTCGTTTATATACAATCGTCACAGCCACCATAGGATCGATTCGTCACTGTTAATTTACGAAAAGTCAAAATGCCTTCTTAGATCGAAAATACCACCGACTATAAAATACGTAGTGTGATTCGTTTTCCTAAAGTTAAAGGCGTGAATGCAGCTGACATTCATTGTGAGATCTATAAAGCGTACCGTAATAACAGTTGTGGCTTGCCAAAAGATACCGCTATATAGCAGTTCACCAATTGCAGACCGCAGCGCTAAAAACGGTGGAATTTAAGAACGGTGAAATTTGAAAACAGTACTTACTTTAAAAACACATCTCATATTTCGAGTACTGAGAAGGCACTTGCGAACAGGTCTACTCCATAATACTGTTATTTTCTTAGTTATATCTAATTAATAATTTTTTTTTTTTTTTTGATTGAATCTTCAACAAGTAGACATCTTTTTATGATCTTTGAAAATAGCGTACTTCTGGTTAATGGACCTGTGCACGTGTGCAGATCTCGTCTCCACCAGAAGTTATATGTATATGCTTATACTGAGTATATATATATATATCACAATATGTATTCTTGTGTATTAATGCAGAACTAAGTCAAAATACAAATACAAGAATTATAATTGAATTTACAATTCCAAGCTTTTCGTTGGCTAACAGTACCAACATAATCAGGAATTTTAAACAATTAAAATTAACATATGTGCAAATTAGATCAAATAAATAGCTATGCCAAATGAATTACAATGTTGTTAAACTTTTATTTTGCTGCCCTAACGTTACAAACACTGAATATAGTATCAAATTTAGATTTTACTTGTATTTGTTCATTTATCAACTCATTATCAGTAATATATTTATGTATTTCTAAAGCTTCATAAATATTCATTCTCAGGCCTTTGTTAATTTCTTTCACAAGTATCATATTATCTATATTAGGAAATATGTGATTATTATTAATACAATGACTAGCAAAATTTGATTTATAAATTTCCTGCTTTTTATATGCATTAAAATGCTCTTTATATCTATCTTTTAGTTTTTTCTTAGTTTGCCATATATTAAAAATAACATTAAAACAAAATTATTTTTCATATAATAATAAAATTTTCAAACAGGAAGATGGTCTTGCTATGGGGTTTCCCTTATCGAATATAATATCTGAAATTTTTTTACAATATAAAGATGATAAAATTAATATAATTATACAGACATTTGATAATACGGTTATTGGTTTAGATATGTAGATGATGGTTTATATGTATCTAATAATAATAGTATAAACTTAATAACTATTTTAGATAAAATAAAGGAGATAAATAAAAATATTAATTTTACTTATGAAATGGAGAAAAATAATAAAATCAACTTTCTAGATATAACAATTATAAGACATATTAATGAATTTGAAGTTAACATATATCGTAAACCGACACAAACTAACCAAATTATACCTAATAATTCTAACCATCCGTATAATCAAAAAATGGCGGGATTATACAATTTATTATATAGATTACATAAAATACCTATGAATAATGAAAACAAAATAAGAGAGAAAATCATTATCTATCAAACTGCAATTGAGAATGGCTATAAAAAAAACTGTTGATAAACTTAATTATATTATTTTAAAGAAACAAAATAATAATAATAATTTACAAAAATAATGATGAAAATGTCATATGGAGTTCATTTACATTTTTTGGTCATGACATAAAAAATAGCACAAAATTGATTAAATGTAGCAACATAAACTTCGCATATAATACTAATCATGAATTAATAAATATAATGAATAATAATAATATTAATAATATGCATGAAAAAAACGGTGTATATAAATTAGAATGTGACCATTGTAATGAGGTTTATATAGGGCAATATAAGAAAAAACTTAAAGATAGATATAAAGAGCATTTTAATACATATAAAAAGCCAGAAATTTATAAATCAAATTTTGCTAGACATTGTATTAATAATAATCACATATTTCTTAATATAGATAGTATGACACTTGTAAAAGAAATTAACAAAGGCCTGAGAATCAATATTTATGAAGCTTTAAATATAAATAATACCAATAATGAGTTGATAAATGAACAAATACAAGTAAAATCTAAATTTGATACTAAATTCAGTGTTTGTAATGTTAAAGCAGCAAAATAAAAGTTTAACAACATTGTAATTGATTTGGCATAACTATGTATTTGATCTAGTTTGCACATATGTTAATTTTAATTTTTTAATATTCTTGATGATGTTGTTACTGTTAGCCAACGAAAAGTTTTGAATTGTAAATTCAATTATAATTCTAGTATTTGTATTTTGACTTAGTTCTTTATATATATATATATATATATATATATATATATATATATATATATATATATATATATATATATATATATATATATATATATATGTATATATATATGTATATATATATATATATATATATATATATATATATATATATATGTATATATATATATATATATATATATATATACTTGAATTTACATATACAGAATAAGAATAATTATTGAATCCTACAATTCAAAGCTTTTCGTTGGAAAGCAGTACAAACATCATTAGGAATAATAAAGAATGAAAAATTCTGTGTTTTTCGTGATGATGTGGGTACTGTTTCCCAAAGAAAAATTTTGAGTTATAAAATTCAATAAATTAATTATTTTTGTATTTGTAAATTTTGTAAAAAACTTTATATAAGATGCACATGAGCATCATGGCAACTTGTGGTTTTTTATTCCTTCAATTGTAAACGCAAGTAGCTAGTGAATGTAATATCATAAAACACTTTGCAGCAATTCGACAATGTTTTATCTGGTTATCTATTGACATTAAACAACATAATTACAATGAAATACAAACAGTTTCTCAGCCTTAACAAGCATCTCCCAAACAATGCAAACCTTTCGATAGTTAGAAGCCACCGTATTTTTAATGAAATAGGAGGCACGGTCATTAACCTAAGACGTATGAGTTCAAAACTTAATAGTAGTAAATTATTTATAGAGCTTTTCGTTCCCTATGTTATAGTAAGCATACCTTTACGTGTTCACTCTCTTATAGAGCATTCGAACACATAATCGTGGGTGAAACCGGATGACAGGCAAAAGTTCTGACCACATCACCCTGTACATCACCACTGTATATTCTGTAATAGTAAAATTACTTCGTGATGGTCACGTTACCTTGTGATGGCTAAACAGCTCGTGCATCGGGTATTAGCCTATAATTAAAAACCTATGTAACCTCAAAATAAAGAATAAAAATAAACATTGTTTATATAAATTAAAGGGTTTAATATAACTTTAGTATATACGTATCAGTAACTTATTATTGTTATTTTTATAAATCTATTTGCAAATATCTTTTCGAAATTATTATAGTTTAATTTTTTCTAATATATTTATATAATTATATATATATATATATATATATAATATCACCAAATTATTTAAAAATACAAATATCAAAATTGCATTCAAAACTAATAATACAATAATAAACATAATAAATAATACTAATAAAACAAATAATATACATGAAAAAGGTGGTGTTTATAATTTAGAATGTAAAAACTGTAATAAAACCTATATAGTTCAAACCAAGAAAAAATTTAAAGAAAGATATAAAATATTTGAAGGCTTATAAAAATCAGAAATATATAAATCAAATTTTGCAAATCATTGTATTAATAATAAGCACCAATGGAAAATATGAAACTTATAAAAGAAATTAATAAAGGATTAAGAATGAATATATATGAAGCATTTGAAATATATAAATACATTAATAAGAACAAATACATTCTAAATTTGATATTATATTCAATGTCTATAATGTTACAGCAACAAAATAAACTTGGCAATATGTATAAATGTAGCAACAATTCTATTTATAATTTAAGAGATGTTTTACGCCTATATCTTGCATTATTGTATTTTTCATTCCTGATGATGTTGTTACTGTTTACCAACGAAAAGCTTTGAATATAAATAAATAATATTCTTGTATTTGAATAACCTATGTTGTTTATATATATACCAGTTTATGGATCGTGCCTTATATATTTTATCTATATTCTGTAATATTTGTTTATTTGTTTGTATAAAAAAACGGAATTAGAGAGAGGGAAATCCTTACTACATGAAACCAGTTTGATTTTATCCTAATTTTTATTTTTTCAGAACAAACCAGATTTACAAAAAGTTCTACTACCCACCAGTTACAATAATCAATTACGAGAATGGCATCGACGGTACTGTCACGAAAATCTACCAGGAGATGAGGATGTTGTTGGGGGACAACTACGACTTCAGCCCCGCGGTTCCTTATACATTAGGGGATATTTAAACCAGCCTCAACCTACTGTTTTGTATATTACGTTCCAGTATACAATTTATGTTATAGACAGACTATGAGGATATAAACACATAAGTGACTTTTATTAACAAACGTTGACTTAAAATAGACAAAAATAAAAGTATTGTAAAATTTTAATAACCAACAAGTAGAGAAATAATAATAACGCCATTACTTGTGTAGAAAATAATTATTTATATAAAGTTGTTCTAAAGTCGAGTAAATTTTAAAATTGATATTTAACCACAATTGAAATATTCCTGAAATATAAAATTCAATTTCTGTATTTTACTTGTACATTTAAAAATCTAGGCATTTTTTGAAAGTTATAATTTCTAAAATTTTCGTCTTATTTATTTTAAAGTTACATCAAAATAAAAATTATTTTTATAATGCAACATTTTCTATTTTTAATAATAGCTATATGAGAACCAAAAACATAAAGCCATGATCATGGCTTCAACTTCTACGTTGACCTAATTGTTTTCAAGTAAACACTGTTGTTTTTTTAGGCAATATTTTGGAGATTTATGTGTCATGCAATTATTTTACGTTCTTTTTAGTGAATTTGACGCTGTTTGTTATTTGCATTTAGTAATTCTTCTGTTCGTATTGTTTGATTTTACTCAACAATAACGGCTGACAGCAAAACACGTTTAATTATATAAAAACCCCAAAAAGTAATGCTCAACTTAAACCGAGGACGCTGCAGAGGGGGGATTATTTATAACAATCCTACTGTCGAATGATTGACGACTGAGCGACAGTTGTAACTTCAAATCTAAGCTCCTAAAGCAAACTTATTCCTTATATTAAATGTGTATGTTTTGTGTTTGAGTGGGTTTCAAATTAACAATGGAAGGAAACAATTTGTCTCTGCTCTGTGTGGTTGAGAGAGGGTGTATATTATTTTCAGTAATGATAATTGTAATATTAAGTCAACTTTTCACATAAGAAACAAAAAAAATATGATTTTTAAAATTATTAGTCAATTAAATAATAATAACGGATTTACAATTTTGATAAAAGTTTGTACTTTGAAAATAGATGTTTGATAAATGTATTTAGGATGGTTGATGAGATACCATAATTTATCCACAAACTTTAAATAATTACAATATTTTTAATCTTTTTAGAATAAAATATTTCCACTGGTAATATTATGTTTATACCACAATACACATTTTTTCGTTAGTAATTGTTGTGTATAATATGTGAAGATAAATAAGCCAGTTTCAAACACATTGTAATGATGCCAATATTATTTATCTTAAGGAATTGTAATATGAACATAACCCTTCCAATTGAATGCTATATATTTTAATCGCTTATAACATTATTAAATATTAATTGCTCAGGTGAATTTCTTGGTATGCGTAGACATTTTGTCAGTTGCACACTGAAAACTATATAAATCATACTAATGTGGAATTTAAATTGCGATTTCATTATAAAAGCTGAAAACAAGTTCCTGTAAACAAGTCACGCCAGAACACCTATTTGGCTGAAAGATCTCGGAAGTTGTACTGATTGATGGACTACACTTGAATGGGGTGGGCTTCTAAATTGCGTCAGTCAAAAGGGTGTTTTGTTCACGTTTTTTTATTGAACGTTCAATTCAGACCCTCAGCAAATTACAAGAGGTGTCCTGTGATTCCAAAGTTTATCTCTTTATGACTGTATAGTAATCTTTTTTTATTTCTTTACTCTATGATTTTAACAGTGGAAATAATTTTTTATCATATTACAGTGTCAGCATACGAAAATTTTATAGTGTTTGGCAGAAGAAGTATTTATTTATTTTCTTTAATAAATGTGTGAGAAAAAACTTTTAAAATATATTATTCATTTTTAGTCAAGTAGAGCTTAGCTAGTGAGAACTATTTATAAACTTAAAAGTCTCAAACTAGTGAAATCAAAATCTCACGAATAAAATTAGTTTTTATTTAAAAAAACACAACAAATTAGTTTCGGCGACGATGATACCATCATCACCGAAACTAGTTTGTCTATTAAAAACTTTTTTTGATGAGATTTTGAGTTCACTATTTGACATTTACGTTTATATTATTCTTATTAAAAAAAGAAATTGCACGAGAATATTAATTTAAGATAACTTATGGTTTATTAATATAAATAAATGAAAATGTTTTTGAGAGACATTTCTAATATGTTTCTAATCAACAACATGTAAATCTCTCAGTATCTTTGAATGTTATCTAGTGCTTGCGAAACTTAAACAACAAATGTGTGCTTTTCTACTGTTTTATTTTTGGTAGAAAAAGATACCGTTGTTTTACAATCAGCATATGAAAACTAGTTATGAAGTTGGGGAAGGTTCTATAAATTCAACGATTTTATGAAAGAATATTATCTTTTCAAAGATATAACGAAATATTTTGCAATAAAAACATCCACCCTCTCAATTTAAGGCATGCCTTATGTTTTCCTAAGAACAAAAGATTATTATATGATTTACTTACGGACCGGAACACACCTGTCGATCGACTCTCTTATATCGACGTGTAATCAAAAAGCGTTGATATAATCATGTTTATCTTAAGACATGGCTTATCTTTTCCTAAGAGCAAAAGATTGTTATACGATTTCCTTGCTGACCAAAACAAACCTATCGATCGACTCTCTTATATCCACGTCTAAGGAAAAAGCGTTGATATAATCATGTTTTTTTTTGTTACATTCTTACGGGCTGCAATAAATTGTAAGGCAATTTTAAACTAATCAACTATTTATTGATTCAAACCCTTTAATGGATAGTATTTTTTTACATAGTAAATGTTTATAAAAGCTTCCAAATACTAATTTAATTAAATCTAATAGTGACTACTGACTTCACTAATAGTATATTTACACGTAGCACGCTCTAAACCGGTTGATCTGTCACTAAAGCGTTGACTCCCTTCACTACATTATAAACTCTGATATCCTAATATACTTAACAACACCCTATATATCGACTTGATGCTTCTAGCAATTTCTCGTACTTTCTAGCCGCTTCACATAATAGACAGCTATACCCAAAACAAATAAAAGACATACACACAACTCACAAATTATTCATTTATTTACTCATATGCGTTTCAATGACAAAGTCATCATCATCAGAGAGCGTTGCTATTACAAACTTTAACTTACAACTAGAGTTGTAAGTTAGACATTTTAGTAGCAAACTCACTGATAATGCGACTTTGTCATTGAAACGAGTTGTGGACTTCTCAAGAGCGAAAGGACTTGAACACATGTCAAACCACGTGCCATAAAACCCGGAGTAAACTTGCCTTTTTCATTACCATGATTATTTATTTTACATGTGGAATTCAATTCACCATCTTCGTTATTGCCTGAAATAACTACACGGGATCTATTCTAGAATTGAAACAAAAAAATTTCAAATATTTAAATAATAGCTTAGCTCAATATGAGCTTTAACTTGCACCCTTATTATTTACAAACATAAAATTTATAACAACATCGCAAACACTGTTTCAGATTGCTTTTCTAATTATTTCTAAGACCGATAATACTCCATTTATACGCAACACGGTCTTATCTCTTACTGGCTATCATTCTGTCACTAAATCTTGAACTCTTTAATTACATTGTAAAGCAGTCATGTCTCTTTACGCTTAATAAATCCTTTGCCGTCTCTAGTAATTTCTCGTAAATAAAACTCTTCTATTCGTCTTACTTATAGAAGGCTCTAGAATAATGTAACTGTTGTGTCCACTCAAGCTTGAATGGCCTTGTAGTGGTCGAAATCACTAGTGGGGTTTTCCTCGTCACACTATTTTTAAATGTTTCTAAAAGTTTAAACAAGTAGGTGGAATCATATAATATCATTTATTCTTATTAATACGAAATAACCAATAATAGCTAAAGGACAATGTATGGAATTAGGTATGGTGAGGCTATTTTACCGTCATGTAAGTATTATGTCAAAACAAACCATTTGTAAGCAGTAAAGTCCCTAAAAATAAAATATATTGCCACAGGGTTTTTTACGAACTAGAGACTGATGGTAACACAAAGGTCTACAGTGGGACAATGTTTGCCTTAGTAGGTTGCGATTTTATATTAAAGTTCTAATAACTGTAAACAATAAATCGGAATTACAAAACAATTGCATTTTTATTTCAAGGTTTAACTTTTTTTACCCGAAAATCCATAAATACGTTTTCAAATTTATGTACTGGCTCAGGTGTTCGATTTAAAAAAAAAAAAATAACGTCTTCAAAGTTTGCATTTATTTTAGACAAATTTGTTTTCTTTAAATCTAAATACCATCCATTGAATCGTTACCGTCGGTTACTTACCCTCTATGTTTACAGCTTCACAGAAGCTTTCATACAGCTTCAGTTTAAAGCTTATTGCCACTAAGTTATAGCTGTTTATCCAGTTAGAAATTTCATCCATTTTATGAATTTTAAAAAACAAAGAAGTTACACCAAAATGTGTAAACGAATCTATTTTACAAAAATAATGAGAATACATTTTTCGGTTAACCTGAACACGCCTGGGTTCTTTTAAGGTCATATTCACGAAAGCATCAATGCATATACGATAACATAATTTCCCTATTTTCAATATTATGGAGACATTAAATCATTTATTTCTTCCTCTACACTTCCGCATGCTTCTTCGTATAATGTTTAATAACAGTTTCGAATGTACCTATTAATCTGTAAGAGAGTAAGCTTACTAGTATGATGCTTTGTAGTAGTAGAAGTTTTTTCCCATTATATTATGTACCGGAGAATCATTTACGCACCCTAATACTACTTAATATTGCAAATCCATTGTTATAATTTGTGAATTTTAGTTTGAACCCTATTTAAAAATATTAAATTCAATACAATTTAATCTTTCTTTTCGATGTTTTAACAATACAAGAAGAAAGTACGAACTACAAGAAGAAAGTAAGAACTACAAGAAGAAAGATATATTCACAAAACGAAAATTACTTTCAAAACGAATACAGCCAAAATTATTCTTAAAATATATTTCATATTTAGAGTAATTTAGTTTTTATAAATTTTTGAATCCGAGAGTTTATATCAAGGTCTAAAATATGTTTCAAACATTATTAGGCTGATAAACGAAATCATTACATGTCCCAGGCCTTGGAAGGACGAAGGGGTCTATACCAGTTCCAAAATGAGGTATGTACTATTTTAAATCAATAAAAACAAATGGCATTGAATTAATTATTCAGAGTGGCTTTTAGCAATAAAAAATGCATTTACTCGGCTTAGGAAAATTGAACTTGAAATGAAACTCTGCAGATAATATTGTAATAAAAAAAGACATATAAAGCTAAACAAATACGGCAGAAAAAAGTGGAAGAAAGAGACACAATTCTTAAGAAAAGTAGATATTTATTTATATCGCTAGGGGATGTTTTCTAAGAAAACAGAAAATCAAAGATAATCTAAATTGTAACCCACCGGTATTTTGTAAATGTAGCAATAGTGGGATTCAAATTAAATTTTAAAAAAACTATTAATTACCTTTATCCATTATTTTTTTTTGTACTTACAGAAACTCGCCGAGTCAATTGTTTGTCTAAACTATTGTATCTTGTTAATTTAGGCTTACTGGCTGTTTGTTTATTAGCTCGAATAAAGACAGGTTACATTAAAATTCTCGTTTGTGTTTACAAAAAAGATTTAATTTAGGAAACAATTTTAAATAACGAAAATATTACATTTAAAATACAGTTTGCATTTTACTTGTTTTTACTTCCCAAATTATATAAATAGGTTTAGATCCTTAAAAAAATGTTTCCAGACAAAGGTAGGTTAAATAATGCACGCCGGTATGCTATATTTACTGAATTGATTGAAGCCAAAAATATCAAGAAATTAAATTAAAAACATACCTTGGTAATCACTTAACTTACATGGCTTTGTTAGAACATATACTAATTAATTCAAGTTCACTTTTATAAAGCATTTAAAGTTTGAAAACAAAATACCAAACGTAACAAAGCCACTAATAAAACATTTTCTGTTCTTAATAAATTTAGAAATTACATTTAATAAAACTTTAACAAATTTTTAACTATAGCAAGCCTATTTAGATCCTCTCTCTAAGGTGGGTCACGAGAGAATGAGTCACACTTCTTCCTTGGAAAACTTAACACATGATTCGCAAATACCCCACAATCGTGCATTCAGAACTTTGCTGGGAACTCCCTACTAACTCCCTGAAACATTTTCAAAAAACAAAAAATTCTACTAAGCAAAGCTGATTATACATTAACTATACAACAAATGTTCATGTAACATATTAAATTGCAATAAGAAATTACAGCATGTTACAGAATATCTGAACATTAAGCTAGTCTCCAAGCTAAAATCACAGGCACAACAGATAGGAACCAGAAATACACAATCTCCATAAAAGATTAACCGATGGGGAATCTAGAGAAGCTGGGGAACTAACCAGGACCCTAAAGGACATTTATCCGTCCAGTACTTAAATAGGGCAGTAAAGTAATTTCACTGGCAATTAAGACCGTTCTTTCTAAGTACGATTTCGTCTAAAACAAAGCTTCCAGACTGATTACAAGAGGGGCAAATCTACTCCAATACAACTTCAAACTGATATCAAACCCATTAACATTTGCAGAAATATTATGATACTTAAATTACGGGAAGGAGCTAAAGGTACCCATTGAAGCTACTGGAATAGATATCAAAATCCCTAAAACCCAAACTTCATAATTCAATCGTGTTAAATTCCTCATTAGTAAGAATCAACTACTAGATACTGGATAACCCAGCGCCCATACAATCAGCTTTTGACACAATCAGGTTAGCCCTTCCCAGATAATATTTGACCTTATCAGCGTAATAACAAACAAGAAATGACGGTCCTCTAATAAACTCAGGGAACGGTTTGGGAACTATCGACCTTATATTTCCAGTGAATAAATGGGTTTAAATTTACATCAACGTGCCAGAAATAAGAGGAGCAGGAGGTGGTGGTTCCGTAAACTATTTGAAAACTGATTGGTAGTGGGAAGTAATTGTAGTAATTTTTGATGGTTAGTATGCTCAGTGTACCAAGCTTCTAAACAACTGCTAGCCAACAACCTAAACCAGGATGATCGACTCACAGGCACCAATTACTGTACTTAGCACCAACTGAGTGGCACAACAGGGGATAGTAACCCTGCATGGGTACCTAGTCACGTAAATATTCCTGGCAATGAAAGAGCCGACGTTAAGGTAAACCAAGGTTATAAGTAAGCCCAACCAGATATTCCGATGATCCTAATTTGAGCCAAGAATCTGATAAATACTACATTCACAATTGTCACACAAAGAACTCTAAAGATCCTTAGCACAGCAGAAACGTGGAAGTGCCTGCTACAGTGGGATCAATCCTAGTATATCTGAAAAGAAGTGAACTTTAGACACTGGGTGAGTCTTAGTGTCTACCTGCGAGTCCATCTCATCCGCAGAGAAGATCTCTTGTTACCACGGGATCAATCTGTGAAAATCTGAAAAGAAGTGAAGTTTTGGGCCCCTTCCGCTTGGTCACCGGACATGTCTACCTGCGATTCCATCTACACAGCAGTGGGTGAATCTTGGTATCGTAGAACCAATCCTGGAAGGAAATGAAGCTTTGGCCGCTTCCGCTTGGTCACCGGACATGACTATCTTCGATTCCATCTCCACCACAGTGGTATCACTGCTGATGAAACCCGACCATCGTGCAGTCTTGCACGAAATTATAGAAAACACACACTGAACTACCAGGCTCTAACATATCAGCCAGAATGACTTCACAAATTGTTACCGAGAGACGCGACATCAAAGGTTGAGGAGCCAATTACAGGTGTAAGATAAATTAAGTCAAGTTCCCTAATATTCCTTAAGCTACTGAGATATTTACAAAATAATTTTAATTGGCCAGTATAGTTGTAGCTTTTTATATTTTTGGTCTGAAAAGCATCTTTTTGGTCTGAGTTCGACATATGAGAGTATGAGAGTTTATGACAATACTGTAACATTTTCATCGTGCATATTCTAGATCTTTAAAACATTTTATTCAACTTTAAGGACATGTAACTTTACGCCTAGAAGTTTGATTTAAAGGCATTTTGGAATTACAATTTTTGGAAAAATAATTATCTCACAATACTTATGGTTTTATCTTTACATTACATTTAACGTATAAATAACCGTTAAATAATAACGTATAAATAACCGTTTTCTTGTAATAGGTAAATATTAATATATGTTGCAAACATCCAAACAGTTATATTTAGTCTGTACAGTTTTATATATTTAGAATTAATATAAATACGTGGAGAAATAGTTCCAATAAATGTTTTATTTAAACATTAGTCGATAATTTACGTAATATAAAATGTTCGATTGTTACTGATAGCTGCTTGATATCGATAAGATTACAGTTTAATTGCAGTTACGGGGAACAAATATTAAACGGTATGGTTTTTAGCCCTTACGTTATTTTAGGTTAGGGTGTAAATAATTTTATATAAAAATGATAAGACATGTATATACTATTCTTTTGAAGAATTTTTTATTTATAATTTCTTTAGTTGGTTTTTGTTTGTGTGACGACTATGGTTCATGTAAGCTACAAATTTATTTGTGACTGATTTTTATATTAAATTATATTAAAATAGCTATAATCGAATATTATTTCCAACGATATTAAACAAATACTAGATAATGAAAGATGTATGTATATATGTTTATCATATATTGATACTTTTAGTACACTATACAGATTAGTTAAATATTTCTTCTTTATGTTCAAGAAAATTGTTCAAATTATTCGTGGGTAACAGATAGGAACAAAGTAAATGTTCATGGTGAGGTGTACACTCACACAATTTTGTTAAAGGATTTTGTACTCATGCGTCAACCGTGTTTCTATTTAACGAAACTAGATATATTTTGCCTTTTTATGATAGCATATATTGTCTTTTAATAACACTGTTTTAATATTTATTTTATTATGAATATAGTCTGTGAATATTAGTAGAAATATTTTTTAAATACCTAAATATTGCGTTGGCTTGCAGAATACTATAGGCCTACTGTTTTTCATCATATATATATACCTGGTATACAGCATTTACTTTAATAAACGTATATTACTCTAATTTTAAAAATACTTAACTAAGTGAATACGTAGTTTCTGACTTGCTGACGCGTTTCAAAACATTCGTTCCTTTTACGAAACTAACGCTCTTCGAAGTAGAGGGTTAGCTTCGTTAAAGGAACGAATGTTTTGAAACGCGTCAGCAAGTATGAAATAATGTATTCCCTTAGTTATTTATTTCTAAAATTTAATCAGCGAATTCAAGATAATTACATCAAGCAACTTCAAACGTATATTGTTTTTATTCATAGATATTTCGATATACGTATATTTGTTAGAACCGATATACCGTTTATTTGAAGGAACCTATACTCTTTTTCGTCATATATGTTTCGGCATATATATGTTAATATCGATATAACGTGAAGTAGCATAAAGAGCCGTATATTGTTCATCGTAATAGACATTTTTTGACATATTTGGTAGTATAGATTGATATACCGTAAAATAGTGTTTATTTGAAGTAAACTGTACTGTTTTCCGTTATATAGAACTATATTATATTCGATAGTATCGATGAACCGTAAATTATGTTTTGCTGGAAGAAACTTATACAGTACATATTTCGATATACGTCCTAATATTTTATATTATGCGTTTACTTGAAGAAACACACACACACACACACACACACAAATAAAAACATATCTGATAGCATCGAAATACTGTAAAATGGTATTTGATTGAAGAAGCTAATACTAATTTTTGTCATACACGTTTCGATTTAGGCCCTATATATTTGACAGAATTAAAATATCGTTAAATAGCTATTCCTTAAAGAAATGTATACTGTTTCCCCTACTTTGTAGTGTCTTACTAATTTCCTAATAAATGAATGGCTATGCCCATCTGTTAAAATATACTAACAATTCTGATTTGTATTAGAAATAAAACCTTTAAACAAGTCTATAAAACTAACTTATGATATTGTGAACCCTCTCAACCTATATTAAAAAGCAAGTGCCATAGGATAGAAACCATTTTGAAGTGTTAAGTTTGAAAGCTCTTATTATAACAAAAATGTTATTTGACTTTCAGTCTATACTGGAACACGCCATATACCAAATGATACCTTCGTACAATTCAGAGATTTGCAGGCCATATTGGATGTGTTTGAACATGAAAGGGTTAGTAAATTAAATCTTATGTAATAAACTAAGGTTATAGAAGAGTTCTATTAGGAGATACATAGAAAGAAATGCCTGCACAGGTCTATAATTTATCTTCATATGGAGTTGACTTAATTTTCTTAAGTAATTATACATGTTTAATGTGATTTTACAAGATTTCTTCATAATTTGATTCCTAATAAGCTTCATTTATCACAAACTGAATATGTAAAAATTCTTGTGTTGAAGCAATACCAACCGGACAAGATAGAAGCAGTTCTACAGGCATATGAGGCTTGTCTGTTTGCGCCAGACAGAGAAATCCCAGCTACCAACAGAAGACCTTTCATCGTAGTGGAGGGCAACTTGAGAAGAAGTAAGACTTTCTTTTCTTTAGGATTAATTAGAACTAATTTAGGAACCAAATTACTCGAGAAATTAAATAAAACTTCCTCAAGTTTAAAGATCAAATTACTTGACATCATTACAGTATTCTAGCTTGAACATTGACCTAATGCAACACATACAAAGTGTGTAATTCCTAGGCTTTTTTGGAATGTGCTTAGGTATTTTAGTAAATTTTTGTACACATATTATTATTTACACTTTATAAAACTTACCTAGTCAATTGTTTACATTACCTATTGTATCTAAAGAATTGACTTAAGCAGTCTGACTGTCTATCCAAATAGCAGGTTACATAAAATGTCTCATTTAAATTTTAAAAAAATAGTAATTCAAACAATATGACAAAAACTACACTTAAAGACTTTGAGAAATATTAACTTCAATAAAAAAGGTTTTACTTCTGCTACAAAATTAAAGTTTAGATCTTTAGAAACTATTATATAAGACAACTGTAGGTGGGATGCATACTGATTTCTTTCGTATGTTTACCAGTTTATTATATCTAAACATATTAGGAAACAAAATTCTGAACATATCATGGTATTCACTTGAGCTTACTAAGGTCTTTTTACAAATTTGAAACATTACTGGAGCTTTACTCCTTTAACATTTGGAAAATTAAAATATAAGCTACGTATTAAGTTTTATAAACCTTCTCCGTTTGGTTTTAAAATTTTTTATATAACTCTTTTTTAAATTTTAATTAGGCCGTCTAACATAAATATTGCAGCACAAGAAACTTCTTCGGTTGCAGATGAAGAACAACAGAAACTCTAAACCTCTAACGCTAAGTTAAAAAAATCCCCACATTTACACATTCAAAATAGGTGGTTTTTATTGGATACCAGTATTTACAGTGGCTCCCTCTCTACTGCTGTCTGCTTAAGTTTTAGATACAAAATTTTCTTTTAAAATGATGTATATTTTTCGTTCACTAAAATAAAACAAATATTTATGCGACGTGCTGAATTATTGCAAAATTTTTAAACTTTTAATAATGTAAAATTTTATTTGTGTGACGAAGCAAAACCCCACACCTTTTCGGCTTAAAATACCAATTTTAATTACGCTATAGTAAAGAACTTTACTGACCCTATGTAGTTGAAAAAAATTTTAATTTCATTTTTTATGAATGATTTTTTAATGAATTAGAAATAAAGTTTCTAAAATACGATCTTTTTCATTTTTCTCTATTTCTTTTCATCAACAAGACTTTACTCTTACACTTGCTTTGATTTATTAATACCTACAAAGTCCGACAATTCCACTTGGGTTCTCAAAATACACCAACGTATCCAATAAAAGCGTATAGGCTAAGAAATTTATATTATTATTTTATTGTATAGTGCGGACCATGTAAGAGTACACTTCGCCTTGAAAGACCGCAAGAGATTTTTTCATGTACTACCACTTCTTAAAACATGTTACATATTGAGAAAGTTCTGAGCCTCAATAACTTCTGCATCCGTTATGGGTATATATATTTCCAGTTATTTAATACCAAAGCTAATTTATCATAGAATTTATCTAATATTGACCGTCACATGCAAATCAGTGATTTTAGGAAAGAATTCGTACTAAAAACATACCTCCTATCTCCCGTCTCTCCTACTACGATCTCGCAAGGCCCAGTGCACAGTTACGTGGCCCGCACTATACTATTTCTATTACATAACTCTATTTTCTAACTTTTCTTAGCAAACATTTTGTCTAAACCCTATAAAGACCTTGTAAGGGTTTTGTTTTATAGTGAATAAATTAATAAAGAACTATTTAGGTACTAATAGGCCTATATTAGAAGTGTATCTATGGATAATTAACTTAAATAATTTAATATACTGCAAAAAAACTGAATGAAGTATTCAAAACTATTCTTCGTGAAATAACTTGTATTAGTCCGATATCCTGTCGAGTCTTTCCACAATTTCATCGATATTTATTCCCTATAACTATGATATATTAACTTGTTTGTTCACATTTCGAATGCTTTTACATTTTCCCGTTATTTTGTTTTATATTCCATTTTTCCTCGATTTAAGAAACGGATCATTCTAATATGCAAAGCCGTTGATATTTCTTCACTAGAGAGACATTTTCTTATTTTGTGAAAAGTGCTTCAAGCATTTTCATTACATTCTATTTCTTAAACCTTTTGTGCAACAATGGTTACATCAGAGAAACGAATGCTCATATAAAGTTTTCTATACGAGTCAATATTGATATGTGAACTTGTGTGTTGACATTTTGTGACGTCAAAAATATTATCTTTTGTTCCGCCCGAAGACCGTTGCTTATACAGTGATGATATAAATTATACCCTGGGCGTTGTTCTCCTTAGAAATTCCCAGTGGAGTCATAACCAGTAATGTTACTATTTCTCAACTGTTTATTATTTTTTTTTTCATGCGAAAATTTTCAGCATCAATAATGAGAAGTCATCTCAACCTCAATTGACCAATCATCTACGTAATTCCTTATTTCTAATTAATTTTGCAAATAATGGTAATAGGTAATAGGAGTTACCTAAGTGAAATTAGCTATCAAAATCCCATTTAATTATCACTAAAGGTTTTTAATTTCCCTACACAATAAGTTGAATTGAGCTACTACTAATGAGTTTATGGTAAGTAACACAACTTGTTTCTTACGCCTGTATTTGTTTATCGAGGTTTTTGAATACAGGTTTTATCAGTTGAATATATATCTTGCTACATGCATGTTTTCGTACTTTAGACAATGAATTTCTTTGAATATTTTCATTAAAAAGTTTATATACATATTTACAGTAGATTATCGATAATTCGAGGTAAATAGGACCAAGACCACCTCGGATTACTGAAAACTGGGATTACAAGGAAATACGTTGTTACGGAAAAATAGGTGTTTTAATAAACCTTAATACGGCAATACAACTAAAAATGTATAAAATCAGTTTAAAGAGCTTTATATGGACATTTGTTGAAAACCCGGCTCAATTCTTTTGCATTCCGTAATAATATGAACATATCTTTAAAGCCCGTATTGATATGGACATTTCTTATAAGCCCGACTTATTTTCTTTGCATAAAGTATGACTAACCAATTTTTTGGAAGTCCGATCCATCTTTTCCTTTCAAATAGGTAGAATGGGCTTGAACTTAACGGAACCTCGATTTATCGGAACTCGGAATTATGATAGTCTACTGTATATAATAACTAGTTATTAATATTATTATTTTCATAATAAAATACTTATTTTTGCAGATAAAGAACTCGTAGCGAAGGTTTTTGCTCAAAATATAGGGGCAAAGTTTCTGCTGATCCCTCCCAAGTGCTTAGCTCATTTGACGCTCGTCTTTGAGAGAGGGTCTTTGGTAAGAAATGCCTTCTTCGCCCTGTCACTTTACGTCGCTGCCTATAACGTGAGACAGCTGCTTGCTATTGACACACCAGTGGTTATGAATGGGTACGTTTCTTTAAATTTTATCGTTCACTTTAATTTTTCTACACATGATTCCAAGCGACTAAATAAGATCCGAAGTTAGTTCTAAATATCTTAAAATATTAATACCTAATTTTTAATGGGGTTTGAGATAAGAGTGATCTCATGAACCACCCTTCCTGGGTGGTTTACTTTCTGAGTCAACCTGGGGGTTTCGTAAAATTCTTAGTGGCAGCTGGGGATCAAACATTAAACCATTAGTTCCATTTTTAGTATATATATATTTCTGTGCGTGTGTGTGCAAGTTAAATTCATATTTTAGAAACAAGATTTTCAATTTACAAGTATTTTATTGACTAATTCAACCACATCATCTAATAGTTAACATGCTGTGTTCACGTGATAATTAATCACGTATAATATTACTCTCTACAATGTTGATATTCATCCTAAAACATTGTTGTCTAACTTATGAGTGTTAATTTATTGTTCATCAATTCTGATTTCCCAGTTTTACTTATATGTAATTTATATGCATTTACAGTCTAAATCCTATATAAACAAAACAACAAACACACATTCAAAATATATAGGAAACCCGCCACCACTGACAGTTATACACAACACGTCCAATCACCCCACACAACACAATCATGCTGCCTTCCACTTCATGATACACAGATTAATCAACATACCCATGAGCAATGAATACAAAATAAACGAACTAAACACAATAAAACACATAGTTTATAGAAACGGATACAAACACACCTTGATAGACATCATAATGCGCAAAATACAACGTACACGTAGCACAAAATAACAATAACACACATACACATAAATATATAACACTTACATATCACGACAACACATGACATAAAATAGCTTCCACGTTCTGCAAACGTAAATACAAAGTAGCATTCACAACAGCCTAAACTTACACAGTTCAAAATCATGCCAGGATAAACACGACGGGGCAGGCATATAAAAAATTACATGCAACAACTGTCCCAGCTTTTACATAGGACAAACAGCGAGAACATTTATTACAAGATACGAAGAACACGTAAAACAGATAAGAAAGACACAACCCAAATCAAATTTTACTATACACATACAAAACACACTACACTCACAGGCTGACATAGACACCTAGAAATCTTACATTACATCTTAAAAGCAAAAAACAACACTAGAACAACACAGTAGAAAACTATTAGATATATAAACACCATAAATGCTATCCACAACACATTCTAAACGACAAAACACACTCCCAAACAAACACTGTATTTGAGCACATAATTAACAACTACTCTATGAATAATAACACGCCACAGAACAAAAATACACCACAGACTCACACAAATACAAGACACTTGAGCAACAGTCTTGTCAATAATTATCAACATTGACTAATGCGCAGACATATCGCGAATAGCGTCTGCTGAGTAAATCAATAAGAAGTGGTTTTTATGCCAAGGTAATACAAACAAGTATAATTTGTATTTTGTAAATAATCACTGAAAATTTTTATGTAGATTGTTAGTAATACATGTTACCTTTTTGATCTAATAGTTTCCAGTTATGTACAATATTGCTTTAGTTCATTATTTTATATTTACAAATACTATCTTCAACAGGTTTCAGTATAGATAGATATTGCTAATACTTAATATATCATGGGAATACATTTGACATTATCTTATCTTACTTGAAGGTGTATAAATGGAAATGTTTTTCAGAACTTCCAGATTATTCTCGAAGATCGTTCTCTGCGGCTGGCAAATATTACATTTAAAATATATATATATATATTCTTGACTTTTTAGTATAGAATTTTTAAAATTTCTTATTTATTTGAGTTTTGTTTCGTTAATAGGTTTAAAATCACTTTCAATATAATTTCATGTCACTCAACTTCCTAAGCCATGACTTATGCAAGAAATGGTACTAAAATTTTCAAAAGAACAAATTCCATTAAAACCTTAACAAAAAAAATGTCAAACTAGTCTTTCTTAATTAACTATGCTTACAACTCAAATAATGTTATAATGATTTTCTTGAGCAATTGTGGCCTATGTTATAGTATTTTAAATAAGAAACCCAATAACCACAAATTAACTTTATTTATATAAAAGTGGTATTTATAAATTACTTTTATTTTTTATATTTGCTAATAAAGAAAGTTAATTTGTGGTTATTTGGTTTATTATTTAAAATATTATCAAATAATGTCGTTTATGTGATCTGGGCATAACAAATATATATCATATATATTTAGAATAACTTGTTGAAAGCTTAGGTCTAATCCTTACTATTAGTATTATTGTATTAGGAATAGTAATTAATAAGTACATTTAAACATACCTCCTAATTAAGGATTTCTAGAGGAAATTTGAACTATGAATTCAGGTAATTACCTAAACACAAAAAGATTAAAACTTATAGCTTTAGATTTGATCAATATTTCATCTTTAAGGTAACCATCTTCAGAGTACTACACTTATATTTATATACCATAAGATAATGTTACATAGAATCAGTATTATCTAGAAATAATATAATTTGGTAAACAAACAGAGTAAAATACTTTAGTATCCTACGTTGTATACTTAATAAAAGACTACTTGAGTTTCCTTGGAGAACGAACATACATAATTGGTACTGGTCGTCAGGATTAGCCTGACCGGTAACCTTGAGATTCGCAGAAAAATGTTCGTTGTTGAACGGGGGGGGGGGGAACGGTTGGGATAGTCTCTAGTTAGCGTTTCTACAGTGTACACGGAATGACTAGTATAGTGTGCAACGTTGTGCCGCTTCTAAACTCGCTGGAGTTATTTCCAGTGGCGTATTTCTGCCTTTTTTTCTGCGCATTTCACCAGTCACCCTAAACCTGAAGACCTAAAAGCGTCGTGCAAAAATTTACAGTTACATACAATTTTACAAATATTTATATAATTTTTTAAATCTTTATTATATTTCAATATCTAATAACCCCTTAGAGAAAAGACTAAGAAATTTTCATAGCCAACACCATGAAATTCAATATTTTCAGATTGAAAGGTTTAAAAATATTCCATATGTGTTGAGGTACATGACAAATATTTTGTTGATTCTGTTTTGCATTAAATACCTAGTTTTCACAAAGAATATTGTATATTCTTTATTTACCTCCCTCTTAACAAAATATAATGTCGAGAAATGTTTATTTAAATTATTCTTTACAAGTTCTTGAAATTAAAGTTTCTTCAATTTATTTTAAAATTAAAAATTAAAATATACAATTCTAACTACACAATAATGCGAAAACTACAGCATCAGAAAACTTGAAGCTCGGAATTTCCTTCCCTTTTAAAGTTTATTTTCTAATCTCTATTCTACACCTTGATAAAGTTTTGCATATTCTGTTTTGAAAAGACATCATTAATCATTTTCTACACTTGACAGAAAGGCCAAGGTAATAATTTTACTTCAAAAGTGTCGTTATTTAAGCCATACACAGATTAAAGTGTTAGATTCCTGGATTGTATTAATCCAAGCAAATTTACATACATTACTAATAACTTCTATCGCACCTACGTCTATAAAATGTAACCATACAACAATGTTAATTAATGATAACGATAAATATATAAATAAAAGATGAATAATGAATGATGAAGAAAGGATGTATGTATTTGTATCTGAAATTTTATTATTAATTTTTTAACTAGTTGAAAGAAGAAAAATTGTATTATGTAGAACGTGTTCAAATAATAGTTTGATAATATTATTTATGTGTGAACCGAATGGAGACTATATGTGAACAGAATTGGATTTATGTGTGAAGAGAATTGGATCTATGTGATAACAGAATTGGATCTATGTGTAAACAGAATCGGATCAATGTGTAAACAGAATTGGATCCACGAAAGAACAGAACTGGATCTATGTGTAAACAGAATTGGATCTATTTGTGAACAGAATTGGATCGATGTGTGAACAGAATTGGATTTATGGAAGAACAGAACTGGATCTATGTGTAAACAGAATTGGATCTATCGGTGAAAAGAATTGGATCTATGTGCGAACAGGATTGGTTGATATATGGAAAAACAGAACTGGATTTATTTGTAAACAGAATCGGATCTATCGGTGAAAAGAATTTGATCTATGTGCGAACAGAATTGGATATATGGAAAAACAGAACTGGATCCATGTGTAAACAGAATTGGATCTATGCGTGAACATATTGGATCTATTTGTGATCAGAATTGAATCTATGTGCAAACAGAATTGGATCTACCTGTGAACAGAATTGGATCTAAGTATGTTCAGAATTGGATCTATGTGTGAAGAAATTGGATCTATTTGTGATTAGAATTGAATCTATGTGCAAACAGAATTGGATCAATATGTGAACAGAATTGGATCTATCCGTGAACAGAATTGTATCTATGTGTGGACAGAATTGGATCTATATGCGAACAGAAATGTGATCTATGTATGGACAGAATTGGATCTGTATGTAAACAGAATTGGATCTATATATGAACAGAATTAGATCTATGTGAGAATTGGATCTATGAGTGAACAAATAGAATCTATGTGTGAAAGAATTGGATTTAGAAGTAACAGCCGTTAAATATCCAAGATTAAAGATTAAAAGTCTTTAAGAAAGTATTTCTGTAATTATGAAGGATCACTGTAATTTGAAAAATTCGTTTTATATTCTTTTCAGTCGTGAGTTGAAAGGCCAGGTCCTCCCCTTGTAATTAAATTTCTTGTGAAACCGTCTCCTTTTAACATCCTACGCTTTTTCCTCAGCACGTCATTCATAACCTAATGGCAACTAGTATTTGTTGAGAACATTTTTATATCCTTTTTGCAGTTTACACTTACCAAGTTTACACTTTTGCACCAATCAATTTCTATCTATTTACTTATTTGAAAACAGCTTTAAAACAAAATATGTTTTATAGCTAATTAACAACAACAGCTATTACAAAATTAATAAATTATAAGCTAATATTATATTTTTTGTGAGATTGAAGTAAAAAAGCCAGATTTATTCATTATCACCAAACTATAGGTATTTAAAAAAAATTTTAATATTGATATAAAACAATTTATAACTACGTTTAAATATCTGTATTTTTTACTTCTAATAAACGGTATACCGCTTAAATCTTGCTTCTGAGTCATGGACGAGACAACAGGGTGACCTTTGGCGTAGTAACGATTCCAGTTACCTAAAAGTGGTTATGAGTAAAACAGCAATAATATTAGTGTTACTAATAACCAGAAGTTTTCATAGTTTAGTGATATAGCTCTTAAGTATTAATGGATAGGTTGATGTTCGCTGACTGCAAGCTCCATTCTGAAAGTCCAGTTAAGGCCAACCGAAGAGTGGATAAACCACCGGTTATACTACCTGGGCGAATCTCTTAAGTGGATGTTCTTACAGTATCGAAAGTCTTGCCGATAGGAAGCTTTTATTCTGGAGTTCTTGAAAATGGTTGGAAACTGTAGTTTATTTGACGAAGACTCGTTTCATTCCAGAAGTGACCAGTTCTAGGCTCTATAGCAACGCCTTTGAGTTACACGAGTAGTAATCATCACACCACTAGTCTTGGCATCTCGCCCATCGAACCTTTATTGAGCAGTCTAGTGAGCTCCTAGTGCGTAGTAGAGCGGCAGTGGATTCGATGTAGATAGTTCCCGGCAGTTAATCAGTAGTCAGCCGGTTATGAACCATAATATGCAAAATAAGGTTCCATTTAGGTCGTCCGACCTCTCGGATCAAAACTGTCTAACGACGTACGATATTTCTTGCCTCCAGAAACAAATAGACTATAGAGGAAGAAGAATAAATACACAAAAACCTATTAACGACAAACTTTCTTTATTTTACCCTTATGTACATTACAGTTACCAAGTAACCATCCTCAGAGGGATGACATACAAAGACAGTCTTTGTATGTTATCCCTCTGAGGATGGTTACTTGGTAATTGAAAAGTACATAAGGGTAAAATAAAGAAAGTTTGTGGTTAAGTGGATTTTGTATATTTATTATTAAATTTAATCACAGTATATTCCTAATAAATAGTGACTATAGAAGAACCTGTTTCACGTTGTGCAATATGTCTTTATGATACCTATTTGTCTTCTATTTGTCGGCTATTTAACTGGTTTCTACTAGTCTTGTTCATCCTATTACTAGGATTTGTCCTGTGTCTAATGATTTACTACTGAAGGGAACATTTTTATAGCGACGCCTACAAAAATTAATTGGATGGGCGTATATACACAGCTTCGAATCAGTATAATTCTCGTCAGATTAATAGCGTCAGTTTAAACTCCATCAGGTTACGCTATGAGTTACCTAAAGTGAGTTAAATGATAACATATGATTCCATATATCAGATTATATCATGTTAAACGTCATTTTGTAAAACAACTGTTTTAACACGAAGGTTATGTTACATTATTTATTAAAAAATGTTAAGGAAAAATGTCACTATTAGATAGATCAGTTAATAAATAAATACTCTGATTAAAATTTCGATAAATGTCAATGCAAATAATTTAACATAATGATAATAATAAACTATGCAATTTTGAATATTAACAAATGTTTAGGTAGTTTCTCACTAATCAAAATTAATTGTTTTTCTCAATTCAAAATATCTTTAGATTAACAGTTTTCACTTGTGTCGAGGTTTCCTCGAGGCCCAAAACATAAATGTTTCGATATATATCATGGGAGATATATTATCTCACAATTTTATTGCTTCTAAAAATCATATTTGTTATATTTATTTATTTGTATCACTTTACAGCCTCTATTTCTTTTTACTACCATAATTTATATAATTTAATTGATTTTTTTTCTGTAATTGATATCCGTTAGCAATTGATTCCTCAAATGAATAAAAAAATATATATATATATTACTCGCGATATAACGCTTTAATTGGTAGGGTTATTTGGTGCACTTCACTCTAGGAAGACCTATACAATAAATAAATGTATAAATATAACCATTTAAACACTCAATAGCGGTAAAAAAAGTTGGAGAAATTTCTTTATATTGCAAAGAGATTATTAAAAATTATTTTCTCATGTCTATTGATCAAATTATGTATTTTTGTACAATACAAATTTATCTTTTTAATAATTAGTGCTAGAAGATGAAAAGTTTCTCATCAAAGATTCAAATCTAATCAAATCGGACACTTTAAACTTTCGGAATATATTCAGTTTTTGTTATATACAGCCTATTTACATTTCGGGTTGCTTTTCACAACCTAGAAAAGCTGATACAACTTTCAAAGTGATCAGTGATTTCAAATTCATTTAAATAACAATAAAGTTAGTAATTGTCAACACAAAGTATGATAGTAAATAACAAGTAGTTATTAAGATGGCAACTGTCGCACTGAAAATATAAGTGATTCAATATAAACACAACTTTATTATTAGAGCTATAAAGTCGAAGAGAAATTTAAAGCTTTAGAAATGTTTCTATTGTTTTGACGAAACTGAGAATAAATAAATGAAATGACAATGTCGCTAAAGACGTTTATAGTTGAAAAGATAAAAATGTGGTCATACCATTGCACGATGTATAGGAATATAATAACACTGACTTCGCTAATATTTATCAATATCACAACTTGTGATTTGCACAAAAATATTTGGAAACCGTCTGATAAATAAATAAAAACATTTTCTACTTTATGTAAGTAAAATCACAATTTAGGTAGTTGGATTTTTGAATAGTTCATTCTAGCTGTAACGCTTTTTTTGTGTTACCGTAAACAGCCAAAGAAATTAAATAATTCCTAATAATTATTGGTTCCTACCGTTTCCGCACGAGTGCTCTGTTTATGTTCAGCTGTTTGCCACAAGCCTGATCTTTCCGGACCTTGCAATAAATAAATCAAGTTGAATAGAATAGGTAGAGTCGATTAAGTAGTGGAGGTACGAGGCAACGAAAGAACGTGAAGCTGGTCATCATCCGATCGATCTGACATCACCTAAAGAATCCAGTAATCACTACCAGGAGGTAACCTTATTTACTAAACACCACGACACAGGTAAATCTCTTTAAATTTGTTATAGTTGTAAGATGCACACCGCTCAGTGCTCAACGAGAGTTATGTATCGAAATACCTTTTGAAGGGCAGAACATTTTAGACTCTATTTCGGGAAATAAATTCGCTATTTAACCCTCGTACGGGAGTACGTATCGCAGCACATTATTTTCCACTTTTTTATTTTTGCTACATTATATGTTCCAGAGGATTAAATTCTTCAGAGTTACAACTTTTTTCAGATTGCTAAAATTATTATTAAAAACAAAGAATTTTATGTCGCAGGTATTGGACCGAACAGGCAGCATTCATGCTAAACAGAAAGTTCGCCCGGTCGCAGGACCTACCTTATCCAGGCAGTAGCGTGTACGACTATCCGGTGGATCTTATGAGACCAGATATGTTGTTCTACCTGGAGAGCCCTTACTTGATGAGAACGAGAATGTATACCACCTCTGTGCCCAACTATAAGTCCAAGTTAGTATTCCCAGGGAAATGTTTAGAACATTATTGTAAATTGTATTTTCAATGAAAAAAATACCTTACGATTAGTGACAACAATAATCTTATTAGACTTTAAACATTATACAACTCATTAAATCGTTTTAGTTTACTTGTCTTGTAGCATTATTAGGACACTTTACAAATAATTATTTTTAAACCACTTCTCTTTTGTATCTCTTGTAGCTTTTTTAGTATATTTTCACAATCGATAGTTCTTGTATGTCATTTTGTTTTCCGGTCGCTTACTTTTGCTACCGGTTCACATATCACTACTAAGATCCATGGTTAACATTGACGTTAAATTACCTAGACAGAGTTTTCTGTTTGAATCTGTAATGTGCTTTTAGAGATAATCGGCCTCGTTTACAACTACCATGTATAAATACTTATTTAATTGCTTCTATTAGTTCACACACTCCTTCCATACAAACAAACACACACACATACATAAACACACACCACACACACATACACACACACACACACACACCACTCACACATACAAACACACACACATGATTTATATATATATATGTATATATATATATATATATATATATATATATATATATATATATATATATATATATATATGTATATATATATATATATATATATATATATATATATATATATATATATATATATATATATATACTTTATATCGTTCAAATGTTTAGTCGTAATAAATATTTTTCACTCATAAAATCAAGTTCAAATAAATGTTTTTAAAATTATAATGGATGACACATTATGTTATTACAGTTTTCTAAATAATAATTAGTAAAATAAATATAATTAACTAATTTTAGTTTCATAACTTTTCACGAAAGCTTAGGTATGCAATATACTGTAGTTATTCGTCCCATTTGGCTTAAGATAAGTGATAACATACGATTCCATAAAACAGCTGATTCTATGTTATAGGTTATGTGGTAGAACAGATGTTTTAATGCTATATGTTAAGATACTTTATTTATATTATTTGTAATTGTTTCATAAAAAATTGCTAAAATAAAATTTGTCGTTGTTGACATAAATGGGAATTGACTTTAATAAAGTTTGGTTTATATTACTGGTTTCCGCTAATGAATACCTTGTGAATATTGTTTAAAATAACCACACACTCGTACATGAACAGATACCAATAAATAGGTTTAAATATGTGAATTTAGGAAAGATTGTAGGCCTTATAGACATAAATATTCCAGCTTGTAGTAAAAAAAGGTTCATTTAAAAACTATATCCTGAAAGAATATTTTTTTAAAACATTTTAAAGTGTTATCATCACACCTAATTTTTAATTTCTCCCCCTGTTACCGAAGCGTGTTGATACCTATAGTTTTAACAATATTACATTCCAACACAATATTTGTCTTTAACTAAGTTAGAACATTCTTTCTAGAATGCTGTCTAGTTCATTCTTCCTTCACATTATGCATTATATCTATTTAGTGTGTGTACGTTAAGTTTCCTTTCACTTTTGACCAATCGCCTCTGGTAGGAACGTAGCATTAAAGAATCCTTGTATCATTTTACGAAAAAACACATTTATGCTCATGATGGGACAGAGGTAACTATTTGGAATTAGTTTTAATAACACGATTCTTCAAAAAGAAATCTTTAATCGCTACTGGTATGTTTATTTTCTTATTTCTTCTTGTATCACCTTATATTTATATTTTTTGTTCTATGAATATCTATGACTTATCATTCCCCCAAATAGACTTTAATTCATCATTGAAGTTTAACAAGAAGAAAGAGAGAAAGGGTGAGAGAAAGAGGGAGAAAAAGAGAGAGTGGGAGAGAGAGCGAGAAAGAGGAGAGAGAAAGAGAGAGAGAGAGAGAAAGTAGGATAGAGAGTATGATGGTCCGTGAAAATAACTTAAATACTCAGGTCATCTTATAAGACACAGTAAATGAACGATACTTCAGTTTAAAGGATTAAACCTTTATATGATATGCAAGGAACACTTAACAATTTTCTTGGCCATCGTAGAAACCTTATATTGCTTGAAAATCCGAACGTTAAACACCATTGGTTCAATAACTTGCGTCGGTAGTTCGAAGAGACATCTTCTTAATTATTGTGAACAGAAGAGCCTTATTATTAGCCAGCGTTCTCACAATAGTGATTTTAAACCACCCTACATGAAACGTTTACTCTAGTAAATATGCTAAAC
>JBAIZL010000001.1:202476840-202754340 GCA_036971475.1 Prosapia bicincta | reverse complement strand
AGGCAAACTTGAGGTACATTAAAAGTAAGTACATTAAAAGCTCTCAGATATCAAAAAATAGGATACAAAATAGCATACAAAACTAATAACAAGTTACAATACAAAACACAACACAACACCAACAACAAAGATAAACTACAAGCACCAGGCGTATACAAACTGAACTGCGACGAATGTAACAAATTATACATTGGACAAACAGGTAGCAGCTTTAAACAAAGAGTCGAGGAACATAAACTCAACATTTTACAATCACATAAAAGAAACAGAACACAAATACACAGACATTTACCATAACCTAGAAATCCTACACATCAACAAAAAACTACTACTTCTCAACACGCTAGAACAACATGAAATTTACAGACACACAAAAACACAAAGTACATACATATTAAACGAACAAACACAATACAAATCACACATACTATTTGATACTATCGAAAACCTACCTTCAAAACCGCCACCGCTTGACCCAACATCTTCAAGCAGAAGACACTGATGAAGATCGGCACATAGCGATCGAAAACGTTCTGTCTCAGTAAGTTTTAACAAATTTACTAAATTCAAAGTTCGGATAGCGTAGTCATATACTATTGTTTAAGTGATTAATAAGATTCACCTAGAGTAATGGACTAAAAAATTCAAAAATTAAAAGTAAGTAAAACCCTAGTAGATAAATAAATGAAAAACAAATATCAGAGTAATGAACATAGACACCAGTTAATTTATGGAAGCAACAAACAATGTAATAGTCTCTTAAATATAATTGAGTGGAATAGGTGAACACTGACAAAACTAAAAATCATATAATAAAACTAGCTGACCCGGCAAACTTCATGCCACCTAAAAAAATGAATAGACCATTAGCAACACTTTATTTAGTATTTTATTAACATAATAATAGCTGACATTTTAGTAGTAGATCGAGAATTGTGTGATATTAAACGTTCTTGATTGAATGTTATTTCTTGAAGTGCACAAGGCTATACAATATTTTTGGTTTTTCTCTCTGGTACGCCTACACAAATAAATCGGAAGGTTTTCCGACTCGTGAGCAAGCCACATACAATTAAAGGGAGAAACATGGGTTTTCAAAATTAGGTTAAAATATTCCTAATTTGTTGAGTGTTGATTACCAACCAAAATTTGAAATGAATTCAACGAAATGTCTTAGGATATTATAGAAAATCATATTTTATGCTACTTTGGTATTTAAAAAATACATGTTGAAAAAAATTTTATGACGTTGAGAAGCCGTTTTGCTAAAACCTAAACCCGTTTTATATATTATTATTTTCTGCTGAATTTAATTGTTTTGTGAGCTTCACGTGTCAGTTGTTCTCCTCCTGGCTACGTCAATGAGACTTGCTATGTCAGAAACTTTTCCAGGAATGTAGTCAACAGTTTTCCAAAGTTTCATGGCGATCGGAAATTATTGGTTTAGTAATGCATAAGGCTCGTACATACTTACATAAGTACAAACATTCATTTTTATAAAGAGAGATTAATTAAGTAACGTTATTAGGGATACACTATTTAATATTAGACTGTACAATGAACCATCCTAAGCCTCTGCGGTGGAGTTCTGTGGATGGATCTGTACCAAACTTCACACGTACCATTCTGGCATTATGTTAAATAATCTGTCCATATTATATTAACTTCTGTTCAGTGGATTAGACCTCCATAAGATACATACTTACATACGTTTGCTTTTGAGCCATTCTAAGCCTCGGCGGTGGAGTTCTGTGGATGGACCTGCACTAACCTTCCCACGAGTTATTTTGGCATTATGTTAAATAATCCGTCCATATTATATTAAATTCTGTTTAGCGGATTAGGCCTCCATAAGATACATACATACATCAGTTTTTCAACCATCCTAAGAATTTGTAGGAGACTTCTCTAGAAGGATCTGCAACAAATTTCTCACGAATCATCCTGGTAATATGTGAAACAATCCCTCTAAATTTCATCAACCTCTGTTCAGCGGTTTAGGGGTCCATATGATACATACCTATATACACAATCACATCGGTATTTAAACCATTCTAGGCCTCTAGGGCGGTGACTTGGGGATGGATCGGGACCAAACTTTACCCTAATCATTCTGTAAACAATCCCTCTAAATTTCATCAACTTCTGTTTAGCGGTTTAGGGGTCCATATAATACATACCAACATACACAATCACATCGGTATTTGAACCATTCTAAGCCTCTAGGGCGGAGACTTGGGGATGGATCGGGACCAAACTTTACCCTAATCATTCTGTAAACAATCCCTCTAAATTTCATCAACTTCTGTTTAGCGGTTTAGGGGTCCATATGATACATACCTACATACACAATCACATCGGTATTTGAACCATTCTAAGCCTCTAGGGCGGAGACTTGGGGATGGATCGGGACCAAACTTTACACTAATCATTCTGTAAACAATCCCTCTAAATTTCATCAACTTCTGTTTAGCGGTTTAGGGGTCCATATGATACATACCTACATACACAATCACATCGGTATTTGAACCATTCTAAGCCTCTAGGGCGGAGACTTGGGGATGGATCGGGACCAAACTTTACCCTAATCATTCTGTAAACAATCCCTTTAATTTTCTTCAACTTCTGTTTATCGTTTTAGGCGTCCATAAAGCATATAAATACGTACGTACACCCATAAATCGGTTTTTAAGCAGCCCTGTGGATAGATGTCCGTTAAACTTAATATAAAACGTTCTGGGAACTTGTTAAACAATCCCTTCAAATTTTATTAACTACGGTTCAGTAATTTAGTAGTACATAACTAAAAGATAACAAGTAAAACGGATTAGAAGGTAGACTAATAGAAGTTATCCTTTTGGCTAAAAATAGAGAAAAGAAGAAAACGTTAAATGTTAAAGTGTATCACTGACATGGATTATTAATGATCAAACATTGTATATACATATGTATGTATGTATGTAGGTATACTCACAACTTGGGTTTGAAATGCTAGCACAAAATTTCTGAAAGGTTAAACGACTTTAATCAATATTGTGTTATCCTTGCAAATGAAATATTTGTAAGTAAAAACGATACAAAAATCAAACCTTTACAATAATATATAGCCTGCATATGGTTTTTGATTCAAGATAAATATATATATATATATATATATATATATATATATATATATATATATACAATATGTATATATAAATATATAAAATTTATCCTTCTTTATTTTTATATCAAACATTTTAATTTTTTACTACTTGTAACGGGTTGCGAATGTCCAATCTCTTTAGTTGTGATAACAGAACCAAATATTTTTCCGTTATGAGATCTTGCCTAGGTGATTAAATAAATTTCTCTTTTCCATGTAAACAAGATCATGACATTTCTTCTTTAAACCTACATTAGTTCTACTTATCCTTTCCTATCCATTATCTTACTACGAAAGTAATGGTTCCGTAGATCTATTTCAAGGGTGCAAATCTTTGCGATTCATGATTCCTCCTCTATCCCAGTCCAGGAATATCACGTCCTCGTCTTCATCCTATCCATCCTCATAAATTTTTTATTTTACTCCTGTGCTATAATTAGTTTCTTGCGAACGATTGTAAAACGTCACGAATTTATTTAATACCGATGAAAATTTAACTCAAATGATTTCACATTTTTTCGAATTTTTTCCCTTGAATGAATTCACCCCTAAATTTGTTTCTCTCCCTTTACAATGGAGAAGTACACCCATCACGGAGAAGTATCACACAGGACAGAAAATGTTTCACATAGCTAAATACCATTTAGAACGGGGCGGAAATGCTTTGGATATTTATAACCAGGAGACCAATTCCACCGATACGCATTTCCAACAGATGGAAGATAAACTTTGTTGAATCCACTGTCAATGTTGGGCAATAAATATCATCAATTTCCATGGCAACGTAAAAAACAGAGGCCAGTTTTGTAATTGAAAATATCGATTGAAATGTTAACTTTATACTGAAAGAATTCACACCTCCGCTATCAGTCTGTTAGCGCTGATAACAGCTGTCGTAAACATTCCTAAACGCTAGCCAAAAGTAAGTTTGCTCGCATAAGGTGTAGACTATGAGGTGTAAGAGAAAAAGGGGATTATAAAATAAGTAAAATGTTTTATGAAATTGTATTCCTCTTTGTTTGCCTTACGACGGTGAAATGCCAGAACTATTCAAGTAAGTTACGCAACAATTAAGTTATGCAAAGCATTTCGTTATGAAACAAAGGGCAATACGTCATTAGTTATAACTTTATTTTATGTATTGCTCTCTTAAACAATAACATTTTAACAAAGTTTTAAAATATTTTTAGAATTTATGTTACTGTTACTTTAAGTTGAGCGTGTTTTTAATAATTTTAATAATATTCTGATCAACTTCAGAAATATACAAACTCTGTTTAAACTATTGTTACATTATTTCTACTTGTTTTTACAGCAGTGCTTTCTGTACATTTTATTTCTTCTTTATTATTTTCCTTCCCTATCTATCCACCTTTCTATTTTAGATCCTTTTATTGGCTTGTTTTGACATTGTACTTATATCTTCTTTATTGATACATTTAGTAGACCTATTCATACGATGTTATCCATCGTTAAAATAAATTATTGACTTTTTGAATAAATTATTATCCAACTTTTTTGAAAATAAAATAATTGACAATTTGGTCACCAAACCTCTCAGTACTTTTAGGAGCTACTTTACTCTAAATATTTATTCTACCGTATTTTTGTCTTCTATCTGAGGTAAACGCTATTCTTCGACTATAATCCTGTTGTTTTTGTAATTCTTGTTCAAACATATATATTTCACAGTCGATATTAAACAATCGATTTTATCAAAAGAGTGAACGTTTATTATGCTTGGTCTTTTGACAACCTTTTTTCAACCTACTATACAAATATATTTGTGATTAATTATTATTCTATTATGTTTTTTGCCTAAATGTAGTTGAATAAGAGTTGAATTTAACAAATATTTAAATAATGTCAATTTTCAATGGCATTTATTTCTTTGATGTAATCTCTCTAGTAAATTAAAATTTGGTTAAAATATTTCGTTTGCATTCACAAAGAAAAGGCTTTTTACCCACATCCATTGAAATCAGATTTCCATTATCTTTGCTTTCTCATTACTTCACCGCAGAAATAATTACTTAATAGTACTAAATCAAATATATTTACAGATCGGAACTTAACAACTCGTAAACAAGTTAACTAGATACTTTTGTTTGCCTTTTTTGAGTTTGAAATATGTATAAATATTAAAGCAAACATTATAAAGTGTTTTTTTAATGAAAAAAATCAATTTGATTGTAAATTCAAGCAGCTAGATACGATTACACAAAGTGATTTAATTATTCGTTCCTGTCATCTTGTGATTTTTTGTTTGATAATTCCATCTTTGAAGCAGATCTAATGAAATAAGTTTAAAAAGAACATATCCCACCAATAACTTTAAAAGACCATATTCCATCAATAAGTTTAAAAAAGACCATACCCCACCAATAACTTTATAAAGATCATATCCCACCAATACGTTTAAAAAGACCATATACCACCAATAAGTTTAAAAAGACCATTAGCCCACCTATAAGTTTAAAAAGACCATATCCCACCAATAGGTTAAAAAGACCATATCCCCCCAATAAGTTTAAAAAGACCATATCCAACCAATAGGTTTAAAAAGACCATATCCCCCCAATAAGTTTAAAAAGACCCTATCCTACCAATAAGTTTGAAAAGACCATATCCCACCAATAAGGTTAAAAAGACCATATCCCACCAATAGGTTTAAAAAGACCATATCCCACCAATAAGTTTGAAAAGACCATATTCCATCAATAAGTTTAAAAAAGACCATATCCCACTAATAAGTTTAAAAAGACCATATCCCACCAATAAGTTTAAAAAGACCATATCCCACCAATAGGTTTAAAAATACCATATCCCACCAATAAGTTTAAAAAGACCATATCCCCCCCCAATAAGTTTAAAAAGACCATATCCCACCAGTAAGTTTGAAAAGACCATATCACACAAATAAGTTTAAAAAGACCATATCCCACCATTAAGTTTGAAAGATCATATATATCCCATCAATAAGTTTAAAAAGACCAAATCCCACAAATTAGTTTAAAGTGAAGAGATATAGACGGGACAGGCCAATTAAAATATAGACAAAAATAATAAATAGTCTGACGCTTTTTTCTGGATATTGTAGTAGCAAAGTGCTCGTGTGCCTACACTTTTAGTTGCACTTTTAGGTATTTCGTGGCAATACAGCTTGGAGGAGACACATAGATTAGATTTTCATTTGTAATTTTGTTGTTAAGAGAGGTTGTCAAAACGCTGATCTTAAAAATCAAAACAGTTCATGAGTGTTATTGAAAAAATAAAATATATATTTTAATAAGTTAAAATTTATCAGGTGTTGTAAAGCAGTAAATGAAGCAAAAGGAAAGATAACAACACAAACAAAGATTAATTAAAACAAAAGATTGTTTGTTATTTTAGTGTAGAAGAAAAACATACTTGGTGTGAAAGATATTTAAATGATTTACGATAATAGAACTAAAAGATAGAGTGAAGTTAAAATAACAAGGCAAGAAATGAACTGTAGCTGTAGGGGAGGTAACATTACTGTCATAAATAAAATTTAGTCACAACATCTATTTAATTAGAGCTTAGGTAGTGAGAACTATTCACAACGGTAAAACACAAAATAGTTAACTTTAACCTACGTAGCCGATTAAGGTCTTTAGACTGGAATTCCATAATATTTAGTTATTATAACTAGTTTATTGTGGACTAGTATGTTTGTTTATGAAAAACTGAAATTTCGTGCGATTTTTAGTTAACTATTTTGTGTCTTTACCGTTGTAAAATTTAGTTGTTAAAGGACGAAAAATAATAAGAGAATAGTAAAACTGTAAAACCATTAAGACGTTATGTAGGATTTTTTAGATATTGAATACGTGATTTGTTAGAATATATAACGTAAACCTACGATTGGCATAAGCATTGATGACAGGAATTATCATATGGATGACACATTTTTAATAAGAAATAACATTTATTTTATCATGAGAATAGGCTAGACGAAGACAAAGCCTTTTATAAAGTTAGCGCCTGATTAAGAACTCTAAGGGTATAAGTAGTTCTACGATTTAATCCATTTACTTATAAAAATGTGTGTTTGACAAATTGTGTGTTTGACAAAGAGGTAAGCTTTTAGTTATAAATATTTATAACTAAATAGTTAAGTTTTGACATAGACCTTAAACAAGGGGTATTAGTCAAAAAAGTCAAGGTAAAAGGTATCGAAACCAAGCAAACGACAGAAAACTATATAGTATATTTATTTCCAAGGTTTTCGGTATTCAAATTTAATAGCAAGATATTTGTTTTTGATAATGTTTATAGGTGTTAATATTGTAACTGCAATAATCAGTCAACGGTGACAAGTGCCTTGTGTGTTACAATTGATTGCAGTTGTTTATAATTAGATTTTGATAGTTTGAAAAAAGCAATAACAAAGCCAATTCGCCATGTAGCAACAGTGAATCAATAGGACTGATTTATCTATATAAACTGAACAAGGAATTCTTTCTCAGGTGTAAATGAAATACTGCTAGCTTCTTTATTTATCTCTATTTATTAATAAGCTTTTATTTGCTCGCTTCTTCTTTGTCGGCTCGTTAGATATATATTACGTACTTTTAACAACCTGACTCGGCGAACAGTACCAACCAATAAATGTAGTAACTCTATTGAACGTAATCTCGTATCTAAGAACATAATAGCTGACCCAACAGACGTTTTCCTGTATAACCTATAAATACTCAATTCGAACAAGAATGAAAAGTAAAATAAAATTGTTTTACCAAACTATAATGTTTATAACAACTTGAAGCAACTGTGGCGTAAATGTTTATATTAAATAAAAACAACCTCTTACCGCAAATTCAACAATTTTTATTTTAACCTAATGTACATTTCGATTACAAAGTAATCATCTTCAGAGATATTTTACAAATGACTCTCTGAAAAGTGTCATTTGTAAAATACTTCTGAAAATGATTACTTTGTAATCGAAATGTACATTAGGTTAAAATAAAAATTGTTACATTTGTGGTAAGAGGTTGTTTTTAATTAATATATAATGTTTATTGTAATTTACAACAATATTCAATTTATTTTAGATAAACGTATGGTTGTCAAAAAATAACTTTAGCCATCGCCCATTATATATAGCCTATTTCTAAGACTTGAAAACCTAAGGGGAAACACAATAACAAATATAATCCATATTTATTACATTGAAATAATTTTGTAAGATTTATGTTATAAATTTATATATTTTTTATCTTGTATATTTAAAAAGTTTTCAATTCAATAGCATTTTAACTTTATATTGAACAGTAAATAAAGGAATATGACTTGTTTTGCATTATAACAGCTGTTGTGCAAACTAACCTAAACACACGTAAAAATGGTGCTATTAAATTTTATTTTAGTTGTACGTCATAACGTGATTACTATGATTTCAGATTATTAGTTGCATTTATATATTGAAAAAAGTTGGTTGTCGTATTTTACATTACTATTATTTTTTAAAATATCAAATTAATCGCCACCAATCGGACTACAAATTTGCCAGAATCTTACCAGAAGTGTTTTTAATATCGTCCCAAAGTTTCAGGTTGATCGGATCGAAGATTCGCTTAGGCATAAGAGATATACAGACAAACATTTATTTTTATAAATGTATATTGTAAAATAACTATCTGAAGAGCAAGGACCTTCATACATTAGCGATAGATCTTTAATGACTATTCAATGATCTGCGATTGTCCTGTATAAATTTTGTATGATTTTAAAATATAATTTTTAAATCAACTAGAAAACTATTTTCGAATACAAATTAATACTTCAGATTATTCAGTTTTTTAAATTAGAAACATAAAATAAAATTGTTAAAATAAAAATATTGCCAAAACATCAGTTATGTTTTATACATTTTAAATGGATATAAAACAAGCTTTTTTAGAAAATATTTTAATTCAATTTTCAACTCTCTCATTTAAGCAAATTAATAGTGCAGAGATTATATCTCCATGCGATTTTAAAGTTTTTAATACTCGATAGAAGATGTTGCAGTCAACAGATTTAATCGAATAATGTTGAAACCATTTTCATAAGAAAATTTAATACTTTATCCTTGAAATGTTCATCGCAGAAAATTAAAATCAAGAAATTATTTATTAAGTTAAAACACATATGAACTTAGTTGTTTATACCTAACTATATAATATTTCCTCTAGAAAAAATAAACAAATATCCATTAATAGTTTTCTCTACATTTTATCCGTTAATATAACCGTCTCGATCCTTCGTATATTCACGACATTCTCCATTAAAGTCCACTTCACAAAGTCGAGGGAGTGGCTTGTTTAGCGCTGTTGCCACGTAACAATCCGGCCTCACTTGGTGTGGTCGACAGTCGCTTACCTCTGAGAACTAATTGGCAACCCTGAGCGAACAGTGTTGCCTAGTTCAAGCGTCGGACTGACAGTTTAACTCTGGCTCGTCTGCCCAAATGTGGCAACGCTGCATTTTTGGGCACCCGCTTGATTTCATCTGTAGGTCATCAGAATTATCTGTAGGTCACTATAGTTTATTTTGTAAACGATTTCCAATTCCTATTATTTGAACTCATGGGATGTAAGTTATTTTTATGTAGTCTGTTTTACTAAACGATTTAATTTTCATCAATGATTTAATGCATATTATTTTTTTGTTTATTAGTAATGGCTGAATTTTTAATGATGTCAGGAATACTGAATTATTTCCAAAAGCTATTTTTATTTCTTGACTTTCTCAAGTAAAATGTATTACTATACTTATTTTATATTACGACACTGTTATAGGCCCAGAAAAGAAGGCAAATGAATTGAACAATCTATTTCCGATATATCACAACTACAATGAAATAATGGACATGATAAACGCAGAAAGGGTAAGCTTCAAAAATAAGTAGTTTTTATAACAAAGTCGTTTAATGTAAGAAAGTGATCTTAATATTTACATTGGTCATATAATTATCGTAATAATAAACACATTAGAATTAAAATATTGTAATATACGATATATATATATATATATATATATATAATAAATAAAAATATTTCAAAAACAGGAATACTTTTAATGAATATATTTATTCAAAGCTTTTCGCCGATAAAATAGTACCAACATCTTCAGGAAAATAATTATCTAATGATAATTATTAGATAAAATTAGAATTTAAACATTAGATAATTATTTTCCTGAAGATGCTGGTACTATTTCATCGGCGAAAAGTTTTCAATAAATATATTCATTAAAAGTATTCTTGTTTTTGGAATATTTTAAATTTATTAACTATATTACAAGAAAACATATCACCATATTTAATATATATATATATATATATATATATATATATATATATATATATATATATATATATATATATATATATATATAATATACATACATATATATATATGTATATATATATATATATATATATATATATATATATATATATAATCACAAATTTTAATAAAAATACTTAATTACAAATAAGCACTGTTTTAGAGTTAGAATTAATAACATAATTTTTTATATAAATAAATATATATATATAAATATATATATATATATATATATATATATATATATATATCTTTAATTACCGGAATATATTTCCTCAACATATAAACAAATGTTTAAGCTTTTTGTTAATTACTTTATTAGTAGGCTATTATAAATATAGAACTATGTTTTTCTATAAAAAAGTAAACACAATTCTTATGTTAAAAATATCCCATGCTATTATCTTTTAAACCATTACCAGTTGAACTGTAAAACTTATAACTAATAGGACAAGTTGTTTTCTTTAACATATGTATTTCTTAAATTTTCGCCTAACTGTAATACATTTTGTTTTGTAATGTGTATTTAGCTTCTTAGAACATAATGCAAAACTATTTACAGGAACATTTTCCAGAATTGGTTGATGAACTGCTTAGTACTTACCACAACGTGTGTCTCTTTGCACCAGATGTCGTGGTACCGGAAACGAACCGAAGGCCGTTTATCGTCGTGGAGGGAAACCAAAGAAGCCGTGAGTGTTGCAGCAATAGTTTAGGCGCACATGAGCTTAAAAATAATCTGGACGCCGAGATAGTTTTCAATCGGATAGACAGAAGTACATTGAGAGTAATGAAGCAACTCACATGGAACGCCGATAGCTATCGTATACCCTAGGCCTATCTCGATAGGTATCTGGGCTGACGCAGGTTTCTCCTCCTTTCTTGCAATTCTATCACCAGCGTTTCACTAGTATACAGTTGGTAATTAGACAGCGCACATGCACCGCAACTTACTTTCTACCTGTCCCATTTTATTAGATAAGTTTTCCATAATATAATTACTAATTTTACATTATTTATATGTTTAACTCTAAATATGATTAAATAACCAAATGACATTTATCTTTGGCATTAATATTATTAAGATTGGTAATTTGTTATTAATATCAATGAGGAATTATTTATGTTTATAGTTTGAGATATTAATTTTTAACATTTAATACTCATTTTATTTTATGTATATATCTATGTATGCACACACACACACACACACACACACACACACACACACACACAAACACACACACACACACACATATATATATATATATATATATATATATATATATATATATATATATATATATTTAGTTAATAAATCTATCAACCAATTTTTTCAAAAATTCGCTAAAGAGTATAAATGGTCAATTTGCTCCATCAACGTTTCCATTTAACTTAGACGACCAATTTATCCAGGAAACAGCAAACAGATTTTATTACAGTAGTTTTTGGCAATATCTGAGGCCTACCATGACATAATATCATTATCAAATATATTAGTTCCAAACAATAACAAAAACATTTTTCTTGTTGTTTGTTCCAGTTAAAAAGCTCACAATTAAATGGAAGAACATCAAGGACAACTATACAGGAAGCAATAAAAAACGAACAGTTGTACACTAGGAACAGAAAAACTACATTATTTTTGTAAACCTACACTTGTTTTTGATCCATCTCGTAGGAGAAACAACATAGAATGAAACCAGTCCCCAACATGGAAAATAACTATCAAAAAGATAGGATTGAAATGACGCACGCTGAAACTCTACCTCATGTGCGCTGAAACTCTACCTCATGTGCGCGGAAACTCCGATAGATATCGAAGATTAGATTGAAAACCTTCTCGGCGTCCCGATTACTTTCAATCTCATGTGCGCCTATCCATAGGTTACTTCCAGTGTCATTTAAAATTAGCGAATGTTGAAGAATCAGTAATAGTACACTATATAAATTCTCCTCTTCTGTTCTCCCATGCATACCACAAAACACACTAAAATATAAATTCGGTTTAAAATAATAAATACACAAAAACCTCTTAACCAGGTGGTTAAGAGGTTTTTGTGTATTTATTAATAAATTCAACCACAGTTTATTCCTATTACATAGTGATTCGGTTTAAAGATTATTTAGTATATTTTAATGTATAATACGACAATAAAAATAATTTTAAAGAATAATGTTTTATAAAAACGTGAAAAGAATTTAATTTAAAAAAAAGAGAACTTGATAAATAAATATGCATATTATAAATTGGAATTATAAATAACAAATGGAAATAAAATGATTGGTTTCAAAGGTACCTATTAGAATTATAGGTGCCTACACGAAAACAATATTTTGAAGCAAACCCATGTCCATAAAAACACACTATATATTATCTATGACATCCAATGTCAAGGACGACTTAGTGAACAAATTGTATGAACATCACGTAAAGTAAGTTAAAATATAATGAAGTTGTCTATGGACTTTCATTTAGTTACAAAACTATTTTCTTAATATTTCCCCAGGTATTTTAAATAACTAAAATATAAAGCATATTGGCCTGTGAGTAAGATAGGTTTTAAGAAACATAATTGACACATTATTATTATCAGGTAAGGCCACTCTTATTATTGGCTCTTCGCATTTAATTTGGTTTTGTTTAATTTATTTATGTAGTATTTGTTGTGCAGAAGAAAAATGACGTAATATTTGAAATTTTAATAATTAGGACGTGAAGTGATAGGCAGGTTGCTGGCTGAGCGAATCGGCGCCAAGTACCTGCTCATCCCACCGAAGTGTTTGACGAAGTTTATTGTGAGACTACAGCCTGGCACAGCGCTTCGGCGCGCATTCTTCGGTCTCTCGCTGTACGTGGCAGCTTACAATGTGCGCCAGCTGTGGTCTCTGGACACTCCTGTCATTATGAATGGGTAAGTGCAATATAAGGCTTCGTTGCGACGAAGTTTTGAAAAGTTGTTCAAGTTCAAAGTGGCTCCATCTACCCTTTCTCACTTTCCCGGTGTATTTCTCCCAAATGGTTTTTCAACACTGTCTCGATTACCATTTTTCAAAAGCGCATTTATATATATTTGCTTGTTGAAATCATCTTGAATTCACGGATTAAACTATAAGTAATTATTGAAACTTACGTGTTGACATATTTCTAAACAATCGTTACATTACTGGCACACTGACGGATACACTACTGGCGACGATTGCACAAGGTATGAGTTTGCGGGCATCATATACCTTGTGCGATCGCCGCCAGTAGTGTATCAGCTTCGAAAATGAAACGATTATTTCGAAACGCGTCAGCAAGAAAGCTCTACAGTATTCACTTAGTTACGCTATAGTTACATATAGCTTTTATACAATTCAACAATGTGATCTACAACAACAACTTCGTTAGAGCTCTCAAATAACCGCACGACAATAACTTGCCTAAAAGGGCTAATTATTTACCGTTTAGTTTATCGTATCAAAGCAGTATCGCCCACAATCACTGAGAAAGGATAATCACTTTGAAGACAAAAATGAAACATTTAATAAATCATAAAAACGTATTTAAAAAACATTGATAGAGATAAAATATCTCTAATAACAGGTAAAGGGTTACTCAAGTGTAATGGATCCGTTATCAAATCTTCATAAAAAAAAATAAAAAGTGAAACATATCTTAAATCGTTCCTACTCAAGTATTGTAAGTGCTGTTATATAAATGTAAAATAATTTATCTATAGGAAACCTTGAAATTCACAATAAAAATAAGAAATTCTATTTAAATACGACTAGCAATTTATACTTTTAAAACAATTTGTACATGGTTTATCAAAATTTAAGAGAATATGAAATAATATGTCACTGCTTTGAAAAGCATGTGTTACATAAAAATTATAGTGTCTTAGAATTTTTTTAATAAATTCATTATTGGTTTTAGTTCGACAGTTAAAATGTGTCGATGAGTTATAATGGTTTTAAAACGTATTCAATTAATATACATTTCTGAAGCTATTAAAATTCATTCGTGGGGTGACTGGTAAATTCTACTCAAATAAATCACAACAATTTGTTATTTTAGGGGTTTTCATAACACAACGTAGAAATAAATCGTTCTCAAGATGTGGCTGCAACTAAGAGAAGTTACGCAGCGTCATATGTCACCTTAAAAAGGATTAAAAGGATATTTAATGTCCTACCTCTAAATATTAATGCTCAACATTTACCTGTATACTGCTTTCACTATTAATAAACAAAACACTACAAACTTATCAATAATGATTTTATTCTAGTTACTGGACTGACCAGACTTCCTTCATTCTAAACAAGAAATATCCTCACCTGTGGAACCTACCATCTGAAGAGGACCCGATATACGAACATCCGGCGGACTTAATGCCTCCGGACATGATTTTCTACCTTCACTATCCCTTCAGTGAAGCCTTCAACAGGTTTATAGTCTACGACCCAAACAAAAAACCACTGTAAGTGTTGTAACTTGTAGTTTGCAAACATTAGAGACTGGTTATTTAGATAGGATTTGAGAATCAGCCAATGAGAAAATGTACCCCTAGCACGGGAGCAAATCACTAAACTAAGATTAAAATTAAAACACAATTTAGGAACGCACTGTCCAAAGCAGATGTTCGGAAAATTTTCTAACGATTTTCTAATCATTTCTGAGTTATTTCTAGTTCGGTTGAAATAGGGTTGCCAGGTATCTTCGCCACTAAGACGTTGTAGTCGTCACCCGATTATCAGTTACGTGTGATAGTTGATCTAAGTTTTATCTTATTCGTGGACTTTACAATATTCGGTTCTAAGTTAGGAGTTTGATTTGTTTTTAAAACAATGAGATCTTTTAATATTACATTATGGGAAGAGTAAGAGTAGGATGTGTATATAGAACAAAGTGGCAACGTTGAAGCCAATCGGTCCCAAGATACCACGGGTCCCCTTTCACCCCTATCGTTTCCAATACTTTTCCTTTTATTTAAAGTATACGGATAATTATAGGTAAATTAGTTCATTAAATTATCCAAAATATACGTTCTGGATAATTTTTATTTAAGCATTTTGGTTAGAAAAGGTAAGCCCATAGTTAACAATAGGCGAACACTATACAATTTTTAAAACAATGTGGATGTTAAACAAATATAATTTTATTTATCCGTTTTATTTCTTTATTATCTTTTAAAACCGTTCGTTTTTTGGGTGAACTATAATTGTAAAATGTGTATAAATTATAAAGTATAGATTTAAATAAGTTGTAGATTTGAAAACATATTTCAACTTACGTTCTTTACAAATTGAATATCAAATTGTATGCCTAAAATTTATTCAAAGTTTTTACATAAAATACCTTAAAAAAGTGTTCATTAAATATTATGTTATATTCACTCAACTAAAATGTATTCAACCTTCAGGAAATCTTTTTACATGCAAAAAACATTGGATAAATATATCTAGAAAAATGTAATAATCCTTAGTGTTTGTTTCAGGATCTGGCATATATATAGTAGATTCAGGAAACCGAAGCCTTTCATGTTTAACTCTGCAACAGGAGACAGAGGAATTATATCACAGTTGTGCCAGTACATGAACAGGCATTTGTCTCACAAATGTGACCTGTCCTACACCATACCAAGTAATATTGATAAAATATAGGGTACTCGTTCTCATTTTATTATTTCATTTATTAGAATTAGAGTAATTAAATAATTTAGTTTTGTGTATAACTGCCAATTCTTATCACTAGATTGCACTGGTCTATGTCCCTAGATAAAAGGTTGATGCCTCCTAGATATTTTATGCAAAGAATATTTTGCAGATACTTAATTGGCAGAGACTAATAATCGCTAATGTTAATCTTCTGGAAAAAAACACGTGAGCTTTGTCCACGTGACTTTCAAGTACTTTTGACGATTTTCAATACGTGACCAATGTGAAACTATGAAAATGAGAAAGATTAGGTATTTTAGAGTATTAAAGAAATTTGTAAACTGAATTTAATTATATATAGTTACAATTTAGCATATATTTGTAAGTTATGATGAAATCAATAAAATCTATCTGATATCTTACAATCAAAATTATTCGTCTAAATAAATATGTTGACCAAATTGTAAATAGATTGTAAACGAATAATGTGACACAAAATCTTCTAAATTCAAAATATATATCGTAATATTGACTGAAGCCTATATTTTTCACCTTTTGAACTATATTCATATGATAAAATGTAAAAATATTATGGTTTTTCAAGTCAGTTTATTATCTGTTAGGAATTAAGTTTAGATTAAAGTATGGAAATGGTGTCACTGGTTATGGAGAAAGATCTTACGCGAAATAGCCACATATAATTTCGATAGAGGTCATGGGAAATTTCTTCCACGTACAGTCATTTAATAAAGAAAAAAATGATATACTGTAGGGATGCTCAAGAAATTACTATTTATAAAAATACAATAAAAATGTCGAGTTAGGCTGACTAAACGTAAAAAAAAGAAATACGTTTATATTTAAATTTTTAAAAAACATCTATATTTTTTTAAAATTTAGTAAGTATAGCTTTATAAGTTTATCTACATATTAAATACATTAAGCGCGGTATTTACGTTGCTGTAGCATTGTATAAAGCTGAAATTTGAAAAAGGAAACGAAAAAATGCAGAAGCCGATCACGAGAAATGGAAAGAAACTTTGTTATAACATGAGACGCTTTTTAAAGTAGCTATTTGAAGAAAATGTGACGTAATAAATTTCCCGAATAGAACACGATATCAGATGTTTGGACCATATACGGGGTGGCAGCAAAACAGCGATAGTGGGGGGGAGGGGGCGAATTTACATAAACAAACTGGAACGGACCTTGTTTCCCTTTTACCCTTTGCATTTATCATATCATATTTTTTGTTATTTATGTGTGATATGTTCCGAAATATTAAGGAAATATTTGTCCACAAAGGGAACGAGAGAGTATGAAAGACAGATACTTTTGGTATCAATAGAAATTAAATTTCGCCCACTAGTTTCGAATGACCTGATATAATTAGAGAGCTGGGCGATGAATTCAAAACAAACAGACAAAGAAAATTTTAATATTTATAATAAAACCAACTATAAATGTGAACCAGCAGCACGGTCGTAATAAACTGAACTGGATTTAACGTTAGTTTAAAAGCTGTCTTCCCCAAACATTGTATTCAGAGATACATGAAGCAGCCAAAGTGGAAACAGAGAAAATAGTTTATAAAATTTAACTTAAAGGCAAGCGAGGACCTAAATGATTAAGGACGTAATAAATGTTAGTAGTGTGATTTCAGACAGGAATATACGACAGATGCAGCCATTGTCACTGGGCCAGATTCCTACCATTTAGGCGTGTTTAAAATCAGCTAAAAACACCATAATTGATATATTTTTTTTGCTTAAATTATAATATATCATGTTAATTATTTTTTTGTAAATAATGTTATTAATTTTTTTGTATAATTAACTTAGTACTATTTATAAATATTGTCATAACTTTTAGCCGTCTTCAGTTTGAAACTAGCTTAATTTTTGTCAGTAGGTCAGAGTGCAAAGAGTCGTCCTTATGTCACCAGTTTCTTTGTACTTCTTGATTGTTTTAATAATTCTCTCGGGCAGTTTCTTATATGTGCAATTTCCTCTCTTAACACTTCAAGGTTTACCTGTATATTCTTGTATTGGCAGGCTAGAGTTTTGATTCTAAATATTATTTCTTTGATTCTACGATTAAATATCCCAAAGGTGCTGTTCATTCTGGTGGCGCAAATTTACCTTGGTGAAAGTGTCACTGGGTACAACTGGCACCTAAAGAAATAGGTGCTTTATAAATATTCCAGTATGATATTAATTTCCATTTTAAAATTACGTTTAATATTAATGAAATAAAACTTAACATATTGTATATTGTAAAACGATTTCCAACGCCCCAACACCATCCGACAATTTATCATAGATAGCATGTGACACAAAAGTATCTTTACTTTCAATACACTAAGTGATGCGTAAAATTTCGTTGATGGAATTTAAAAAATGGAAATTACTTTCTCTCAAGTTTATGTCACTCAACATTTTACCAGTTGTAAGAGGATATCGACAAATGTATTAAATTTGCAAAACGCTAATTTTCAATAAACTGTTCAAGTTCTTATGAAAAGTTTAAAATTATTTACAACGCTGTACACAATGTGTAACTCATTTATTTAGTTTTAGGAATAGCGACACAATATAAAAATTTGGAAAATAGAGAGAATAAAGGCCGTTTTTAAACATACATATTTAAAAATAGTTTGTATGAAAAAATTTAAAATATAACCTCACCTTAATAAATGTCGATAGCTTAGAGGAAACGATGAAGTCTACCAGTTCTGCACTTGACCTGTTCTAATTTTAAACAAAATTTAATGTGAAATCTTGTATAAATAAATAAAATACCGTAATATTTTAAAACCCAACAGTTTTGTTTACTTTCTAGCTATTCAATTTCTTGGCAAAATATTTTCAAACTACAGTACTAATACCATGAAAATATTTCTAAAGCAAAATTAATACATTTTGTAGAAAGAACTAGGGTCGTTCTCACCTCAAATAGTAAATTCAAAAAAAGAGAAAATTTTTTGTACCATCAAGTGCTAGTGATACTCATTTTCGTAAGAGGATAACCTCATTTTTTTAAAAGTATTACGTTCTTTAAAATTATGTAAGAAAATTAATGTACACCGGGAAATCGATTTTTTTTTGTAAAATTGCACTTTTCCTTAGCAATTAGCACGTAAACGTTTTTCAATTAAATACTCATTCAGGTCACAAAAACTAGTATTTAATATATGTTTATGTTATTAGAGTATTAGCAATAGAAAATGTACGCAGAAGAATACGTCATGATATTTTCAGTAAAGTTTAAAATATATGCCTAACTTCTCTAAATAAAGTCATAAATAGCAATTAGAAGATTAAACAAACACATTCTTAGTATGAACGTTTATAATACTCTTGATAGGTTTATCACGATCAAGTTTGCAATACACTAAGTACAGTAGTGTGCTAGGTATTGAAATATTTTTTAACTGAAAAATATATTTCAAGTATCCAGAATGTTAGGTAGGTAAATAATTTACTGAATATTGTAAACCTCTTTTTTGATTTGGTGTATTGGAAAAAAAATATTTATAATCGCCCTAAAAAATCAAATGTGTAGTCCAAACGGATATATATATATATATATATATATATATATATATATATATATATATATATATAATACGTTTTCTTGTTTAATAATTTAAAACAACATAGGTTATTCAAATACAAGAATATTTATTAATTTATATTCAAAGCTTTTCGTTGACAAACAGTATCAACATCGTCAGGAATGAAAATTACAATAATGATTATTGTAAACCAACGAAAAGCTTTGAATATAAATTATTAAATATTCTTGTATTTGACTAACCTATGTTGTTTTGAAATATATATATATATATATATATATATATATATATATATATAAGTATGTATGTATGTGTGTGTGTGTGTGTGTGTGTGTGTGTGTGTGTGTGTGTGTGTGTGTATGTGTGTGTGTGTGTGTTTGTGTATGTGTGTTTGTGTGTGTGTGTTTGTGTTTATGTGTGTGTGTGTGTGTGTGTGTGTGTGTGTGTGTGTGTGTGTGTGTGTGTGTGTGTGTGAGAGAGAGAGAGAGAGAGAGAGACATGAAATTATGTCTTAATATTTTGTATTTTGCCAATTTGTTGAAACTCAATATACTGTCACCGATACACTAGAAGAGCCCTGGTCCAAGACTGGCCAAAACAATAAGTTCATTCCCAAAAACATGGTTAACAAAAACGTTGTATTTACAGAAAATTACAATCAGAAACGGGATCATGTTTAACCTATTTTGTACATCCTTTGTTTATAAAAGTAGTACTTTTACCTATCTCTATTTATTTAAATTACATACTAAAATATAACTACTGAAACACTACCATACCGGTAGGTCTATGCCCGTAGTTCAGGAATATATCGACAGCGCATGCGCAGAACTGAAAACCGAGGTTAACTCATTTCTACTCCAGGGCTCTACTCGTGTACTGGTGACAGTAGCTGCTAAAGCCTTTCCTAATGAAGAAGTTCCAAGAGGAAAGTTAATACTTAGCAAGGGCAGGAACGATGGATGCTTAAACCTGATGTTTAACACATCTGCTAATTGTAATTCTTTTCGCAGATGTGACATTAAGCGGATGAAGTGAAGACACAAGCAACGAGATTTTAACGTCTCATAACGGTCAAATCTTACATAAGAGACTGAGGAAAACAACCTCATTAATTTCGTATATGTAAGAGACCACATGTTGGTCGGAATTATATTAATTTCACTGTAGTTGCCGTTTTAGTTTATGAAGGGTGAGTAAATGTATTTCAGCAAGCCAAACAAAATAAGTAAGATGAAAGAGAGAATTGAGTTTTTATTACTGGCGGCTATTGAGGCGTTATAACTCTTGATATTAACCGTCAAGACGTTGATACGATATGAATACAATTCTGTACCGTTATTATTTTTCTTATTTTTTATAAGACGAGTAAATAGATGTCTTTTTTGTTTTCGTATGTGTATAATTATTTTCGTAAGGTTTGGTATTTTAGTTTAAAGGCGACTGACGTAGGAAAGAATAAGACAACCATTAGTGAAGCAAGAAGATACAGCATCCAAGAGGACCCAATTTGTCGCCTAAGGAGAATTTGTGTCTTAATTTTATTCTGCCCCCTTGTTACCAAAATCTGAGTTAATATTTCTTTGAATTAACTTAAATTTTAAAAAAATCAACTAAATAAATGAAATTTAGAAAATCCCAAATTTCAAAACCGAGCGTAATACAATGCCTCGAAAGTTCAAGTTTTATTAACTAACCACACTTGTACATATGTTAGTATGTTACATTTGCCTTAAGTAGCACTTAGTTTTTGTTTAAAGGGGATGGGCGTTTCTGGATAGGTATCCCATTGTCAACTAAGACCGTAACTGACTCGTTGGTTTTGTTTAGTTTAGGGTAAGGAGAATATCAGGATAGGTGAAATTAGTTACGGTCTGAGCTTAGGCACATCTACCTAAGAGGCCGCCCTTAATAATCAAAAACGTAAGAGCTAATGTAAGCAAATGTAATATAGTATCACATGTTCAAGTGGTTAAAGCTAAAAACTAGTAACTCTAGGAAAGATGGAATAAAAAATATTTTATTAGTTAAATAAAGGTGGAAAGTTTCGTGACTATCATTTCTAAATAAAACTAGAGAAACTTTAGTATATTAAATAAAACCTTCAATAATTATTATATATTTTAATAAATCAACAGCTTTAATAAATAATAAATTAAACTTTCTAACCTAATTTGTGGGATGTTATCATTCCAGCTAACGTAAATTTAAAGTTTTTCACATTAATTAATAATTTTCAGCTTAAGGTTTTTTTATAATATATATATATATATATATATATATATATATATATATATATATACATATATATATATATATATATATATATATATATATATATATATATATATATATATATATTATAACATAAAGTACGAGGCTTTAGATTAAATTCAGTTAGTTGCTAAAATAATCATCTGTAGAATTAAGCAAGGAAAGACACAAATAGTTTTCTAGTGCAGACAAAGCAGGTACCATGTCATTATCCTTTTCCAGGAAAGCTATAAGTTGAGTCCGGCAACCATAGACAATAGAGAAGGGTTCATAGTGGTTAAGACGGGAATTCCAGCGGCCGATATAGCCTGGGAAAATAACCTTGTACCGTTAGGTTAAGATAATTGTAGAACTGGGGGAAACTTAGGAAGAACGTTTGCGGTAGTGGGAAAGATTAAATTTTTCAATAAAAACTAAAGGATCGGGGAAGTTAGGGAGTTGGAAGAGAGTCTCAGAGAAAGGCAGGCAGATTGGTGGGGTCCAGGACAGAAGTGTTGTAAAGGGAGAAATTGATTAAATTAAGTAAGGATATTTTTTTATAAGTACATTTTAAAAAGTGCGACGTAAAAGTTTATTTTAGAAATATAAAGTAAGTTTTTTTGTGTGTCAAGTGTAAGTGCAGAGGGTGATAAACAAGGCCAGGATTCCAGGGACTCTTCAGAACAATAAATATTATTTGAATATATGTGTAGCCAACAGACATCTAATCTTTTAGTTCAGAACAAATTTTAATTTCATCAAAATTTATAAAAATTATTCTAGCTCACCATTTCTAATTTAAAAGCAAAGTTACCGTAATAGCGACCCGAGAGCAAGAATAAAATTGTAATACTGTCTTTTTGTTATGTTATTTTATTAGAAATAAAAAGCCTCAGAAGTCCACCTTTTATCATTGTAATATTAGTTAAGATATCAATCCTGTCACTGCAAAATATTAATATAAATTTGGAATAATGTGTAGAGTTAATTGAAGAGAAGAAATGAAAGTGATGTTTAAAAATTGATAAGATTGTTAATTTTTTATAAATCTGAAGGTGTGACATTAAATAGGTAAGGTAAATAAATAACATTAAGATATAAATTTAATTATAACAAAAGTTAAGTTATAATATATATATATATATATATATATATATATATATATATATATATAATATAAATACATATATATCTACGATTTTTCATAACTATGAGAAATAAATTTACCCCTCTTTTAAGTCGTTAAAATCGTATAAAATAATAATGAAAACAAAAACACGCGCGCGCGCAAGCGCAAGCCCACATACTCCCATAGCTCTTTCAATGGCATTGACCTGAGAGACCGTGTGTGTAATTCGAGTTTTCTACTCATTAGGTAGAATACATCAGGCTCATTGGTAAACCAAATTATAAGCACCCTGCAACTCAGTAAACCTAAGCTTAAATTCTTGAAGCTATAAGCTCGTATACACAGTTTTCTGCACGTTTTCATTATAGGCCTATACAGAGGTCGATAACTTTAACCGTATAATAAATAATTTCAAACTTTTTATTTTTAATAGCGATATTTTATTGCATTACAGTGTGGTATAAAATAAATTTATTTACTCAACAAATAGTTCTAAGGTTTTTAAAATGTATTGTGTTAAAAAATATGTATAATTAATTACAATATTGTACTATCAAAGTTTGTTTCAGAAATTCGTAATTTTCAAGGGCAATGAGTGCTCTAATAACATTGAAAATCATACTAAAATCCTAAGCTCGTTATGGACAGCTCGTCTGTAACATTAAAACAATAAGCAATGCGAGACACTCATACAACATTTGTCTGTGGTATTTACATGAACTTTCACACCAAACCTACTGGAGGGGGGTGCAAGGTATATTTTTCTTGAAACTCCTTTTTTTGGCCTTACGAAACAGAACCGGCCGGACCTTGTTACACATATTGGCGCTCATCTTGAAGGTCCAATCATATCGCACACCACGTACAACATATCTACACAATAAACGTACTGGTAAAGCATGCAGTATGATTACATCCCTGTCTATCTCATTGGAAGAGGTGGAATACAGCTACCTTCTTTATCTACGAGATATATAGGGTTGAGTGGTATTACTCAATAGGACAGGTAGAATTATTTACCCTTACTCCAGGTAACAGATCAATGATGCCTCTATCTTACTCTTCCATTTGTCACATCGTAGCCTGGATCAAATCCTTCGTGATCATTGTACCCAGTAGCCCTCTTTAAGGGCTCCCTTAGAGAGGATGTATACCATAATGGCACACATTACCTGAGCGCACGTGTTCAATACCTTTCATACACCTCATAGAATAAAGTTTTACGTAAACAATATCTTCCTTTTTGCTTTCACAATTCTTTGGAAATAATACAAATGAAATAATTTTACTGTACTCACTAAAAACACAAATAAATCTTTAAATCTGAAATAAATTAGTAAACGGTCATACCATTGGGTTTCCTCTCCTAAAAAAATTAAATAACTCTTAAATCCAAATAACAGTTTCGAAAACAAATTTTCACCGAATTATCAACCATGTCAAGATATGCTGCAGGAAAGTAAAACTGCTTAAATATGTTACTTTTTTCGTTTCTTAAAATGTTGATATCTCTTACGTATCGTAAAGCGGTAATTATTATTTCAGAATGATCAAACAATAAAGACAGAGAAGAAGATTTTAATAGAGAGTTAAGGTCGAAGAACTTATATGAGTACGCTATGGTCGTTTTAAAATGGCACGGTGGAGTATATTTTACAGGGGTTTAGGAGATGAATTTATTACCATAACTCTGACAAACCAAGAAAACTGGATAAAGACAAACTCTCTTCTACAAAAATGTTTACGTTTTTGAATTTAAAAATTCCATACAGACAAATATTTTTGTTTTATTCGAAACACAATTTTATTCTGAGATTTATTTGAATAAATGAAAATGATTAGCGCAAACACAGTTTATCTTATGAAGTACGATAGTTTGCATATTTTATAATCAAAACCAACTGCTTTTATCTTAGCGTTTTAAAATTCTGTAAACTAATATAAAGGAAGTAACCCATATCCTTTTTGCAAAAAACAAAACAGACTGGTATTTTAAAAACAAAATAAATAGTCGTTAAATAAAAACAGCATTTCTTTCATTTAAAAAAACTCTATTTAGTCACCAGATAGCACCACAATACTGCACCGAGCTAAAGTGGTCGAATCAGAATATCAATGTAAGGTCGACAAACAACATTAAACCTTATTAATAGGTTGAAGAGTCACAGTTCCAATCTAGTAAGAGGCTCTAATACCAAGTACAGTAAGTAAAAGCTTCTAGTAATCACCATTTCTCCTTCCTAACCATTCCTAAGGCGATAAAGTTAAAACCCTTAAACATTTAGACTACACGTAAATTAAAAAAAATAATAATAAGTAAGTAAGATATAAAATTAGAATTAGAAACAAAAATAATAACATAAAAGTTTACGCATACCTATGACGTATACATATAAATATATATTAACGCATACTTATGGCATATAGATATAGTTATTTACACATGCTTTTGACATATACAAATAGTTATTCACACATGCTTATGACATATACATATAGTTATTTACTCATGCTTGTGGGACATTCATATAGTTATTCACAAATGCTTATGACATACACATATAGTTTTTCACTTATGCGTGTATGACATGCATATAATTATTCACACATGCTTTTGACATATACATATAGCTATTTACTGATGCTTGTGGGACATAAATATAGTTACTCACACATGCTTTAGACATATACATATAGTTATTCACTTATGCTTTTGACCTACGAGTATATATAGTTATTCCCACATGCTTATGACATATACATATAGTTATTCCTTCATGCTTATGTGACATACATATAGTTATTCACAAATGCATATGTCATACACATATAGTTATTCACTTATGCTTGTGGGACATGCATATAGTTATTCACCCATGGTTTTGAAAAATACATATAGTTATTCACACATGCTTTTGATATATACATATAGTTATCCACACATGCTTATGGCATATACACATAGTTATTCCCTCATGCTTGTAGGACATAAATATAGTTATCCACACATGCTTATGACATATACATATAGTTATTCACTCATGCTTGTCGGATATACACATAGTTATTCACACATGCTTATGACATATACATATAGTTATTCACTCATGCTTGTTGGACATACACATAGTTATTCACACATGCTTATGACATATACATATAGTTATTTACTAATGCTTGTGGGACATGCATGTAGTTATTCACACATGCTTATGACAAAGCGTAATTTTCCAACTATTAAAAGAAACAAGTGTATATGAAAAATATTGTTTAGTTAGAAACTTTTAATTTCCCTACAATATTTTATAAATTTTACGAAACACAAAGTAACACACACACAAATATCGTTTGAGTAGCAGATTCTGCTAAACGTAAAATAATTTCGGTGAATAACTAGACTGCCTTAGAAATAGTCGGAAATAATATATAACTATCGCAATTACCGGAACGTGTTTGTTTGTTAATTTCAAGATATTCTCTTGCTAAAAATTTATGGACACAATATCAGAAGTTAATTATGTCCTGAATACAAGCTTCAAGCAATGCTTGTTCCGTTATGTTGAATTTGTGAAAATGTACCACTAAGGCTCTACCTAATAAACAGGTTATTCAAATACCTTTTCTAAAATTTAATTGGAGGGATAATAGAAGCGATTTGTTCAATGCGTTTAATATACACACATAAGTTAATTTGTTTGAGACATATTATTATTTGATCATTAAAACTATTATGTATTTCATTATTATTGTCAATTAAATAAATCACACTTTCGAAATTAATGGTGTTAATGCATCCTTCCCTCCCTCTTTTCCTCGTCCGTTTCTTTCCTCTTTATTCTCAATATTATGTTATTTGTTTATCTTTTAAAGTGAATGATTAGTCGCTGCTAATTTACACGGTTATTTAGTGTCTAATTATATTAGCTTCAACACCTTCTTCTTGGATTAAGTTTATCACTTTCCCATACATTATTGATATACCTTTACAGCGTATATTGATAGCCGTACAATTTCATGGATTGTATGGTTGATAAAAAAGTAAATACTTTACTTCCAAAACCACAATGTTAAAAAAGTCGGTCAGATTTGACTAATGTTATATATATATATATATATATATATATATATATATATAAGGATTCCTTCTCATCTTCTACCCTTATCTCGTTAAAGAAGTTAAAGTTTCAAGAAATAGTAAATGTTAAATTTAATGCAATAACAGCAAACTTTTTAATGATAGATATCAAAGTAAATACCTCTAAAGCCAAAGACGAATTTCGGTTTGATTTTAGTTTTGTTTAATCAAATCAAATTTTGCTAAAACTAAGATAACATTTTATCGTACACTAGTAGTTTGTTAGGAATCATATTTTTATTCATATTACAGCAAAGGAAAATTTGTTATTACAAGTTTACTAAAGTGTTTGTTAGACACTTGCTCGGGGTCCCTCGGAGTTTTATTATAATACATGTAAAAATAACCTTATATTGTCCCTCAAAACTTGTAACAAGCAAAACTATATATTGATTTATATATTCTCACAATTATAATAAACATAATAATATAGTTGGCAGCATTGATGTTGCAACTAGACCAATTTGTTGCAGTTGACAATATAGCGGTATTATTGAGGATGACGACATGTCAACGAAACGCATATGAAAATACTATTTATATTTGTGAGTCTATACACTGTTATATATAGTCAACTTAACTTACAAACCACTTCATAAGTTACTCTTCTATGTAGATGGTATCATAACAAATTTGGTACTTAAGAAGCAGAGGTAGAATTATAGACCTTAATTTTATATTCCAAGTATTGTTTTATTTAGGGATGGGCCGATTCCGATTCTCGATTCCAGGAATCGTCGATTCTATATGGTATCGAGGAATCGTCGATACTCGATTCTTCATCATAAAAATGTTGATTCCGATTCCTATTTTGTTAACTATTAAGATATGTGTGTGGAGTAATTTATTGGAAAATTATTAATTACCAACTATATCTTATTTATGTATTGGTTGATTTGAATGAATTAAATGATTAAAATAAACGAAAATATTGTTATTTATGAAGCAACAGCAATCAAGATCGTAACCATTTCTGGTCGTTTAACATCGCTCGTCTCTCTCTCTCACTAGAGCGGGTTCGATACTATCTCTCTCTCCCCTACGTGTCTTACTGCCACTGATTTATAGACGTCAGAACAAAACACAAAAAAGTACAGTAAAAACTCGATTAACCGTGGCAATGATGATTGAGCGAATAGACGGATAACAGAAACACCGTATTATTCCTCCGAAACTTAACCTCAATAAATTATATTATAGACAGATATCACTCTCACAGTAATGTAATATATTTCGGAGCGAAAAGAAAATAAACACGATTGTAATAGCAAATGAAACTATTTATTACATGATAAACAGATCCGCACAGTAGCTAAAAATGTAGCAAAATAATGTACAGTAATATAAACTTACAGGTGAAATAGTTCGTGTAGTTTAACAAACAAAGCGAACGCGTCACTGTACCTTAATACTTTAGCTGCCGGCCATAATATCGCGTTTTCATAGAGAATTGCCAAAATATTTTAAGCTCATTTTTAAATCATGTGTTCTTATACTTTGTTCCCCTATCATATCTAAGTATGAATATACGTTTCTCATCATAATATTTATAAAAATACGTGTCGGACCAACTGGCCCAACATAGTTTTTTCCTACCGTAAATGAAACGTAAATAAACTCCGTCGGACCGATTTACCCGACATTGTTTTTGATTTAATTAAATTTTATTATCTGTGCAACACTGTTTTGATATATTTTGTGTTTTGTGTTAGCAAGAAACAACAAAACCATAATTTCATGTCCCGGTTACCCAAATAATAAACTGACTAGTGATAAAAGTGTTTTTGCGCCTATCACTAAGACACGTAAACGTGTCACATGTGATTGATTTGTGAGTTTATAAATATTTTGAATATAGAACTAAAGTGTAATATATTCTCTCTCTGATAAGTAATGCTACAGGTCCAGTAAATACTATCCAAGATTCATATTAAGTAAAAGTTTTAATAATTTACTTGTTAAGGAATTTACGTATAATTTACTTCCTAGCAAGGATGAGTTTATCTAAGTGTATCAATGTTTGTACTTAACTTTCACAAAGTCCGTTTTTAAGGATTATTTTACAACTAAATATTTAGTCAATATTTCCGACTTACTTTTTAGGTTTTGTGAAAATTTGAAAACAGTAGTGAAAATCATTACAATACGTTATAACAAATATGTGTGTCGGCCCGTAACTACGGACAAAAAGCTCTTAGAATAACATCATGTTTTTAATCCCGTCGGCGTTTATCTATCAAACAAAAACCATCGTAAATACATCTGTAAGTAGTGTGAAACTTGTTGTTAAATACTGTGCCTTAATTTTTCCAAAAGTAGCAACACCAGCTGAGTAGTACTAATAAACATAAAGCGTTATGAGGCCCGACGGTATTCGGTTCAGGGTACTGGCCGTCGCGTCAATTCGATGACGGTTAACAGAAACTGACTTTGGAAAACCACATAATATATCAAATATGAAAAAGCACTTAAACAACATTCATTTTACCCAAATTTATCAACAAAAAAGATCTATACTTGAAGAAACTTTATCCTCAGACACAGGACCTACAAGTGATAGTCGGTTAAAAATCAACTGGGATTGAGTAATAAATACAAAATAGGCCTGAATCAGTTGCACTTGTTCCAGACACCTGCAGAAAAAAAGGTCCCACCAGATGTGGTATGCCCCACTAATCCAGAATGTTGGGGAAGAAGGTACCCCAGGGGAATTGACAGTAGAAGAAGAAGTAAACAATTATCTGGGGGAACCATTAGCCAGTCCAGATTGTGATGTTGGGAAGTATTTGGTAGTACAAAGTGCCAAATACCCTCATTTAAATGCAATGGCAATAAAATACCTGTCTGCCCACTTGCGACAGTGTTTTCTGAAAAACCTTTCTCAACTTCAGGAGATATATGACAAGCGATGAAACTAGCTTGACCCACAACGTGTTCAAATGCTTGTGTTTTTGAACAGAAATGTACATTACCTGCCAGACTTTTAAATATTAAAAACTATCCTATTTGTATTAATTTTTTTATTTTTTATGTTGTTTGTTTGTTTTTATTTTTTGTTTTGTTTGGGAGACAATGTAAATAGGCTTAGGAATTTTTTCAAACATCATAAAATAAGTAAAGTTCACATTTTTAACTTTAAAATAAGTCATTACTTTAATCTGATGTGTTTTTATGTTTAAAAAAATTCGTATTGATAAATCAAGGTTGAAGGTTTTGTGTAGCCTATTACAGTAAAACAGAACTTTTAAAAGGTTTTGCCATATGACCAAGATGTTAACTAAATTAATGATTAGAGCACTAGAATGTAAGCTAATATGACTTGAAAGAATCGAGAATCGAGAATCGACTAAAGAATCGAGAATCGAACGGAAAATTTTAGAATCGGAATCGGAATCGGAATCGAAAATTTTAGGAATCGGCCCATCCTTAGTTTTATTTCTAAATTATTGTAAATTTTTCACATTTGAAATATAAATAATAAATATTAAATGAATAAAATCTACACTATTATAAACAAATTTAACGTAATAACATGAAAATTTTATCATATATGATGGAAAACCACTTCAAAATATACAAAAAATTTAAATAAATTCAGAGTAAAATATTATGTAGGCTACGTGAATTTTGCACCCTTAGAAGACACCAGTATAAATTTTTTTCTCTTCTGAAAATAACGTCTTAATTCTTTTAGGGCTGCCTTTATATCTTATATTGTTATTGTTATTTTTCATATAACTCATATCAGTTAATAATTGTTCTATGTTATCTACTGACATCATAGAACCGTTAAAAAGAATTTAACAGTCTAGTAGTAAATCCATTTTGTGAGCACTGTGAACTAATTAAAGGTAAATAACTAAAATAACTAACCAAAATATAAACAATCTTTATTTTACTAGACCTACACTATGTACATTTTGATTACATGGTAATCAGTTTTAAAGGTAGTCTATTACCTTTCTTTAATAATAGTGATATTATTAGGATACTCGTCGTATTAAATAGTCGTTTTATTAAAAATTGTACATCTGAAAATAATTACCATGTAATCAAAACATACAAAAAATTATAGTAATAAAATAAAAGATATTTATATTGTGGCTAGATGGATTGTATTTATTTAGCATTATAGATGTTTATTCCGAGAACAGGACAAAGATAAACTATTTGAAAAATTATAACACAAGTAGTTAGAGTGGTAATAATGAAAGAAATACAGTAAACTCCCGATTATCTGTGGGCGGTTTTACCAGTTTGCGGATTATCCGGGGTCTGTCATTGTTTTACAAATATTCAATTTTTATTCCAATCAGATTCAGTTTAAATTTCCAAAACTGCGAATTACGACGTAAATACATATAAGGCTTAATAGAAGTTAAGAGGGTGGGAATAGATATGTAAATATGTACGTACTAATTTTTACATTGAAAGGAAGCATCCCGACGTGGGCCAGCGAAATAAAAGGGGCGAGCAGACTACTGTATATAAGAGACAATGACAAAATGCTTGGACGCCCGAAAACCTACTGTGTATCATAAAATTGTAAACAAATGTCCGCTAATCTCGGCTATAAATAGTCTAGGACGTGGCATATGCATTATCCATGTCTGCCATATATATATTATCGATCTTTATGGTTTTGTGACACAAGTAGACACTGTGGGACAAAATGGTTCTCAAGAAACTTAGATCCCACAATAAAGCTAAATCAATGCTCACAAAAAAAGACGAAAGTGACAGTTTTTTTTTTGTATTATATGTAAAGGAAATTACATATATACATACATACTTACTTTTGGCATATACTTATGTACGTATTGTAAATAGTTAGACATATAAATGTACATTTTATAATCCGTCAAATACATCGACATTTTAAATTATTTTCCATATTTATTTTGTCCTCTGAAGATTATTTGTGAATTGCATTAACCGGGGTCATTATTTGTGTAACTTATGGTATAATAATCGATTATCGATCGTTTTGCGTATTCTTTGTTCATAGCGGATTATCCGGGGAATTCGTTATCCGGCGTTGCTGGGCCACCGTATTCCACAGGTAATCGGGAGTTTACTGTACATATAAAATATATAACTCAATTACATACAAGCAATAATATCGAATACAACAAAAAAAAATCCAGCGTTTAATAACATATTACATAAATAATGCGATTGAAGATGAGCTTCAACAATATTTTAGTTAGAAAAGCTATAACTTTGAATTTGGGCTGAACACTATAATCGATACGGCTTTGCATAATCGAGGAGGAACGATACGGTTTCGCTTTTATCACAACACCGACAATATAGACAGTTATTGAATGAGAAAGGCGTTCCTCAAGTCATTCTATGTTATTGTATTCCTTCAGTTGCTACAGATTGGAAAGCTGCGTTCTGTCCCTTATTGGGGCTATTATTAAAATAACAAGTTCCTAGTAACGGGTAACTCGTGAAACACTTTATAGAGGGATAGTATATGTATAATAACTATTACATATATTTAGTACTTATTGTTTTGAGGTATTCAAATATCGGGACTTAAAGATTGTTAACATTCAACGTGGTTCTGTTTTACTTTACAGAAAAATGTTTATTTAACTGATATTTTTTAAATTATTAGTTTTAGACGCCTTTGATATTTAGTATGATTGATTAAGCCTCTCTCTCACTCTCCGTCTCTCTCTTTCTCTCCCTCTGTCTGTGTGTCTTTCTCTCTCTTCCGGCATTGACCGTCTACCAACGTTCAAAGGCAGTTCCATCCAATTTATTCAGTTTTACAAACTGAAACGTATTTTACTGAAGATATATTGTAATTGTGAACTGAAGATCACATTTGTCATTTTTAAATAAATCATTACTTTCATTCCGTATGTACGTCATGATTTCTGGAATTCCTATTCATACAGAAAGTTTGAACGTTCTATGTATGTCTAAGATGCTAACTAAATTCTTTATTTCGGAATATCATGTAGCCATATAAAATTCCTAAAAGAATCGAGAATCGACTTAAAAATCGACAATCGAAAGACAAATTTCGAAATCGTAATCAAAAATATTTTAGGTCCCAGCCCATCCCTAGCGTAAACGACTAGCATCAGCGTTCCAAAAAAATTGTGGTGAAGAAATTCCACAAGAATGACATAATAATGAATAAAAAACATATCAATAAGTGTGGGGACTGAAAAGTTATTTGCATTACTAAATGAGGAAATTCATACTAAAGACATTTAGGCTGACTGTGAATCAGTCAATGTGACGTCAGAAGTACCGATTTTATAATATTTAAATTGGCGTTAGGAAACAATAGGCTACGTTCTTATATCAATTAATAAATGACAGAATAGGAGCTGCATAAACATATCGTCTCTTAAAAATAGCAGTGTACGCAGGCAAAACAGATGCCGTTTGATTTATTATCTTATCTGGAATTGCAACAAGCTCCATCACTAAAACCACTTTCGGTACGCTATAGCTAAAGGTGAAAGTAAACGTTTTGGACTATAATCCACTGAGAAGAGTTTTTTACCACTAATTTGGCTTCTTCTACAGAATGATAAAACGTCTCGGATTCACTCTCATCGTCCAAAAAAAGGATTGAGATGCATTTCATACTCCTTGTAGCTCGATAGGAGCGATCATAATTTCCATGATCTGGAGATCATTCACCCTAATTATTGGTCGGTCCTGAATCACTCTTATATCGAACAGAAAAGTTCAACATATTGAATCTGATACCTGTCGTGCCGGATTCAGCAACAACAAAGTAGCGCCCCTGTGTCTCATCTTCAAAACCTTACAGGAAGGAAAGCAGTAGAAAATGTGAGGGTCCAGTTGAGTTACTTGAATCGTGGAAACACCTAGCCCAGATCATTGACCTTTATGAAACCCTAACACAAACCTTACTCGACCAAAACAATACCCAATCCAAACCAATCATTAAAGAAGGGTTTTTTGTAAGGGTTAAATAAGAGTTGGGTTGGGTTGAATAACGGGTGGGATTAAGTAAGGGATCTGGTCAATGATCTGGTTGGGTTTAGTTAGGGTTCAATTTAAATTTTTCCACTACTCAAGATCCCAACTCGACTCATGCATTCTACACTGAAAACATTTACATACCATCTTGTAAAAGCCAAGTAATAAAAGAAATTTAGTCCCAAATTAATAAAATACTAGAATAAAAGCAAATTGTTCTACTCCATAAAGAAATAAATATATAAACAGAACAATAGCTAACTGCAAGGTCATCAAACAAGCAAGTAGCTGTTTTAATGCACAAGATCGACCATCACTTCTCGGTTCAGAGAGAGACATTACATCTATCTTTGATGAGTAAGTAATCCTCGCCAAGCCCGTTAAAAGGGGAGATGCGCTACTCTTAACGAGCAAGTGAAGTGATTGAAAATGTAATATTCAATGAAAGTATTACAGCCTTTTAATTTTTGTCCAAATTATTTGTATTATTTGATTATATTAATAATATTACTTATATTATTTTTGAATTCTGTAATTACTGATTATTTTATCTAGTATTTAATTTTTTTAACTTTTCGCAATTTTATGTTATATTTTTCCTTACAAACAAATTCAATTTAATTTCATTTCAATATTAAATTGAATAAAAAAAACAATTAACTTTATTAATCAATATAAGATATTGAGAAAAAGTAGGTTTATAAAAAAACACTAAATAAGCGTGGCGTTAATTTCTAGATTAATTTTATTTAAATCTGCTCTGTCTGAAAAAGTGGAATAGGCAGTATAAAATGCTTAATAATTATAAATATTAAACAAGTCAAACTAGGAAAAATATAAAAGAACTATAAAAAGAAAATGTAAACATTTACATAAAACGTATTTACAAAAACATACTTATGATACACATTACACTTTAAATAAACAAGAATTGAAGCTTTCACAGTTTTTAAAACATATGTATAAATTTTTAAATGATTGATAGATTAGAAATCTGAAGTAAAAAACTGATAAAAATTAACTAAAGAAGATATACAAAATAAACAACACCGTTTTCTTAGTAGATGAAAGATTACCAGTAATTTAGAATAAAGCTTAACATGTAATCATTTGACTCTTAAAGGACGCCATATTGATATTATCAACACTATTATTTACTATTATAAATCGGGTCATATAAATTGAACATATAATGGTTAAAATAGTAGTTCCATAAAATGAAAAGACCATCACCTTTTCTCTTTCTTTATTTCTGTCAATATATATATATATATATATATATATATATATATATATATATATATATATGTATGTATGTGTGTGCGTGCGTGCTAAAGTTTTAAATATTAGCTACTTCCTGACTAAATGGTCAATTCGCATAGGTTGAGGTTAAGTTGAATTTGAATTTAATTGGTTCTGCTGTCTTTAAAATGTTTTGGGATCAAATCAGAGTAAATGTTGAGTCAAATTTGGAACTTTAGATATGACTGTTGCATAACAGAAAATGTTGGTTTTCAAGACGACAAAAAGGGGTTACATTTATATTTAAAATAAATAGGCCTTATATAAACAAATTAACTACATAATTCTTAAATTAACACGAGGCTGTAAAACATTATTTTATTCCTAAAGTGGGCGGGAAGCTATAAATATAATGAGCTAGCATATTCAAAAAAATAGTAAATAAAATTTCTGAAAAGAACTGGATAAAATAGAATTATAAAATAGGAGCAATATTATAAAGAAATTTAGGAGATTCAAATTTTACATGAAACAAACTGTGCTAATGGGGAAATTTGATCGTTATAAAAAAAAACGATGTTTTTCACTATCTTGAAACTTGAGTAACGATTTTATTCAATTTAAACAAATTTCCTGAAAAATCCTAAATCATATGCTCACCAAGCCGGGGTTGTCTGTAAAAGTATTTAGTCCCCGGGAACGAAAGCCCAAAGGGTTAAACATACAAGTTTGATTTTTTAAATGAAGTCCAGTGAATGGTTCTCTGATCGATTTTGACAGGTGTTAGCACAGGGTTTGGCTTCTGGACGAGCTTGTTTCAAAATTTTATCTTGTGGCGGTGGCTTAACGCATTGTGGCTCGCTTGCGGGTGAGGTAAGGTTAGAACAGCACGTCGCAACACACAAGCACAAGTACATGCGCACGCACACGCACATGCATGCACGCACACGCACACACACGGACAAACTCAAACACCTATAGTTAGTTCCTGTAGTATAATTAAAGTTAGTATCTTGCTTTACCTGTTTAATAAAACACTTTAGTACATATAGGATGTCAATGTCTTATGTTCCAGTAAGCTATGCTCAGTCATGGGCATGAATAATTTAATGGTTTTAATTTCCCCTGGCGCAAGGAAGGGAAGATAAATATTGCAAGCATCGCCAGGGTTATAGGGAGTGGACGGGTTTGTTTTGCGCAATAACGCAAGTCTACTATTACAACAAGACAGAGTAAACCTTGCTGCTAGAGATGGAAATACTAGCAGCACTGCTACCGAGCCCAGTAAACCTTTGTGCCTACTGCTAATGCTGTGCTTCTTTCCCCTTTTTTACATTAAAGCTGATTTGGTCGGGTATTGAAACTAGGCGATGAAAATTAAATTGGAATACAAAAGGTAAGGAATATTGTTGGAAATGGATTTCTAAATTGTGTGTGTATATATATATATATATATATATATATATATATATATATATATATATATATATATATATGTTTGTGTGTCTGTGTGTGTGTGTGTGTGTATTTAAATATGTATGCTTGTGTATTAATGAAAAAATTGAAGAACATTTTAGTTCATAAAATTCTTTAATGAAAAAATAAGAGTACGATATTGTAAGATTCAGTAAATTATTCTTGTACTTATAATTTTATATATATATATATATATATATATATATATATATATATATATATAACTTATTTAAATCCTATAAATACTAAGATAGAGCACAACACTTTGATTTCAGAACCCACTTTTACTTCCATACCTGACGATAACATATTACCTAAGAATTTAACCCATAGTTGTTTGTTTTTACTATTGTACTTGACAAACTTTCAAAGAACTATTCAGACAAAGAAAGGAAAAACAAAAAAAACCAGGCTGACCGAAACAATATTGGTGGACAAAAGTTTTCTTTAAAAGTGACTCTAGAGAATTGCTCAAGTAATGGCATATTGCCGACATGGGTTTTGATAGTGATCCAGGTTTTTGTGTAAACCAACATTTTATTAAATAGTTTAAACCAATGGGAAAAGTGTTCTACATCTGAATGGCTAATAAAATAATTTGTTTAAACATAGTGTCAGTGTTTATATTTTGTATTTAACACAATATACATATTTGCCCTTTTATAAATCTACCTGGCCTAGTAATCGGGCTGGTCAGACCCTTGATAGTCTTGTCAAGCCATTTCCGTGAGAATCTAAGCGTATCAAAATCCTGTAAAGACAGGATTAAGAAATATTATCTCACGAGAGGATCTTTCGGAAGAAATCGGAATTAAGAGGTTGATGGAAAGACAATTAGTGGTGAGCGGTGACTTCCGACAAATATAAAGCTACAGGAACATCTGAACACATCATACACTGATTCTACTATTTCAGTGGGAAAAGGTTTCAGTGGTAATTGCAAACCTTATGTTGTTCTTAGAGGAAATAAAACATAACATACAGTAAGTAATAGAGTCGTATGATTAGGCAAAGAAAGTTATGCGTGAAACAAAACGTGGAATATGTACTCTTACAGTCAACTTACAGATCTGTGCGTTCTATAACACTTGAATTACTACTTTAGGCCTGGTTAGTAAGTGGTAGCCTATTTATATTTATAGCAACAGAGAAACGATTTTCAAGGTTTTGTAAGAATGATAATTTGGATATCTCTATGTTATTGCTAATGTTATCAAGGGTCTCATGTAGTAAACATGGTCTACAAACATCTTAATAATCAAAGAAGAGATATTTAGGAGAGAAAAATTAACATACCACGCAGTCAGTAATATAGTCTTTCGAATAAGCAAATCAGCGTCAGCGTGAAACAAACGGTGGGTTATATACTCATACGGTCAACCAACAGACTTTTGCATTCTAGAACACTTGGAAGAAGGTAAAATAGTAAGTTATAGCATATATATATATATATATATATATATATATATATATATATATATATAATACGTTTTCTTGTTTATTATTTAAAACAACATAGGTTATTCAAATACAAGAATATTTATTAATTTATATCCAAACCTTTTCGTTGGTAAACATATGTTTTAGGCCTATTTCTTACATTATTGTAATTTTCATTCCTGATGATGTTGGTACTGTTTACCAACGAAAGGCTTTGGGTAAAAATTTATATATAAACATTTTAATTATGTCAGAGAATTATCAAAGTTTTGTGTGAACTATTTTGTCTATGTGGTGTGTGTGTGTGTGTGTGTGTGTGTGTGTGTGAATGTGTGTGTGTGTGTGTGTGTGTGTTGGTATGTGTGTGTGTGAGTGTCTGTGTGTGTGTGTGTGTGGGTGGGTGGGTGTGTATGTGTGTGTGTGTGTTTGTGTGTGGGTGTGTATGTGTGTGTGTGTGTGTTTGTGTGTGTGTGTGTGTGTGTGTGTGTGAGAGAGAGAGAGAGAGAGAGAGAAAGAGAAGAGAAGGAGTGTTGGGTGTAATCTTATATTTTTAGTAGTTGATCTAAAGTTTTTAATTTTAGTAAACAATATTTAATTATTTAAACATACAAAAATTTAATAATGAAGGATATATTCAGGTATATTAATTTATAGGGTTCTTACTTGAAAATCCTTTTGTAGAATCATACGTAGATATAATATATTTCCTCTGAATATAATTTACATTTAATAAAAAATATTTTTAAACAGTCAGTTTTGAGCAGTTTTGCAGTATTTGAAGGGTTTCCGTAACGTACGGTAATTTTCTAGGGTAATTTGAGGTCCTTAAATTGCGAGGGCTTAGAGCTCGATTCCATATTTCTAAGATTTGTCTACATATTTAACTCGAGACTGTTATATAAAATAGAAAAACATTCGCATACATTTTGAAACTAAAAGTAGTTCACTGACTTATGTTGCCAAACCGTATGCTTGATTGAGTATCACAGAACGATCTATGGTTCTCACTATACTTAAAGAACTGATAAATGTTCAAATTGTTGAATGCGGGACTGAGACAAAGTCGTTCCAGAAGAATTTGACGCTTTTATTAAAACGTTTTTTCAACCTTCCCTAAAACCATTTATTTTGACTAAATGACTCTCTGTTATTATCCTAATTTATTAAATATTCGTTTATGGAGCACAAATATATATATGTATATTCTTATTAATAATCTGCATTGGTCAATATTGTTATTTCCAAGGAAACTCATATTTATAGAAAATAAAGTGTGTGAACGTGTTTTTTTCTCATTTATTACTTCTTTAATAGACAATTAGTAACATAAAAAACAATTATAAGGTCTTCTTAATTCCCCAATACTAAAACATTGTTCTACGTTATCGCGTTTCAGATCAACTCCATTATCAAAACTTTACTCTTTTGGTTATGGAGTTTAGTCAGAAACGCGTCAACGAAGAACAAGGTTTTGAGGTTTGGAATGGCATAAGAACTTACTTAAGTTTCTACTAATATTTCTGGAGTAACAAGTATGATTACATTAAGAATTTCAATTAAAAAGTCTTTTAAAGGCAATTTATGTACTAAATATAAAACAGAGTTTTCACAAGAACCAGTATTTTATTCGTGATTCATCGAACCCCCCCCCCCTAGTCAAGAACACTTTATAAATTCATTATATCAACTTTATATTGTATTGTAATAATTAAATGCTATTTTAAGTATTACTTTAATTTTAATTTTAAAAAGTAATTAAACTTTCTCAATTTATTATTATCCAGCATTCAACGAAAAGGTCATCCAAGCGAACAAACTGTTTTTACAAACAACTTTCACCCTTGAAGAAAAATACATAGAAACTCTCTTCTAATACTTTTTCGATACAGTTGGTAAAGTAAAACAATAAAAATCAAAGGAAACTGTATAATAGACCCCAAACTTAGTTCATTCTTTCTTTTCAAAACTTTGTACGAAAATCACTTCAAACTTTTACTACATATATTGGGAGACCCGTTTTGTAAATGAAGTTAATTAACATTACAAATGTAAAAATAAATGTAATGAGATATGAATTTAAAACTTATAATAATTTTGTTTTAAACATTATTTACGATATTACAAGGAATGCAAATTACAATGAGCAGTTTGTAAAACAGTATACGACGAAAATTGTTATTAACATTTGGTTCATTTACGGAAGACATGTATTGCTTAATTTCTTTCCGTATCGTTCTAGGCTCCATAAGCCTCAAATAACCGCTATTTTGTCTGTCAGTAATGTAAACTTAATTGTTTGATCGAGTACAACTATGTATGTACTTACACTGTGGTTATCTAATATATAAATAAATAAATAAATATATATATATATATATATATATATATATATATATATATATATATATATATATATAGATATATATATATTTGTAGTACTGCAACACTGTTTTCTTGTATACATCTATCACTTTCACATATGTACTTAAACGAGAAACTTACTTGGTATTTATGCGAGTTAACTTTCAACGACTGGCCTTGTCATTATCATCGGGCATACGGAACAGCGTTGTTGTAGACTGCGAGCTGAGTGGATTTCCCGTTGACCTTGATGTTCCATTATGTTCTATTTTTAGATTCATTGCACTGTGCGAGTTTTTAAAGTTTGTTTTGTTGTTAATATTGTCTATTAGATTGAATATTGTATCGTTTTTTGATTTTAGTTGTATTTGTTAGTTCATGATATTATTTTATAAATTTGTAGTGGTTCCCAGATTGTCATTTTGAGGCCTTTTTGAACTTTTTTTTATTAGGTGTAACACCTCAATGCATACATCAAACCTGAAATTTATAACTCAAACTTAGCCACACACGCCATCAAAAACAAACACACAATCCCCACATTAAAAAACGTACACCTAATAAAAAAAAGTTCAAAAAAGCCTCAAAATGACAACTATGACAAATGGGAACTACTAAAAATTTATAAAAATAAAAATAATATCATTAACGAACAAATACAAATAAAATCAAAAAACGATAAATTATTCAATTTAATAGACAATATTAACCTCAAAACAAACTTTAAAAACTCGCACAGTGCAGTGAATCTAAAAATAGAACATAACGGTACACCAAAGTCAACGGTAAATCCACTCAGCTCGCAGTCTACAACAACCCTGTTTAGTATGCCCGAAGATAATGACAAGGCCAGTCATTGAAAGTTAACTCTCATAAATACCAAGTAAGATTCTTGTTTAAGTACATAGGTGAAAGTGATATATATATATATATATATATATATATATATATATATATATATATAATTAATTAATAATATTTCAAAAACAAAAATACTTTTAATGAATATATTTATAAATATATTCATTAAAAGTATTCTTGTTTTTGAAATATTTTTAATTTATTAACTATATTACAAAAAACATATCACCATATTTAATATATATATATATATATATATATATATATATATATATATATAATATAAACTATGAAATAAAATATTACAAATTCAAGAATAGTAATAAACTATATGTTATAAAAGTAATAATAATAATAAATTATTCTTGTATTTGAAAAATCTTTATTAGTTAAATTTACAACAAGGAAAGCGTATGGCCATATTTAATATATGTATATATATATATATATATATATATATATACACATATTAGGGATCAGGTATATATGATTATATATATATATATATATATATATATATATATATGATTGTAACCTTTCTATTTATACCTTTATAGTATATACATACTTTTATTATTTACATTTATTTATTTAGGCTAGATACATTTTCTTATGCATTGATACAACAATGTATTATGAGTTGTTTTTGTAATTTTCTATATTATAACAAGGCCTATTTTCAGTCGTTGAATATGAAATTAGGCTTTAACAGCTAGAAAGAGAGAATAACGTTTTCATAGAGCCAATCGTCACAAGTCTTTCCACCTCTTGCCGTTCGATTGGTCAAACTATCGAAATACTGAGGGAATGAGATGAGGCAGATGAGTTCCCTGATGGACAAACTAAGTCGTTACCGAAACTGCCATAATGGCTTGGTATCCATTATATTTTGGTAGTCCACCTCTGGTAGGAGAGGGGGTTTAGGTCGGCTGTCAGGTCGTGGTCTTCATTCAGTCCACTTTCTCTTGATGGACAGACTTTTGTAGCCTGTTCTGTCAATGCAGAATAGTTTGTTTGTATATGGACGAATGGTACCTTATGAGATCTTTATGGATTGTATCTTTCTAAATTCAGACTCTCAGAGAAAATGATAGTTTGAAAACATAATTAGTTATAGTTCAATTATTATGATTGATTATGAACATTTTCAATATTATGTTGTTGTTATTGAGATTTTAAGTATAGACAAATAAGGTTGTTTAGATTAGATATGATTAGATAAGAAATTATGTAAATATACTTAGTAATAAGGTACAACCTAACTTCAGACAATTATAGGAGAATGAAGGTCAAACTAAAGTATTATTGACAATAGCTCTGTAAATGAAAAAGAACCACTTTTAATGGGAACCACAGAGAGTTGTGTTGCATAAGATATGATGTAGTTTAGAATAAGACTAGATCGATGCAGCACGAAAAGGACAAACTTATAGTTAGTTTGGGTAGGATGATTTTGCCAAAGTAGCCCTTCAATTACAGGTTGCAATTGTAAGTTGACGTATTCGGATGTGTTACACAAAGCGCGTACATATTTTAGATATCAGAAGATTCAACAAAATTTTAGTTCAAGCCAAGTTAACCTAACATTACCTCGAAGGATATAAAAAAAATTAAACTGATTAGTTAATCAAAAACTTTGGCAGAACTGTAGATAACCTTTTGAAGGAGATATGACAGTGGATATTTGACGCCTTCAGACTTTACTTAGTGGATTGCATTATCCTAAATTCATATTCTATTAAACATTTTCCTGAAAAAACCTTTTCTTTCAAGACTAACTCTCTACCAAAAGACCAATTAAGTCTGCATAGCAACCCCACTTACATTAACGTGATGGCTTTCTATTCGCTATTACTCTGCATGCAAGGCTCTCAGTTAAATCTGGCTGTGTTTGCTTTGTAAGGTAAACCCAATTTTACTCGATAGTCTTATAATGGAAATTTCCACGGTTGTTTGATTCTTATCTTAAACCAAGTTCACCCTGATAGACCTTTAAATGAAATATTTTAATATCAGAATAAAAAAATGAAACTGCAAATTATAAAAAAAGTATTTGTTGTTAAATAATTTAATGCTAATTGCTTATGTTATAATAAATCAGTCCAAACGATTTTCTAACTTACATTCTGTTACTTTAAAACACTTTCAAGTCCTATTAATTGTACTTCTAATTATAAACACTTGTGTGACACAATTATTATTTATAAATTAAAAACAGTTTAGTACTTAATAAATTGGAATTAATCTACATTGTTTGACGTATAAACTAATTAGTAGATATATTATAGATGCAAATTCCGTCCTTCGGTGTAGATTTCCTGTTCAGCTTAAACCTTCCTCATTATATTTATATGTTTATTAGTTTTGAACTATCGTTTTGGAATCCATAACTAAATGGTATAATTTATAAATACCGACGTCAGAATAATGTTTAATATTGAAGTGAAACTCTAGCATTAGTTATTACATAACCTCATTTATTTGAATGTAAATTGTTAGTACAGATCTAGCAAATATATACAATTTATCATGTTTGAAAATTAAACTGAAATTCCAGAATGTATACTATCTTTAAGTTTGCATCCGAAATTTTAAATTATAAAAATATATTTTAAGGAACAACCTCGCCTTCCTTAGTGATAAATTACTCTAAGTATAATTGCGTCATACATAACTGAGTACAGTTTTAGAAAACTTAAATCTATCTCTGATGGAAATAAGATTCATCCCGAAAAGTAGGATATGATTCAAGAGCTCTCTATTCTAATATATATATATATATATATATATATATATATATATATATATATATGTATATATATAATATAAATAATATGTAAAATATAGTAAATATATATAATAATAATGTTTAAATAATATAATATATATATATGTATATATATATATATATGTGTGTGTGTGTGTGTGTATGTGTGTGTGTGTGTGTGTGTGTGTGTGTGTGTGTGTGTGTGTGTGTGTGTGTGTGTGTGTGTGTGTGTGTGTGTGTGTGTGTGTGTGTGTGTGTGTGTGTGTGTGTGTGTGTGTGTGTGTGTGTATGTGTGTGTGTGTGGGTGTTGTAACGGTGTGACACACCGTGACAAATAGGAAATAAATAATTTCCTGTTTTTTAGTAATAAAGTTGATTTTTAAATTAATCAAGTTCGGAGTTATAAAAATAATAAAGAGTGAAGAATTAAATAAAATCATATATAGAATAATTAAGCTAAATTAAGAAGTATTAGAAAATAAATTTGTAATAACTAGCTAAATTTGACCATCGGGAGTGAGGCGAAAATTTTCTAAGTGCTTAAAAAAGCTCTCTTAAAAACCAAACTACGTAGAACTTTCATCGACATTTTAAAAGAACCAGAATAAGCCAGAATAAACATTAGTGAAAACAAAATTTGAAAAACTTAAAAAACAAAAAAAGTTACAGCAGTTTTAATAAAACGACTTGCCTGTACAAGGAATAAATCCAAAGATAGCAAGTATTGCAGGCGGGGTGAGGTAGGTTAACTTCACCGCTATATATACTAGGTCTGTAAGACCTTAGAGACAGTCTGAAAAAAATTTTTAATACGAGGTGCCGCGAAACGCTATGCTGGACCGCGGATAGGACCGCCATCAGGCCTGATGGACCAAAACTCAACGCTTCCGACGTCTAGGACAACCAAGGGATGAAGGCTCCAGACTCAGCCTCCAGGACGCGGGAATGGAGAAAAACCACCACCGACGAACCAGGAATGGCGACTTCCGATGTCCAAGGACCAGGGAATCCAGACGAGGGACTCTAGGACCGGCAGGATCATCTTTGGCAAGTCATTTTCTCTATTCGATACCAATTACATCAAATTTAGTCAGTTAATTTTATTAAATTCAAACAAATATTCAAGCTTAAACAATGACTTCACTCTTTATAAAAATTAAATAAATTTTATGCTTAATAAAATGAATTTATGTGATCAGAATATTTCAAATGATAAATATTAAACTTACAAAGGGTTTTTGGCCATGAGCCATTTATTTTCAAGGAAAATAGAATTTTTTGGATATTAGAAATTTAAAAATTAAGTGTCATAAGTTTACCAATTCAATATAGAAGATAAATTTTTATTATGTGTAATTTGGAAAATAGTTTTATGTTTATGTAAATGTAATTGATATATATGGAAATTATAAGATTTTAATTATTACAAATTATTTAGTGAATTGTTTTGTTAATATAATTGTGTTGTATTTGAAAGGATAAATTTTCTTTTTTATTTAAATAAATAAAATTAAATATGTTATAAAAATCAACAGTATTTGCATTTCATCCTGTGTCGAATAATCAATAAAAAAAACTTGTTAGCTTTTTCCAACTAATATGAAAATGATTATTAAATCAGCAAACAAGTTTAATTAAATTTCATTAGATGATAATAGTTAAAACCTAATGTTTTTAAAGAGTTTCTCTCAACTATCTTCATTGAGCTAGCCTAATGATTAGTTGGTTTTTTGTAAAATGTCCAGAGATTTATCTACTGGCAGATTGTGTTTAAAAGGTCGCAGGAGCCTTTTAAAATAGGTAATTTAAACACGATCATACTTTGCACGTTCCCTTGCTGTCTCTGCAGATCATCATCAGGTGGTAAGTCTCTGTGAATATTTTGTGTATTGTTTTAAATGTGTTTCTTTCCAACTGACTATTGAAATGACATGTGTGACTATATCTAGACCATACATAATTGATAAACCAATTTTGGGGAGTTTATACTTATTTTAAATAGTAGTCAGCGGGAATAGGCTTGTTTTGGGCCTGGCCCTATGAGCGGGAAATATACACGTAACTCAGGGATTTTAGCACGGTTTAACAAGCGAGTTGATTGGCAGATGTTTGGTTTGTTTATAAATAAGTTTTTTAAACAACAAAATTTTGGTATTCTGCGAGAAGTGAAAACAATAAATAGGGAAGGACGTTGCAGTATGTGTGTGTGTGTGTGTGTGTGTGTGTGTGTGTGTGTGTGTGTGTGTGTGTGTGTGTGTGTGTGTGTGTGTGTGAGTGTGTGTGTGTGTGTGTGTGTGTGTGTGTGTGTGTGTGTGTGTGAGTGTGTGTGTGTGTGTGTGTGTGTGTGTGTGTGTGTGTGTGTGTGTGTGTGTGTGTGTGTGTGTGTGTGTGTGTGTGTGTGTGTGTGTGTGTGTGTGTGTGTGTGTGTGTGTGTGAGTGTGTGTGTGTGTGTGTGTGTGTGTGTGTGTGTGTGTGTGTGTGTAATATGTATTTTTGTGTAAAATTATAGAAATAAAGAAGATAAATGGAGCAATACAAATAAAAGTGTAATTGATTGAGTTATATATATATATATATATATATATATATATATATATATATATATATGAAATTAGTTATTTAAATAAATTTTCCAAAACATTATTCTTTTGATTTAATGCTTGAGTCATAAAAAAAAAATTGGTAGCTAAATTTTCAAGTTTATTAAAAGTGTATGTAGTGAAATATTTTATTTTGTAATCTCTATTTCTGTTTAACATTGAAAAACGCTTTCAATATTAATAATCTTGACTAATACACATCTTTTATAATATGTATAAACACATTTTCTCATTTGGTTACAATTATTGCATTTGTGTTTCTACATTCACTAAAGTTTTATTCATTCATAATTTTTCTCGCTGTATTATTGATAGTCTCAATAAGGCAGACTCTTTAGCACCTTATAGTAATGAATAAACTTCTTAAGTTTTCTTATAGCAACAATGCAAACGTAACATACAGGTTTAAACTCTCTGTCTTGGTGCATTGTTTTAACCAAGTAGATATTCTATAATGAATTCTTCTCTTGACTGTATAGAGGTGAAAGTGCATATAAAAGCATTATGGGCCAATTTGCAATCAAATAGACCGTTTCTGTCACACTTTGATCCTGACTAACAATATGTATGCCACGATACCTTTCGGCTATGTTTTGTAATTAATAATAAATATAAAGACAACAATAAGAAGAATTACGACGGGAAAACCTCTGGAAAACCAAAGAAAACCCGAATATGATTCTAAATAAATACCATAAAATAATATATTTTCTCGAAGATGCAGAGGCAGGAAATCTGTATATTTCTTTGAAACAAATATTTATATAAATGTAGTTTTTATTAATAAATGATTATCCTCTTTTATAGACTCGTTAGTAGTAAATATTTAATACAAACTAAATATTCGTTTATATCTGGGAAAGGTTTAACTTCTACGGCTGATTTTATGTTTAACCGTTCTTGTAGCAACGTCCGCAATGAATTATGCCTATGAAATATGTTTACGATGAAATCGAATCTTTTTATAGCTTCAAAGGTGGAAATGCTGTTGGTTTGTGCGGCAGCTTCTGATATATTTGTAATAAAATTGGATAAGTTATATCTTTGTATTGTTAGCTAATCTAAAAGAAACAAAACCTTTATTAATGTAATTATATACTTTTCTAAAGACGGAAGTAACAAATCCAATGTTAATTGGAATACCTAATACTTTATTTTGCCTTCGCAATAACCCGCTAATTCTTAATAATCGTATAGGAGAAACATGCTCTAACCTCCGACAATAGGGGGTGCTTATTAAATAAATCTAAAAACTTGTTGATAAGTTTTGTTTAAATTTAATAAACAACATTTATTTCAACAAGAAACAGTTTTTAAAAAAAAAACTACCTCAGAACCATATTACCATCAAACTGTGCATAACAGCCCCACTTACACTACTGTGATATCTTTTTACTCGCCATTATTCTACAAGGCTTTTCCTACACTTCATGCCCGCTGAACCATCCACTGTGGCTGTGTTTGCTTTGTAAGGTAAACGCAATTCTACTCGATAGTCTTATAATGGAAATTTCCACCGACGTTAGATTCTTATCTTAAACTACGTTTACCCTGATAGACAGTTTAACGAAAAATTTTAGTACCAGATTACAAATTAAAATTACATAATGTACAGTAAGAGTTCATTGTTAAATAGTTTTACGTTATTTGTATATGTAATAATTAATCAGTTCAAATTAATAAATAACCTGCTATTTTTTAAAAATTTGCAAAACTCATTATTCTTAGCTAATATTTAAGAGCACTTTGTGCAACTCAACCATCAAATATAGATTGGATAATTAGATGAATTCAATCTACTTTGATTTATGTAAAATTTTATTTAGTAGAAATATTATAGATGCAAATTCAGCCCTTAGATGTAGATTTCCAAATTAGCATAAACCCTCCCTTCCCTGTTTATATGTTTATTAGTTTTGAACCCTCTTGAGGGATTTAATACGTCATTTTACTCGATATTCTTATAATATAGGTGTCCACCGACGTAAGATAACTATCTTAAACCAAATTAACCTTGATATACCCTCAACTATAAGATGTTAATATCAGATATATAATAAGGTAGAATATGGTACAAAAAAATGTATTATTAAATAGTTTTACGTTAATTGTATATATTACAATAAACCAGTTAAAACTATTTTATAACCTAGGTTCTGTTATGTTTAAAACACTTTCAAGGCTCAATAATTTTACCTTTATTTAAAAACACATTTTATATTAGGTCACTGAACTCAATTAAAATTTATAACTTGAATAATAGCTTAATACATATAAAATGGAAATAGTCTACAAGTTATGTGTATAAATAGATAGTAGAAATTTATAGATTCAAATTCCGCATTCTGTGCAGATATCCAGTTTAGGATAAACCTTCTCCTCTCTATCTACATGTTTATTAATTTTGATAGATTTGATAATATCAGTATATTATAGACACTCTAATTTAAATGTTCTACACACATTAAAACAGAGTAAAAAACTAAGAACCTTAGAAAAATATGAAATCTACAAACACTAAATCCAGCTACGCAAAACACCTAAAAAAACTCCCAACACACACACACACCGACATACACACTAATTTAAATGTTCTACACACATTAAAACAGAGTAAAAAACTAACAACCTTGGAAAAATATGAAATCTACAAACACTACGCAACAGACAGGGAAAATGTATTAAACGATCACACACACTTTGAAGCCAATAGCCTCTTCCAGTACATGACGCAAGACGCCGACACCTCACCCCACTGTCATAAATCTATTCCCGTCATACCGTTGGTAAACAGCCAATATGCTGACAATAGGGGATTAGTTTCGTAAAAGGAACGAATGTTTTGAAACGCGTCAGCATGTAAGCAATTACATATTCACTTAGTTAAGTATTTTAAAATTAGTATTATAAATAGCTTTGAAATAATGTTTATTAAGGGTTAGCTCTTATAGTTTAATATTAGCTATTAAATAAACTCATGCTATTAAATATATCGTGATAAAACCGATTCATCAAAGTTTTAAAATATATCCTTTTTAAAATATAATTTATATTCCAGAACAGATTTTAACTTTAACTTTACTCCCGAATTGTATATTATAAAAATATATTTTCATACACATAATATATTTTTAACAACCACCTTGCCTTCATTTATGATGAATCTACTCTAAATATAATTGTGTCATACATGACTACAGTATTAGTAAAAGTAGATTTATCACAGATGGAAGGAAGGATATGATTCAGGAAATTTATACTAGTAGAAAATGTGTAGCAGTCTTCTAGTATCAACATAATTGTTTAAAATATCATTATACACAGACTAGGGGCTTGTATGGGCAAATGCCTCTATTCTCATTGAAACAAATTGCAAACTTTTTTATCGTAGTTTTATTTTTTTTGAATATAAATTATTAATAATATTATTCAAGTTATTCATAACAAAATTTCTTTATAATTGTTTTTGTGAATGCATTTTCAATTTGAATTTTCGACCAACCGTATTTTTAATATGTATCTCTAATCTTGTAGTCCTCTATAGTGATTAGTACGAAGTTGTGATTGGTGGTTTCCTATGAATTTCAGTCTCTCTGATTCTACTCTGGTGTACATATCAACAATGTAGTGTTGGACAAGTTGTTTTGCTGAGTGAATATGAGAAACCCCTCTTCGAACTGCCAACCCTATAACAGCTAAACTGCAGCATCGTTAACCATTGACGAACTGTTTGCCTACGTGGTCCGTTGTGGATCATTTGATGATCCCATCCGGGTTCCTCAAATGGTAGAGGGTATAACAATGGATCACAATTGGGACAGAAACAGTAAGTAGATTTGGGCCACCATGTTTATGGTAAAAAACTATATGTCTATGGTCTGAGACCTCACCTTCTACTGATTTAAAAATACCTGCAATTTCATCGGCAGATGGCATATTATACCTGCGCATATCCATATTTATATTATCCACAAATCTTAGTTCTAGTTCATTTCCTTCTTGATTAGTCATTGCTTCTGAAACATTTTTATAAATTTGTGAATTTTCAGATAACATTTCATCTAATGTTACCAGTACATCAGGTTTCAAGTGATAGTTTTCAATACGCCTCTGTCGAATTTCAATTGCCTTGGAATTGTCTATGAAGTAAAGTTGGCCATAACAGGTATCCTCGTCAGTTTGTGGTAGTAAGTCAGATATAAAACGATGGATTTGCTGTTGAACTTTGAAACAATATGGACCATTTCCAGGGATATTTTTTTTAGCTGCCGAAAAAGAGGCAACAACCATCACACTGCTCTACTGTCTAATACATTAAAAAAGTTGCAAATCATTTTCAAACGTCAAGTCCTGCATGGGTTTGTGGCTGTGGTAGATAAACTAAGCCATTGTGTCAACATGATATGAAATGATTGTTTGTTGATTCGGCGTGAAAATGGAGTGTTCCACAATGCATGCATTCTTCATTCATCAAGCCTATATTAAGTGAATCTATATCATTCTCAATTAATAATATTCTTCTAGACGGTTGGGCTATTGTCTACGTTATTCTGTCGAGCAATGTTATTTGTTTTACAAAATAGCTCTTCTTCCGTCTGCATTGTTTCTGGAAACCACTCCTCTCCTACGCGGACTCCCCTTATTAAAAACTCATATTAAAACTACACAATAAAATAAATAATATAAACAGAAAAACTATACAGGCTTTTAGCAAAAACCTATACACGTAATCTTTAGTACTTCTTAAACACTAAAACTATAAAAGTTAGCTAAAACCTAGCACATAACTTTTAATACTGTTTAAACACAACTTAAAACAACCAATACACATAACAATAAATACTGTTTAAACAGAAAAGCTACAAAGGCTATTAGCAAAAGATATACACATAACCTTTACAACTGTTTAAACACAAAAACTATAAAGGCTATTAGCTACTTGGTAATTGCTAAGGATTAGTACAAATCCTGGTAGAATTTAACGCTCCTTGAGACATTGCAATTAATTTGTAGCCTAATACTGTATTTAACTACAAACACGAAACGTTTTCGAATGACCTTTTTATACCAGATTAGATAAAGATTTGTACATTGTAAAATAAGTATTTGTTGTTAAATAATTTTATTTTATTTGTATGTATTATAATAAATCAGTCCAAACTATTACGTAAACTAGGTTCTGTTATTTTAAAAATACTTAGAAGGCTTATAATATTATTTATATTTAAACACACTCTGTGTAAATCAATTGAAATTTATATATGTCTGATACATTACAAAATAGGAACTAGTCTGAATTGTTTGACCGTCATTTTAACTAAAATAAATACTATTAATGCAATTACCGTCTTTCTGTGTAGATTTTCAGTGTAGCATAACCCCCCCCCCCCATAATCTATATGTTTATTAGTTTAAACTATCTGGTGAATTTAACAAACGAAGAGGAATCTCATGCTATTATCAGATATTTAAGATGGTCGAGTTTGGATATTTATTAACTCTTTCTAAAATTGGACATAATTATTTTATTACTAATATTATATCTTATTAGCGGCTTCGAAATATTGTTTAGTATTTACGCGAATCTAGTAATAGACTCATACAATTGAATATAACGTATTAGTACAGATTCAGCAGAGTTTGAGAGTGTTTCATGTTTAAAACAGAACTGAAATTCCAGAACACATTTTTTCTTAAAGTTTACACCCAAATATTATATTAATTTAATATATACTCACACTCATAATATATTATGAGCAACCATCTCGCTTTTTTCAGGGATATGAGTATAATAGATATGATTGCGTCATACATAATTAAGTATAGCATTAGTAAACGCAGATTTATCACTGATGAAAGGAAGGTTGCTTCCGAAAAAATACGATATGATTCAGAAAATTCCTATTAGAAGAAATTGTGTAGCAGTGTAATTCATCTAATATAGATATATTTTTAAAATATAATTAGATACAGATATTGGTTACATTGACACAAACATACATGTATATCGAACAATAAAATGGGTACATTACTTGTTTAAGCTTGCATGTGATATTTTAAATCTATGTTTTACTCTTTAATATAGTATGCATAATTTGTATATGAATTATAAATGATTTCCAGTTTATCATAGACACTTCTCTCTATCTATATGTTTAATAGTTTGGAACTATTTTGAGGGATATGATGACTGAAGAGATAACAGATATTTAGTATATCTGAGTTTAGAGGGAATTCTTTGACAACAAATATAATTCAAAAACACCACGTTCTATATAATGTTCCAATAACTTTAAAAAAAATAACTGTTGGAGAAATACATCTTAGGCTATTAAATATATCTAACAAAATTTGTCCCAGTAGACATTATTAGTTTTTTTGTGCAGGCTGTTTTTCCAATAAACTCATGAGTACTTCAATAAACTCATTTTCACCCCAAAGCAACTCGTTTATTCAAGACATTCACGTGTACTCCAATATACTCGTGTGTACTCAAGAAACCTTATGGGTAATAGAATGAACTCATCTGTATTCCAATAAACTCATGTGCACTCCAGTAAACCCATGTGCACTCCAGTAAACTCAGGTGTGATAAAAAAAACTGTCAAAACTATGCAGTATTCGTTGACTACTTTTCTTGTGGTTCCTTTTTGTTTTGTTCTTCTGCCTTCAAGTTTATTTATTGTCAATGAAAATAAAATAAATAACGAGTTTAATCTCGGAAATTAAAATCTAGTTTAAAATGTTTGCAAAATCATAAAGATGAAGAGGAATCCAAATTCTCTTTGCATTTGGTTTATTTTTATATACAAAATTACTAGATCTAATATTGTTGATGATTTATTAACATAAAGCTGACAGTATGATAGCTCCAGATAATTTAATCGATTCAAAACATAAGCACGATTTCAGTGGTAACCACGATTATTATTCTTGTATTGAACGATCCATTCGCGTGCTATAGCTTTCACCAGATATGCATTACAAACTTTCCTTATTTTGTAATAATATTCATTACAAAAAATGGTCCTAAACTTTACGCTTGGTCAATATTCGATGAATATTTGATCACGAATAAAGGCTTAAGGTTCCAATGGTAAAACACAAATCCGAGTTGATTGATTGATCGTATAAATTACTTTAAACTTTAGTCAAATAACGAGAAATTTAATTTTTTAAAGTGAAGTTCCTATGAAATATAAGAATATCGAGAAAATTGGGCAGACATTGTTTTTGAGGAAATTATATTTTGTTATCTGTGCAACACTGTCTCAATATATTTTGTGCTTTGTGTGTAAACAATAATCAACAAAACCACAATTTTCGGTTAACCATTTAATAAGCTGAAACGAGAAAAGTTTTATGGTGCTCATCACGAAGACATGGAAACGTATCACGAGTGACTGATATGTGAGTTTATAAATATGTTGTGCATAGAACGAAAGTGTAAACAAATTCTCTATCTGATGAGATATGCGACTTCGGAATAATATTTAATATTTACGTGAAACTCTTACATTAGCTATTAAATAAACTGATACTATTGAATATAAAGTAATAGTATAGATGCCGCAAAATTTTACAGTTTATCATGTTACAAAAAAATATAACTTCTTTAAAGAACTTCGTCACGCCATGTGACGTAAGCACGGTCTGATATCGCCTGATCCGAAGCACCAATCAGAATATTCATATATATAATAAGGGTGGGAGTTTGTTTGAAAATTTCAGTTATCGCGTCCTTGCAACGACCCCACTTCTCAAAAAGTCTTTAAACGAGACGGACGTGATGGCACTTTCGGACATAACCTAGAAATTTGTAAGCTTCCAGTATTCAAAATTTAAGATGTCAAGGCCAGTACCAAATTTTATTAACGCAACAAAAGAAGAAGTCAGAAGCGATTATTTATGTGTTTCAAATAAGTAAAAGTTTATATCATTTTTGTTTAAGAGCGCTATTTCCAAAAGTGATGTGCAGTGATTAGTGTACAACATCGATGTGCAGTAATTAATTATATGAGTTAAAGTGTTTTACAAGTAATGTGCACAACCAGGTACGTTTTAGATAATAATAAAGAAAATGTATTTTAATGTTAACTAACTTGAGAATTTTAAATGATAAAAGATTAATACATGAACGGTAGAAATTGTCCTTTGAATATTCATTTCTAAAAATGTAATTGGAGAACTTAAGTTACTACCTTCTCGATATATATAAATTTTAAAGGTTAATAAGTAACTAAAATGTATGGAATAGTTAGCAGTAATAAAAAGTTAATTACTCGACAAATTGGTGTCATTTGTTCTTTTGTAATTTGTCATTGATTAATAAATTGTATAACTTTGTATTTTAAAACTTTAAATTCTTATCTCAAAAGTAACCTAGTTCTAGCTTCAAGATAGAAGAGCGCCATAGACAGATAGTATCTGCCTGGGCTATTACGTTAGAACTAGAGCCCTGGGTAAGTAAGGTTAATTAATTTGTTAATTAGTAATTAACAGACGTTTTTAATAAAGATAAAACTCACCCGAGGTAAAAAGGGCTAGTACGTTACAATATATACACACACATATATATATATATATATATATATATATATATATATATATATATATATATATATATATATGTGTGTGTGTGTGTGTGTGTGTGTGTGTGTGTGTGTGTGTGTGTGTGTGTGTGTGTGTGTGTGTGTGTGTGTGTGTGTGTGTGTGTGTGTGTGTGTGTGTGTGTGTGTGTGTGTGTGTGTGTGTGTGTGTGTGTGTGTGTGTGTGTGTGTGTGTGTGTGTGTGTGTGTGTGTGTGTGTGTGTGAGTGTGTGTGTGTGTGTGTGTGTGTGTGTGTGCGTGAGTGTATGTGTGTGTGTGTTTGTGTGTGTGTGTGTGTGCGTGAGTGTATATATATATATATATATATATATAATTTATATATTATTTTAATTGTTACTATTTGTTTTCCTTTTACTTTTAAGCTCATATCAATAACATTGACAACTTTAAAACATTATGAACATCAAGGAAATCTGATAACACACAATATACGTGTTAGGAATTTATTTTGAATACAGAGCCAAAGCACGTACTGTAAGCGTATAAGTCACTTGGGAGGGATTGACTGGGTAAGCCAGTCAAAATATACAAACACTTGACTGAATACAAATCGCCATCGATTTAGTTTTCAAACAAATTTGCCCCTGACATTTCTTCTAGTAAAGGGTTTTTCACACTAAAACAATTTTGAAATTTTGAATATTTTAATTTTTTTAAAATTTTTATTTAAAAATAAATAGAAGTAGAACAAGAGGTGAAATAGTACTACTTTTTATGCAGTTCAATACATTTTATAATGAAAATCTCTCACACATTGAATTCATAAGAATTGTTTTAATTTTCTTCAGTAAAACCGTATAGTTGGCAACACTGATAAGACAATTTTGGCAATAGCTCACACTGTACAGCTTTTATGCATCCTAGTGTCCAATTAGCAGCTGTGCGAAGCTCATAATTTTAGATTTTTTATGGTAAATAGAATTAAATATAATATAATTGGTTCCGTCAAATCGTCACTAGTTTATTATTGCGCGTTATTTTTGTATCATATCATAAAGCACTAAACTACATAGGAACTGTCAATGCTACAAAGCTGAAACCCTGTGGTTGTGAAATAGTTTATAGAAATATTTTTAACTGAATGGATTAAATTTAATGGTGGCGAAAATATTGTTTATGTTTTTCCTTTAACTTAGTCCGTTTTACAATATTTCTATATTACTATATTGCATTTACCTTGATCTGTATTACAATGTTTTACTCATTATAAAAATGAGCCTACTTACTTAATTCCAATGTTTGAACCTCAAAACATATAATTCTGGTTTAATTAGGCTATCGAAAGCTAATTAACCCGTACTTTTGAAAAATAAAATGACAGCCTATACATTTGAAAGCCTGCTAGCTAAGTTGATTGATAGCTAAGTTTACTTTAAGAAAGAGAAAATATATATATTACTATAAACATATAAAGGCCTATATGTTTATGGGTGATTGAAAGGGTGTTTACTGTGTGTTCAATATTGATTAGGAATTTGTAAGGTCTAATATTTTCAAGCCTAATTGTTTATCACAAGGGAACCCGCAAGTGGCAAACTTGGAGATTGAAAGGCTTAATGCAAACCCTGGGAGACTTTAACGCTCCCTGTACATTTTGAACTTATGTTTTAACATTTCACTATAAACACAAAACTTTCTTTAATGACATTTGAGGATATTCGGTAATGGTCGGATCTCACATCTTTGCAGATATCCTTAAAGATCTATTTTTCTTTGAATTTAATAAGCATTTCACTTTGGAAAAAAAGCTTTGGTGTGAATCTGACTCTAATCGGTTTTGAAATTTTTTATACGCTCAACCAAACAACGTGGATTTGTAGGATGGTATTGAAATCTTAATCCTGTATGCGTGATAATATATTCATAGAATAATAAAGCTATGTTTTATTTTTTCCCCTTTTTATCGATGAATATTAACGTAAAAGAAGAAAAATGAGTAAATGAATATCTGGTCAAAGCGACAGCATGCGAATGAGTCACGCTACAGAACCTTTCACTAGCGTGTACAGCTTGCGATAGGTTTTACCAAGCAGTGAATATTGTTTGATGCGATTGAATTAAAGTAACCCATATTATTCAGTTTTCCATGGGCAGTCACTATTTAATAATATATGTTAATATCAAACTAATAATTTTGAATAAAAAAAATTTATATTTTGTAAAATTTATTTAAAGACAATAGAACGTACGGCTGATTACCTGCCACCTGTAAGAATCTGAATTCTAACAATAATTATTGGTTTTATTTGCATTAAGGGCCGAATCACTTAAAAGAAAAGAGAGAAACACCAACGAAAGACAAGAAAAGTAGCTACAAAATGCTCTTTAGGGACACCAGTTTTGGAGAAGACATGAGTTCATTGTTTGTAATTATTTGACAAATAGATACCAGGCTTGCAATTTTTTAAGAATGACTCTTTCTAAACTGTTTGAAAATAGAAGGACTTCAAGCGAGGATTCCTGTAGTTGCAGGAGTAGCATACAAGAATTCGGTTAATTTGTGAAAAATAGAGAAATTACAATTTATTGAAATGAATGAATAATACTTTTACTTTTGTAATTTTAAATAAAAAAAAACTATTGTATAATTTTACAGGTAACTACTTTATAAATTGGATATTGATGCTGATAATAAGATTGCTTGTGTTTAAACAATCATTATAAAATTAAATGATTGACATGAAATCATCTTCAAAATACCTATTTTATTTATTTAAATCATTATTACTGACATTACAAAATAAGACAGATATGCTAAAGGATTTGTACATTTGTTTCAATGTTTGAATCATACAAAAATATTTTCAAGCCAATCTGTCAAGTTTACTGAAAGTGTATTAAGGGAACAATTGGGTTTTGTAATCTATATTCTGTTTAACATAAAAAAACCTTCAATAATAATCATTTCAATAAAACAAATCCTTTCTAAAGAGAATTAACTCTTAATTTGTTTTGTTTTTAGTAGTTACAATTGAAATTGTGATTTTCCGTTTACTAAAAATTTATTCACTATTCATTTTCGTTGCTGTATTATTAACAGTATAAATAAAACCTACTCTCCACATAGCACCTTATAAGATCAAACAGCACCATTTATTAAAACATCGACTTCTTATATTTGATTGTAGCCACAATGCATAAATAACATAGAGGTCTGCAGTTTCTGTCTGGGTCATTGTTTCTGGCAAGTAGGTCTTCTGTAATTCATCTTCTGATTTCTATTTTGCCTTTGAATTACAAAGATAATGCTTTAAAAGTTATAAATATATTTTCTAATTAATCAGAATAAAGTTGAGATAAGACTTATTATTAACAACTGAAAAAAATATTTTAAAAAGTATTATATATTTTGTCCAAGATAATTTTCATATTTTAGTATTTAAACCTGTAATTATTGTTTCCAACGAAACCACTGATATCTAATCTGTATCGCATATATTACATTTAAGATTATTATTGATAATAACGCTGTTTATATTTATCTACAAATATTACCTCCATTAGTCTTCAGCTGTGTTGGTTTCATAGATGCGATGATGTGACGAAATAAGCTGTCAAATAATAGATGTCACCTGGTTTATGTAAGCCATCTACAATATTGATCACAATTCCTCGCAGGTTTATAAGATAGTATCATACTTTCATGAGGTACTTAAACGATTCGATGTTTTTTATCGATTACAACTGGCAGGCAAATTGCACATAAAACTCGCTCAGGAGAGATTATAGTGTTTATAATGTTAGATTATATGTTAGTTAGTAAACAGCCTTCACAGCTACATATATGAAAATGCAGATAGACAGTATTGCGTGACCAGATGGTAGGGTGCCATGAAAAAGCTTCAGTTTTGACAGGTCAAACAGTTTTACGAAAAAATTGAGGAGTACACTCTCAGGAGCATCATTATAGTTTAACATATTGTTTAAAATTATTTCACTTTCTATATGTTGTTTACAAACTCGTACATATTACTGTACATTATATGTTGGACAAGACATGTATAATTTTGTCAGTTAAAAACATTAAATGGTGGTTAAAATTTGAAGGCAAATGTGAATATCTAGTTTTCTCAAATTAATATTAAAGTGTGCAGCAGTGGTTTATGTTGTGATAGCTACTCGTACTAACCAGATTCATTGATGCAGCTTCGATCATACTGATGTAAAAAATCACAGAACAATACAATAAACAAAATAAATGATACTAAAATATACTCAAGCCGTGTACTTATTCACTTTCGGGTAAATAGAAGCCCAAAATCTTTAGAAAAACCTAATTAAAGACCAGTTAGATTGGGAATTATATTCAACAATTTTTTACAAACAAAAATACATCTTTAGAAACAATTAGAAAGAAATACAATTGATTGAAATACATAGAAATACTTAATTACTAGGGAGGCTTCTTCGTTGCCTTCGCCATGCCCGCTGCTTGTCCCGCCACCGGCGTTTTGTGCGGAGCTCCTTCTCAACATCGTCCATCATAAGTTCTTCGTAGAGGCCGATGTTGACAGTGGCGAAAATCTTGTCCCTGATTTTCACCCCCGGAGCAAGAACGAGCTCAGTAATTTCTTTGGCTGATGTCATGAACTCGTCGTAAGGGATCAGCTCAGTGCTGGTTTTGTCCGCTTTCTCGGAGTCCCAGAAGCGACACTTCTCCTTCAGCTCCCCCACACGGGGCGGCGTGGTCTTGAGCCGACGGCGGTGACGACAGACTCTCTCCCAGCCGGTAGCCACAGCAGCGGGATCCTCCCTGTACTCGGTGTTGCGGTACTTCCTCTTACGAGGGGCAGCAATCTTCCTGGATACCGCAACAGTATCCGGCGGCGACAACGACGACATCGCAGCCTCTCTGCTGGCCGCAGGTGTTGGCGGCAGCACCTCGGGGGAGACTAGAGGTCCCCCGAGGACCTGGCGATCGCTTCTCGGTCGCTTCTACATCTCTCATCTGCTTCTGTCTCTTCTGTCGGCGGGGCCGGGTCTCGTGCTTGGGACAGCCGCCGTACCGCTTGGACGCATGTACAACGGTCCCGCAGTTCTTGCACTGGCCGCTCCGAGTCGTCACTCTTGATGTCCTGATGGTGACAACACATCTGAATCCGCTGCGAAGGCTCTCCTGCAGTTCGTTCTACTGTTTTCCAAAATATATACTTATTTGAGTTCAACCTCAAAATATGCTAAAGCGTGAGTCAAACCTACTTTAAGGATAATACAATTAAGTAAAAACCTGAAACCTTTTTGCTTTAAATTCATGTTAAATCATTACTTATTTTCTTATATTTTAAAAATGAGTTTTTTTATAGATTCAAAAATACTATAAAGCTTTAAAGTTGGAAAAAATATTCCATTAAATCTGACACCCTAAGAAAGGTAACACCTGCTACATGTTTGAGCAAACATCAGTAGCTTAGCATTTCTACGTGCGATATTTTCCCCTACACTTTCCTTTCACTGCCTAAATGATATTGCAGTAAAATTAACTACTTTGTTAAAAACTAATGCAAGTAATTACTCCTATTCATTTAAAATATTGCTTTATAACTTTTACATTTTAAATATACGTAAGAAATGTAAATCTAATAAAATCATTAGCTATTTAAATTGGCTCATTTTTGATGGATATCTGTTTATGCTAATATACTTGTCATTGAACTTGGGTTATTTGTTATTGTTTTTGAACTTTGTTTAATAAATAACAGCAAATATTAATTTTAATTTGATTTTACCAATTGTATATGCTTCCTATCACTTTAAACATAATACAACTTTACTGATATAGGTTTGATCGATAAAATTCTGTCGAGAAAGTAGCGCAGTCCGTATATCGGGGCAATTATGTTGACATTTGTAAAGAAGAGCCTTCACCCGCTAAACACTAAGAGGGGTTCATATAAGCAGTTATTTGAAAGGTTTCGCATCTGACAGACAGGTTAGGTAGGTCTCACCCGAACGGAGTATGCACTAAATTAGATTTTATTGTCAAACTGATATTTGAAATTTGTTTATTGACAGACCCTAAATGTCAAATCGTTCTAATTTGGAACATGTTTACATTGTAAGAGTGCTATATATTAACATAAATCTGTGATAAATATTTTCTTCTCAAATTTCGTTTTCTGGGACAAAAGTATCGATTATTTGAAACCACAAAACCATTCTTAAGCTGATTATTTATATTTTGATAAATATCGCCAGGTTTGACATTTTCTTGGTCAATTTCTTTACCCTCATTTCTTCTTAGTAGTCGTGTAGGAGAAATATCCTCTTATTTCCAACAATAAGTGGCAACTAATAATAAAATCTGAATTTATAGATAAGTTCTGTTTAAAACTAATAAATCTCATTTTATTCAACAAGAAACAGTTTATCACAAGCTAGATCAGAACCAAACCACCATTAAACTGTGCATAGCAACCCCACTTACGCTAATGTGATAGCTTTCTACTCCCCGTTTCTCTGCATGCAAGACTCTCCCCATACTTAATGTCCGCCGAACCATCCACTCAGCTGTGTTTGCTTTGTAAAGTTAACGCAATTCCACTCGATAGTCTTATAATGGAAATTTCCTCCGACGTTAGAATATTATCTTAAACTATGTTCACCCTGATAGACCCTTTAATGAAAGATATTAGTTCCAGATTATAAAATAAAATTACATATCATGCGGTACGAATTTGTTGTGAAATAGTTTTATGTTAATTGTATATGTGAAAATTAATTACTTCAAATTATTATATAAAATAAGTTCTGTTACTTTATGAAATACTTGCATGAGTCATTAATTTTACTTAGCCTATATTTAAGAACACTTTGTGTAACTCAATGTTCAATTATCATTTTGAAAATTGTTTCCTTCATAATGAAATGATTTTAATCTGCTTTGACTTACGGGAAAGGATATTTAGTAGAAATATTATAAATGCAAATTCAGCCCTTAGGTGTAGATTTCCAGTTTAGCATGAACACTCCCCTCCCTATCTATATGTTTAGTAGCTTTTACCTATCTTGAAGACTTTAATAGCTGAAGAGGATTTCTAATGTTTATATCACTTTTTAATGTGTTATAATTTTTTGCGAAAATCCTTTTTTTTAAGAAATATATTTTTAAAAAACTACGTTCGAAATAAAGTTTGTTTTATATTTAATCGTAACGCTGGCATAAGCTTTATAGTAAAGACATACTATATTAAATCATGTTTCAAGCGTTTTACAAAGATTTAAAAACCTGTTTAAAAATGCTGTTTTAAACTGGAATTTCAAATCATTATTGATTTTTTTAAAAGATTACATGAAGATATTTTAACCGTAATTCACACCAATATTTAAACAAAGTTGAATGATTTCGTATTTGTTGTATAGGTGTTGCACACTCCAACCTAAAATATTGTATCAACCCTACTTTCTTTATTTATACGAGAATGATTATTAGTTTTGAACTATCTCTTCCGCCTCACATTTTACTCGATCGGGTGTTTGACATTGGTTATTTGAAATTAATTTAGAATACAACAGTAAAGTTAAGGTTGGCACAAGTTAGCTCAAAATACTGTCGTTTTAAATCCCCAAAGATATTCGAGACCTAACTCTTATGAACTTTATTATCAACCTTCCTCTTTGTGGTGTCCCGTAGGTAGAGTATTCATATTTCTCTTTTGATTTCGTTGTCATAATGAATCTGGAATACAATAACCCCCTTCCTACAACTTTTGAGGTCAAATATGAGCCATGCAGTGCAAAAGGTGAAAGTATGGACTGTTATATTTCTGGGATTTTAAACAAACCTAGAGTACAGATTGAAAACTAATCTCAGACAAGAACGACAACGACGTCTTAAAGAAACCTAAACAATACGGAACTATTCAAGACTATGTACTTCTGCAACGAGATATTTTCCAATACAGTTTTATAAACAGTCTTGTATTGTGTCTATTACTAACGTTAAAATCACTTTGGTTTTCGATTATTCTTTACGGTACATATATTTATATTACCTAATAAGGATTAGGTACGAATAATTCTGTAAATAATATGACATGTATATCTATTGTCACACACAGCCGTCGAAGGAATAAATAGCAAAGTTATTATTATTTTTAAAAAAATTGAATTTAAAATAGCTTATCTCACCTTTAAAAGAAGTTTCTCTCCTCGGGCCGTGGATTGTATGCGTGTATACAGTGTACACACACACACACACACATATTTATATATATATATATATATATATATATATTTATATATAAATCTAAATATTTACCTGTTATGGATAGTTTTTATGTCTAGGTTACCTATGGGGCTCATTGGTTTCCTTGGTATACGACATACCAATAGATAAACGTTCCCGGAGTCAACAGCTAAACCTTGAAGACCTCTTTCTTTGACTCTCGCCATACGACTACTAGTATTCCTAACGTGATTATTTTATATTAAAAAGGGGCTCCAAAAGTCAGGTTTACTATCGGCCCGCTGATGGGTGCTGACCTCTCACGGCAAACATTGAAACTATTCTTTCGTTAACTTTATTGACGTTTTGCGGTAATATATTAAAAAAAAGTTACACTATGTTAAAACCAGTTGAGAGAGCAGTGTTAGGTATACCATCCCAGTAGAAAATACCTCAGTACCTTTCAATAACTGATGAAGAGGTCATGGTTATTGAAACTAGTCAGTATATATTATGAAACTATTGTGTAGCTAGATTTTATGTGAACGCTTGTAATATTAACTTGTTAATTGTTCAACTACGTTCTAATGATCCTATCTATTTACTGCAGTATTTTATAGGTTAAGTAATATATAATATATGCAAGCATATATTGTCGTCATAATTTGCTCTCTAGGTAGGTAAACAGCCCCGTGATGTACTTTTTAGAGGGTTACCTTGCTTATGAAATTTTTATATACGCCAGTTCATAGTAAATAAAGTAAATTTTATAAATAAATAAAGTACCTAAATCTCAATACATGCCTATAGCGTTATAACACTTTTACTTATAAATAATATACAATTTACTTGCAATTTACATGACTTGTTTTGTTATTTAAAACATTCTATGTATTTTCTAACTACTATTAGTAAACTGTTACATTCTTGTGTACAAATTATTTATTTGTTTATAAAGCATTTCATACGATATCTTGATATTTTTTTGGAAAAAAAGGAAATTTAAATCTCAATCCATTGCACGCAACACTACAGCGCAATTTTATACTGGAGAGGCACTTAGTATTGAAGGTTATGCTAGTGAAATCATAAAGTTTAAACCAACTAATTTGAAATTATATCGTAGAACCACGGTAGTTTACAAAATCTAATATAACAATAGAATGATTCAAAATAAAATACTATACTCTGAAAGTCTTAATAATTCCAAGACGTAGATTGTTATATATTTATAATAATGTAGTGTTATACTTTAAATATTAATTGCTCTCTCTTTGAAATATGTTTTATTCCATAAAGAAAACTTTATCTCAAATAAGATACGCGTTTGTTTCTAATCAAAATTCTATACTACTTAATTATCTATTTAAATCCCACCAATAAGTTTAAATGAGGGAATTTCTTATAGTATTATAAATTGTTCTTCTTCTCAATAAGTGACGAAGTAAGGTAAATATTATAATGATATTATTATTTAACATCACAATAGTATACAACATATCTATTTTCCTGTTGGTGTATAGATGCATTTATTGCATATTGTGAGGTTATGCCGTCTCTATCATGTAGCATACGTAATACAGTAACCCTGTGGTCACGTGGGCTGCATTACATGGTTAGGGAGATATTAAAAAAATACTTAAACTAATCAGTATATATTATTAAACAATTTTGTTTGTACTCTTGTAATATTAACTTGTGAATTCTTCCACTAAGTTCTAATTAACTAATCTATTTATTGAATATTGTATATCAGTGAAGTATTATATTATATATATTGAAGTATATATATATATTATTATCTAAATTTTCTCACTAGATAGGTAAACATAGGCTGATCATATAGGGTTGAGCTTGTGTATGAAGTTTTTATTTACGTCAGTTCATAGTAAATAGAGGCACATTTATAAATAAATTAAGTACACTAGTCTCAATATAGCTCCCACAGCGTTATATCACTTTTAATTATAAATAATTTACAAATAACTAGCAATTTACACTACTTGTTTTTTTTTTTTTAAAGTTAAAAATCTTTCAACTACGATTAGTATAGCTATAACATGTTTGTGTACAAAAACATTATTTATTTGTAAATCATTTCAAACGCAAACGTGATATTTTTTTGAAAAAAAACAGTTAAATTTCAACCCATTACACGCAACATTACAGCGCAACACTGGACAGGCTCTTAGTTTATAAAGTTATTCTAGTGAAATCATAAAGTTTCAATAATTTTAATTGGAAATGTAACGTAGAACCATGGTAGCTTACAAAACCTAATATACCAATAGAAATTTACAAAAGAAAATCTTTATTCTGCAGGTCTTAATAATGCCAAGACGTAGATTGTTATATATTTATAATAATGTAGTGTTATACTTTAATTATTCGTTGGTCTCTCTTGGAAATATGTTTTATTCCATATGGAAAACTTTATCCAAAAAACGATACGCGTTTGTTTCTAAACAAAATTCTGTACGGAATAATACTTAGTTATGTAAATAACAACCACCAATAGGTTAAAATGAGGGAATTTCTTATACTATTATATATTGTTCTTCATCTCAATAAGTGACAAAGTAATGAATAAATTATAATGATATTATTTAACATCACATTTTTATGTAATATATTTTTTAATATTTTTATTTTCCTGTCAGTGTCTAGATGCATTGGTTGCATATTGTGAGGTTATGCCGTCTCTATCATGTAGCCTACGTAACACAGTAGTCTTGTTGTAACGTGTTCAGCATTACATGGTTAGGAAGATATTATTAAACGACTTCTAAACGACAGACTCAGTACTAAGGTATCTCGTAGGATCCTTCTTTACCAGCATAAGAACACGTAGATTCATAAGGATTTGGCGTGTTTTATCCAGCAGTTTTACCTGTCAAGGAATATCTGGTTTACACATGTTTAGATATTTTCAAAATGATTGAAATTAAAACATAAATTTCAGTAATTGAACAAATTTACAATAACAGTTTGGAATTTTGTTTTCAAAACGTTGAAAGTGTACGAAACATATACCAAACAACATGTAGTCCTGAAAACAACAGGAATTATATACAAAGGTCTTGTTCTTATATAACACCAATTTCAAGGAAGCTTTTTTAAATGTTTACAACATTGACAACGTGTTCTTTAATAATTACGAGTTTAATTCTCTTAGAAATATTGTTTATTATTCTTATGTGCAGGATTGTATACTATTTAATCAATTTTATTACACAATAAAACACTTTCAATGGTAATATATTAATTCCTAACAAGTGGTAGTATTGAAAATAAATTAGTGTATGTTTTTAGCAGACATTAATATTGTATTAATTAAAACAGTTTCTTTTAATCTCACTACACAATTATCTCATTAAAACAAACACACTTGCTTATTAAAACAGACTTGTTTCAACGTCGATGTCGCCTTCATCAGGGTTTAGCTACTGCATCATTAGTAGTGAGGTTTAGAGCTAATGTGTGGTGAAATTTAATGTGAACTGTTTTAACTTTTACGTTGGGAATTGTTCTCACTGGCTTAACTCTAAATAACTTAATACCTAATGAATGTTGTATATCTCATACAAAAATGCTGATAAACTCCTAGAAATAAATTTAACTGTAAAGCAAGTGTATTTATAGCCCTTAATCTGTCGTCATTGATTTGTACTTTTATATGGAAATATATCAAAGTATTTTACACAATCAGAGAGTAACATAAAACAGCATTTTTAAATTGAAAACTCTATATTGTTATGGTTCACTTTATTCCCTAGTCTCTTTTATACTCTTCATTAAATAGGAAATAAAATACTTTTATTGCTAAGATATGAAAATGTTTCCAAGAAAAGTACGAAACTCCCGTTCTTCCTGAAACCTTCATTTTACTCTCCCTGACTAAATCGTTTCTTTATTACACAGGTTTAGGTCTATAGCTAAAACTGTCTCCCTACCAATTGTTACTTTTGTCGTTTCTCGTTTTTATGAGTGCCAATATTAAGAAACTCATAAACATTTCTTCAGAGGTATGAAGGGAACTCGCTGACCGTAAAACCCTTTTTATTGTGTTACGTATAGGATAATCCTGCCTACGAAATTATTTCGTAGATAAGAGTTCGGCTCAACAGATTTTTATAATTTGAATATTTAAAACTAATTGGTAGTTTGAACGATGTTGTCTTGATCAGTAATTATTCAGTGGTTTCAGGAAACATGGTTTGTTAATATAATTGTTCTACAATAAGTTTTTTTCATGTAGATTTCTTAAAGGGTATGTTTTTAAATAGGGAAAAAAATTACATTTAATTTGAGTCTTACATACTGAAACTTTTCGTATCATTGTTTAATTCTTTAAGACTCTATATGTAAGTTTAAAAAAATAATTACATTTGTATGATACTTAGAAACAAATAAAGTATACAACAAGTAACATAATAGTTCTTTGTTAATCTCGATTCGTACTTAAATCAACAAAGACAAATTTTATTTTAATTTTTTTTATGTCTGAATAACAATCTTAAGTGGTAAAAGGGAATGATAATTTCCTTCCAACTTTTCATTTCCTTTCTATGTATGGTTTTGGACTATTATTTTTGTTTGTTACTATTTACACGCTTTATTGTTTTATGTCGCTTGCATTGCGTTGTAGCTTCTTTTCAATTTCTTTCGCATTGTCAATTTGTGAACCAACGTTTCATACCGCTAAACCAGTTTCTTTATTTTATTCCTTTAATTCATTTTTAACCCTACAGCACTATTTATTTACTGTGATATTTTGTGGTAACCATGGCAACGGTTTAAGGTTGTACAATCATAACGACAACCAAAGGTAGGGGGAATTCATATACGTCTTTGAGAAATTTAATTATAACTATTGGAAAAACGTGAAGCACGTCACACTTCTAACGTGAAGATTTACAGTTCGAATCCGGCTAGACCCTCAAATTTGTATATATTAGATATTGAATAAATATATGAAAAGAACTATATTATCATCAGTTATATTACACTATAGGTTAAAAAGAGTGTATTTGAGCTTGATTGAATGAATAAAACGTATTTTATTATTAATTGAAGATTTGTACAAGATATGAATCGGGAGGTAATAGAAGGAATTTAATATTAAATGAATATAGAAGAATGAGAAAATGCAAAAAATAGAATCCCAAAAAGACTAGTAAAGAAATATAGGCAGATCATGCTAATATTTCAGTAAATTATTATATACGTAAAACAATGCAGTTTAAAGCCGATTATTACCTATAAAATAACTTCAAACATTATGAATATCAATGTAGTAAACAAAGCTTTCTCCAGAATAAACATAATTAATGAGGCTTGCAAGTAGTTTAAAAATAACAGAGCATAGGTTATAAAATAGTTTGAACTGATTTATTATAACATATAGGCCTGCCCGTGCATTTAATATAAAATTATTAACAACAAATGCCTATTTTACATAATGCAATATAATTTGTGATCTGATATTAAAATCTTTTTTTAAGGGTCTGTCTTAATAAACTGAGTTTATTACAAGAATCTAACGTCCTTGGAAATTTCCATTATAAGACTGTCAAGAAAACTGTGTTCACCTTACAAAGCAAACAGAGCCGAAGGGGGAGGCTCTGCGGACATAAAGTGGGAGGAGAGCATCGCATGCCTAATAGAAAGCTATCACATTAATCTAAGTGGGGTTTGTAATTACAATTTAATGATGAAACAGGAGTCGATTTTACCCTGCAATATTTTATACAACAAATAGAAAACAGCCAAAAAACACATTTAAAAATTAAAACAGAAATTACTAAATTAGATGATAAAATATAAATGCAAACATCGTTATGTACAATCGGCTACTTTGCAAATAATGTACAGTAAACCAATGAAAAAAAATCAAATAAAAAAGGAAGGAATTATAAAAGTAGATGCAACACTGAAAAATATGCGTTCAGATGTTTAAATGTTTGATGTAAAAAAATAATACATCAAGTAATAATCACAAAAAACATATATTTAAAAGATTTATAGTAAGAAGGTTTCCACCATCAGACAGTTATACCTGACGTTCACGTAACTAATGGTTTAAACCTAATTAATGTCTGGCTGGATATATTTTAAATATTACAGTTATTCTTTTAAGAAATTTCAATGAATTTATTTGTTTAATATTCCGTCAGTTTCAGGAATAAATCTTTAGTTATATGATTGAAATGATTGTGGGAATCATTAGATAAATTTACCCTTATTCATGTTCTACGAAACATGTGTGCGGTAAATCTCAATTCATGCCGGAAGTACAACAAATGCGGTAACTACTGGCGACTTAAAATTAAGTTATTACCACTATATTTTATTAGTTCAATAAATTTTATCATGAAATGTAATACAAATTCAAATCCAAAACAAATATTTGATTTCCTCGAATGTCCCATCAACAGTGTTTTATTATATTACAACAACTTTCGCAATAGTTGAAACTGAACAGCTTTCATAAATCCTATTGTGTATTTTACAGTCAAAATAAACAATCAAGTGTCCATGTAATAAACTCTCTCGTTGGCTAAAAATTACTTTATCTAAATTCATTCTACTACATCTGCATTTATTTAGTTCAATATTTTTTTTTTATTTACCCCAAAATATAATGTATTAAACTTTATATTTCCTCAAATATATTCTTCGCAACTTGGTTTTTCTATTACTAGCCTTCGCAATTGACTGTACAGGTTATATACATCGTCATGTGCACTTTACAGCTGTGCTGAATATATAACTCGGTATGTATAGCAGATGACGTAATTCCGCATTTTATTTACGTGCTGGCGCCGTCCGAGTTTTACTACTTTATCTAATGATAACTTGTATCATATTGCAATGCAGTAGTTTACATAGGAGCTAACACAACAACAACGTCGACAACACTCTGTAAGAATTGTCTACAGAAAACCTTCACTATGAACCTACACATGAGATAATGAAAGGGACATGAGGTTGACGGAGTACACGTGCATTTATTGGAGTACACAAGCTTTTATTAGGGTACAATTTATTTTAATAAAGTTCACAGGAGTATAATGAAATACACATGCGCTCTTTCAATGGGCATTATACAATGACCATTTCCTTCTTATTTACTGTCATGAACCACAGGCAGTGATTTCGTGTTATTTTTTCTTCTTCAGTCCTGAATCATTGCTTGGAATCAGAACTCGTTGTTAGGTATGTACGCCTTATCGGACGAATCGATAGGTTTCTCTCTATCGAAAAGATGAATAAATATAATTCTAATTTATTCAAGTATTGTATTTACTAACTTTTTACTGCGGACGTCCAGGTTTATTTGACTCCGATGGACCGATGTTCATAATACGTTGCTGCATACAAGGTCCAAAACTGTTTATTGTTTAATATTGTTCTTATGTTATTCTGGCCTCCCAGTGCAGATAGCAGAGCTGCTCGTAATGGAATTTTTAACGAAAATAGCAGGAGGATATGAGTATATGGTCCAGGGTCTCATCTTACGTTTCTATTATTGGGGCGGAGAAGAGACTCACTTAACTTAAATTTAAAAACATAGGACCCAGTCACAATATGTCCCATCTTTGCTCGTGCTGCAAAGGCGACTGTGGATCTGGGAGCTCCTTGATACATATCTAGGGCATTTGTTTTTTGTTTAATGTCATAGAGGTTTATACTCTCTAGCAATGGTTCCATATTCCTCTGACTGATGCTTTCCCAGGACTCAGGCATTTCTTCCGGGAGTATTGTGGTAAGGAAACCGGGCCTATTTTTCCTCCTTGCTTAGGGAGTATATCTGATTGTCCATTGTCATCAATGCCACAGTGTAAGGGGCTCTACTGGAACTATATTAGTTTTTCATCTTTGCTGAGAATGTTGAACAAAGTTTCTATTTCTTTTAATCTGAACAAGTATATTCCTGGTTCCTGTTTTTTCCATCATGCGCAAGGCGCTTTTAGTCTCAGTAAGTATACAGTATTGGTCTGCTTGAAATTGAATACAGTTTACCATGGCTGCTTTTATTGTCAGCAACTCTGCAATGGCACTGGAGGTCACGTTCGCTGGTATATAAAATTCTTATTTGGTGAAGTTGTTATAAAGGCTGAATCCTGACATATGTAGGACTATATGTACTGGCCAATCGGTGAAGATTTGATTCGGCTTAGATTCTTAATCATTTTCAGAGTCTCCTTCTCTTGGGAATCTTCTTTAGTTAGGTGAGAAGGCAAGTTTAGAGTTACCATAACTCTATTTTGCTTCCATGGAGGTTCGTGGCGGCAAACCGAAATTTCTTCTGGAGTCTCGGAAGGCATTTCCCTAGGCCAGTTCCTAGGGAGAGGATTTCTAGACGTTTATTCCATGCTTGTTTCTCTAGTCGTAGCACTATGGGTTCTATTGATAGTTCTATTTCCATTGCTGCAACGGGAGTGGTTTTGGGACAGTCTAGGCAAATTCTTAAGGCCGTTGATTGAATTGCATAATGTTTTTTAATATACTTTTCTGCAGGTGACTCTCCAGACTTCACTGCAATAGTTCAATTTTTTCTTATAAGGGATACATAAAATGTTCTCAAGCTTATGGCGCCAGCGCCTCATTGTCGGCTGGCTCCTACTTTGATAGATTTGAGATATTTGCTACAAGCTTGAATAGTTCTTTAGTAATGTTATTCTTCTATTGTGGCATCTAATAAATTAGCTTATTTGAATGATGAAATTCATTCAAAAAAAAAAAAAAAAAACAAACAAAAACAAAAGTGGCTAAATATTCAGATATAACACACAAAAGACAAGGTTTCTCTTCATCACGGATCTAGGATTTTATTGAGGGGTTAAGATGAAATGCATTCGGAATACCCGTAACACTAGGAGCCTTTTTTTGTCTATTTTAAAGCATGATTTTTTCCGATTTTCATTCATTTACACACCAAGCATAACCACTAGTTAGGATTTCAGTTATGAGTCAGGGTTGCAAAATAGCCTCCGAAACTCTTTCTGTTTAAAAGAGTAAACGAAGGGGAGATATTAGAGTTTGACACTATTATCTACAGTATTTTATTTATGTAATGTTTTCTACATCAGAGGTCAAACATACAGCAAGGAAAAAGTTTCAAAGTAAGGCGATACCTTTCAAACATATTTGTAAAACAGGTTAAAACAAGCTAGGCTATTTACGTTTTCGGAAAAAAGTTATTTAAAGAATTTTAAAACTACAAGATAAAAAATATATCATTCGATGCTTTAATGGAATATAATAAATTACTAGTATTTCGTTTTTTATTTATTATATCGTATTGTTGATTAAAGTTGACTTAAAGTTGAATTTTAACTTAATTAATTAAAATTAAAGTTTATAATAACCTATAAGGTGAGCAATAGAAAATTTAAAAAAGTAAATCATTCAATGTTTCAGTAAGATATATTAATATTACATGAATTAGTTTATAGTTTTTATTTAATATATCGCATTGTTTATTTTTTTTAATATTTTTTCGTTTTTTTTTAGTACTATTTGAATTTTTTGAACAAGTATATAATTCTGAGGGATTAATCGGACTGGGACGAGGTGTCGTAGCATCAGTGTATGGAAGTGATGGGTAAATAATACTTGCATTTCTGAGATGGTTTGTTCAGTAAAGTGCTTTTACATAGAAATGTAGCGGAAGTAAACAATAGGGAAGGGTAGGGTTTTAATAAATAAATACTTTAAATTTTAAAATAAAAATTGTTTAATGGTTGATGTTGAAGTTTAGTGTAATTATATAAAGAATACATAATATCTTAAACTTCCCGATCAAAAGAATAATTATGCCTAACTAAATAAACACATACATTATTGTAGATTAATATTTTCAACCTCTTAATAAATAACTAAGTCCCTATATATATATATATATATATATATATATATATATATATATATATATATATATATATATATAGATATATAATATATTTATATTGTATATTTATAAATCAAATTTTGCTAATCATTGTATTATTAATAATCACATATTTCCTAACATAGATAATATGATACTTGTAAAAGAAATTAACAAAGGACTGAGAATGAATATTTATGAAGCTTTAGAAATACATAAATATAATACTAATAATGAGTTGATAAATGAACAAATACAAGTAAAATCTAAATTTGATAATATATTCAGTGTTTGTAATGTTAGGGCAGCAAAATAAAAATGTTTAATAGCATTGTAATTGATTTGGCATAGCTATTTATTTGATCTAATTTGCACATATGTTAATTTTAATTGTTTAATATTTCTGTTGATGTTGGTACTGTTAGCCAACGAAAAGCTTTGAATTGTAAATTCAATTATAATTCTTGTATTTGTATTTTGACTTAGTTCTTTATTAATACACAAGAATACATATTGCGATATATATATATGGTGATTCGACAATGGTCAAGTGACCGAAAGACGCCTCATCACTCAAGGTAAAATCATTGCACTTAATGGTGGATAAAATTACTTACAATAGTAATATATTAACTTCATAAAGTCAGTGCAACGGAAAAACAATGGATAACGTAAAATATCAAGAATTTAACACCTACCAAGGTAAACAACTGTACCGTAAATATCTTAACCTCAAAATCAAACTCCAGAATTGCATCAACAAAATACAGTTTAATAAAAAATGCTTAACACTTAATATAACACCAAAATACGCTAAATTACACTTAAAAAATAAACAAAACACTATTATCAATAAAGCAACAAAAATAGCCGAATTACACATAATTAAACAAAACATTAAATCTGCCTACCATAAAAAAAGCCATATCAACTTACAACTATACACAACCAATTTGGAAATACTGAATACTTTTGATACTCTCACACCTATTATTCACGAAGAAACACAACAAATTATATTTAAACATAAAACAAACACAATAAACAGACAAAACAGAAAAATTGAAAATTAATCAGAACAACAACTTAACCTAAAAAATAGCCTAGAACCAATCCACACCTCTAACAACAATAAATTCATAAATTTAACTAAAACACAGTTTACTGAAAAAGAAAAAATAATAATAACAAATTCTTTCAAATGTAACCTACCTAATTTCAACAAGAACAAATAATAAAAAACCTAATAGTTGACACAGAATCTAACATCCACAAAATTACCCACCAAAATACTGAACACATACGAAACATTATTAATAATAAAATTAACCTAATAAAAACGGAAAAAAACAAAAAATCGGAACAATTTATAAATAAAAAAGAAATTATAAAACTCAGAGAAAAACTTGAAAACAACGACTACTTAAAATTAAAATCCGATAGGTGATTCGACAATGGTCAAGTGACCGAAAGACGCCTCATCACTCAAGGTAAAATCATTGCACTTAATGGTGGATAAAATTACTTACAATAGTAATATATAACCTTCATATATATATATATATATATATATATATATATATATTAAATATGGTGATATGTTTTCTTGTAATATAGTTAATAAATTAAAAACATTTCAAAAACAAGAATACTTTTAATGCATATATTATTCAAAGCTTTTCGCCGATAAAGCTTTGATTTATACGCGAAAAGCTTTGAATAATATATGCATTAAAAGTATTCTTGTGTTTGAAATGTTTTAAATTTATTATATATGTTATACATGTGTTTGTGTGTGTGGGTTTTAAAATATTTTTGTCGATATTTATTTACTTTTCTATAAATGATTGTTTTAAAAGACTCAGGCTATGTGATGTGAAAAATATGCGTGATTACAATTGATAGAAAATGTACTCGAAGAAATGGAGTGGATATAAAGTGGGATGATGATATTCTACAGGCCCCATTAAAGGAATCAATCAGGATACTATCAAAAAACCATCATCAGACAAAAGCTTTATTATAATAATTTCACAAAATACTTGGATCGTTATCTGTAATTACCCTTTATCATTGTAAAAGGCAGTTGCTTTAATTTGGTAGTGAATTTTTTAATATTTAAAACTGATATTCAAAACAGTTTTAAACATGATTGACATAAATGGTTCAAGCTGAGAAATGTTTCTTCCAAGTTAGTGCTAAACATTGTTTACGATAACATATTTTCTAATAAATGTAACAGGCTAGTTTGCGAAATGGGATTGGGTGAAACTAAAGAGACTTTTCACGTTTGTGAAACTTTTTGACACATCAAATTTAGAAAATAGTCCTTCCAGAAATTTTAAAAACCTATGAAGTAAATTATTTCTATTAGTTTTCAATCTTCCTCTTTAACATTAAAAATCTTTAAATATTGAACAAGTTTAATGGAATGTAGTTCATAATATTTTACACGTATCGAATCTATGATTATCTCAGGTAAAGGTTTTCGTTTTACGGGTGATTTCATGTTTTAGCATTCTTCTTGGAACACATCGTAGTGTAATAGATCTCATTGTGTACTTGCGCAATTTTATAGCTTCCAATATGGAAATGGTTTGGTTTTATGTCGATAGACTCGGTTTTAATAGTAATAAAATTAAGAAAGTAAAAACGTTTTGTAATTACTAAGTTTAATGTAACAAAACGTTATAAAGCTAATAAATGTGTTTTTATAAAAAATCTGTTGTGACAGAGTTGATGTCCGTCATTTTGTCTTCTGAATATCATGGTATTTCTTTATTAAGCAGAAATATGTTTTATAATAAATCCTAATGGTAATAAGATATAATTAAGAATAAATATCAGAAACACTGTTTTAATAATATGTAATTACAAATACATAAAAAACAATTAAAGATCCAATAATTTGTGTTTATCAAGGGCTGCTAATTAGGAAGTTCTTTTCTAAACAAACTTACCCTTTCTAAATAAGTTTATCTACGATTTAAAAAGCAAAAGATACATGCGGCTTTTATCATAGATACAATAAATCTGACATCTTTAGGAAGGAAACAGATGGCACACGTTTCAGCAAACGACAAAAGTTTGCATCTCCACTTAAGCTGTTCTTTATACCGTTTCCTTTTACAATCAAAATGAAATATTTTCGGTTTTCGCAATTGTATTCAAAGCCTCATCATTGTATTGAAACCTGCTTTAAATACTCGAAACAAAAAAAATTGTTTTTTTAAACTTAGGTTATTGCTCATGTTACCAATTTATAACAATACTATATCCATTGAACATAAGCTGTATTTACTCTTTGTTTTATTTGGTTAATAGATGAGAGTCACCTAAAATTTCTTCGTTACTTGAAATACATTCTCTAATTATTTAGAGCTTAGCTAGTGAGAACTATTCTCAAAGGTAGAAGTGAAAATAGTGAACTCAAAATCTCTCTAATAGCAGTTATGTAAAATATATACCTCTCCTGATTAGGAAGTGATGTGCTATGTAATAGATTAATGTTATTGCTTTCCTTTGTATTTTTATCTTGTTTGTTTTATTTGACTTGAACGATAGCTTGACAATTTGTTAGTAGTATCCAAGCACTGAGGTAGGAGACATCGACGCCAAAACTAGTTTGCTGTGTGTTGCAACGTCCCTCCCCTTGAATTCCCTTCTCAGCACGCAGAATACAAACATTTTGTTGTTTAAAAAACTTATTTATAAACAAAACAAACATCTGCCAATCACCCCGCTTGTTAAACCGTGCTAAAATCCCTGAGTTACGTGTATATTTCCCGCTCATAGGGCCATGCCCAAAACAAGCCTATTCCCGCTGACTACTATTTTAAAATAAGTATAAACTCCCCAAAATTGGTTTATCAATTATGTAGGGTCTAGATATAGTCACACATGTCATTTCAATAGTCAGCTGGAAAGAAACACATGTAAAATAATACACAAAATATTCACAGAGTTTTACCACCTGATGATGATCTGCAGAGACAGCAAGGGGACGTGGAAAATATGATCGTGTTTAATTTACCTATTTTAAAAGGCTCCTGTGTCCTTTTAAACACAATCTGCCAGTAGATAAATCTCTGGACTTTAATAAAAAAAACCAAATAATCTTTAGGCTAGCTCAATGAAGATAGTTGAGAGAAACTCTTTAAAAACATTAGGTTTTAACTATTATCAATTAATGGAATTTAATTAAACTTGTTTACTGATTTAATAATCATTTTCATATTAGTTGGAAAAAGCTAAAAAGTTTTTATTGGTTATTCAACACAGGATGAAATGCAAATACTGTTGATTTTTATAACATATTTAATTTTTATTTATTTAAATAAAAAAGAAAATTTATCTTTCCAAATAAAACACAATTATATTGACAAAAACAATTCACTAAATAACTTGTTGTCTTTCATATTTTAAAATCTTATCATTTCCATATATATCAGTTACATTTACATAAAAATAAAATAATTTCCCAAATTAGACATAATAAAAATTTATCTTCTATATTAAATTGGTAAATTCGTATTTATGACACATAATTTTTAAATTTATAATATTCAAAAAAAATCTTATTTTCTTGCAAATAAATGGCTTATGGCCAAAAACCCTTTGTAAGTTTAATATTTATCATTTGAAATATTCTGATCACCAAATTAATCTTATTAAGCATAAAATTTATTAAAATCTAATAAAGAGTGAAGTCATTGTTTAAGCTTGAATATTTGTTTGAATTTAATAAAATTAACTGACTAAATTTGACGTAATTGGTATCGAATAGAGAAAATGACTTGCCAAAGATGCTCCTGCCGGTCCTAGAGTCCCACGTCGGGATTCCCTGGTCCATGAACATCGGAAGTCGCCATCCCTGGTTCGTCGGTGGTGGTTTTCCTCCATTCCCGCGTCTTGGAGGCTGAGTCTGGAGCCTTCGTCCCTTGATAGTCCTAGACGTCGGAAGCGTTGAGGTTTGGTCCCATCTGGCCTGATGGCGGTCTTATTCGCGATCCGGCATAGCGTTCCGCGGCACCTCGTATAAAAAATTTATTTGAGACTGTCTCTAAGGTCTTAGAGACCTAGTATATATAGCGGTGAAGTTAACCTACCTCACCCCGCCTGCAATACTTGCTATCTTTGGATTTATTCCTTGTACAGGCAAGTCGGGCAACGAATCCGTTTTAGCTTGCAGAGTTTGATTATCATTTTTGGAACACTGAAAAATGTCTATTTTATTAAAACTGCTGTAAAGTTTTTGTTTTTTAAGTTTTTCAAATTTTGTTTTCCCTCATGTTTATTCTGGCTTATTCTGGTTCTTCTAAAATGTCAATGAAAGTTCTACGTGGTTTTGTTCTTAAGTTAGCTTTTTTAAGCACTTAGAAAATTTTCGCCTCACTCCCGATGGTCCAATTTAGCTAGTTATTACAAATTTATTCTCTTATACTTTTTAATTTAGCTTAATTAATCTATTTATGGTTTTATTTACTTCTTCACTCTTTATTATTCTTATAACTCCAAATTTGATTAAATTAAAATTCAAATTTATTACTTAAAAACAGGAAATTATATATTTCCTGTTTGTCACGGTATGTCAGACCGTTACAGTGTGTGTTTATTAAGAACTAATTTTTTGTAAGATTTTTAGTTCATATTTTGACTTTTACCTTAGTAGTACATAAAAATTCCATTGATTAAACTTAGGTTCTTTCTCATGTTACTAATATATTACAATACAATTTCCATTGAACATAAGCTGTGTTTACTCTTTGTTTTAATTTGGTTAATAGGTGAGAGTCACCTAAAATTCCTTCGTTACTTGAAATACTTTTTCTAATTATTTTAAACTTTTCTAATAATAATTTAAAAATTACTCGCAATTTTAAACGTAGTTTATCAGATTCATATGTCTTCAATTGATTACTGGTAATAAAGTCGGCATTTCATATTTTATGACCAAAACTATCAAAGAGGGTCTACGAAATTCAGTAAGTTTCTACTTGTCATATAACACTTGTTATTACAATTAGAATATAGCATAGACCGAACTTGAGTATTTTTTTTATGTATTTATTTTACAGCTTATAAGTTATTAGCCAGGTCTTGAAGTCAGGTGATGAGTCTTATAACTATCCTTAATATAATATATCCTTAATATATATTAAAAGGATTAAACATCTCCTGTTGAAATTATAACCTAAACAAATTAAATAATATTATGTCCTTCCCAGACACCTACTCAAATACGAATGGTTGCTTGCCATAAAAGTGGATTAATATATATATATACAGCCTGCTAACAATACGGAGACCATACATTGGTCATTTTGCATTCAAACTGTCAGCCAGGTACTTGTGGCAACCATATACGGCTGCCACATAGTAATCCATGATAATGTAACACCCTTTGAAAATAATCGAAATAAAAATCATGTCAATAAGTGTAATAAGACGTGTTTTATTGGTGGTATACTGTATTTGGAAGTTCTATGGTCGTTCGGAATTTTTAAAAAATAATTTGTAATAACCAAACGGTACTCGTATTGATAGCAGAGTGAATGGGATTTGTATATCACAAGTTCGTAACATTTCCGCCAGGGGCAGCATAGTCGCCTCCTGTATATAAATTTACTGTATATTTCAAACATTCCCTAACATTGCTGGCATCCACATAGATATCAATCGTACTACATAATGTATATATTTGAATTGGACAAAGAATCGCTGGAAAGTGACCACTCGGGGGGTTTTGAGGATGCTGAATTCAATGCTGTCATCGAAAGTCACCGGGGATGTACTGGTGAGGCTAAACCCATGTACAAAAGGGGTTGAATTATGGTAAAAATGTCAGATGTCCAAAAATCGCGGGATAATGACTATTCGGGGGGGTTTTGAGGATGCTAATATCAATGGCGTCATCTAGAGTCACCGGGGATGAACCGGATGTGAATCTACGTAAGTACCAAAGGGATGATTTGGGGTAAAAAAGTCAAAAGTCAAAAAATTACTAGAAAATAACCACTCGGGGGATTTTGGTAAGTCGGAATTTAATGCCATCACCGAAAGTCGCCGGGGATGCACTGGTATGGTTCCACGCGAGTACCAAAGGGGTGAATTGGGGTGAAAACGTCAAAAGTCAGAAAATCGCTGCAACATAACCACTCGGGGGTTTTTGAGGATGCTGAATTCAATGACGCCATCGAAAGTCACCGGGGATGGACAGATGTGACTCTACGTGAGTGCCAAAAGGATGATTTGGGGTAGAAATCTCAAAATTAAAAAAAATACTAGAAAATAAAAACTCGGGGAATTTTGATGAGGCGGAATTCAATGCCGTCACCGAAAGTCACCGGGAATGCATTGGTGTGGTTCCACGCGAGTACCAAAGGGATGAATTGGGGTGAAAATGTCAAATGCTTAAGAATCGCGGGAAAATGACCGTTCGAGGGTTTCTGAGGATGCTAAATTCAATGACGTCATCTAGAGTCACCGGGGATGAACCGGATGTGACTCTACGTAAGTACCAAAGGGATGATTTGGGGTAAAAAAGTCAAAAGTCAAAAAATTACTAGAAAATAACTACTCGGGGGATTTTGGTAAGGCGGAATATAATGCCATCACCGAAAGTCGCCGGGGATGCACTGGTATGGTTCCACGCGAGTACCAAAGGTGTGAATTGGGGTGAAAACGTCAAAAGTCAGAAAATCGCTGCAACATAACCACTCGGGGGTTTTTGAGGATGCTGAATTCAATGAGGCCATCGAAAGTCACCGGGTATGGACAGATGTGACTCTACGTGAGTGCCAAAGGGATGATTTGGGGTAGAAATCTCAAAAGTAAAAAAAAATACTAGAAAATAAAAACTCGGGGAATTTTGATGAGGCGGAATTCAATGCCGTCACCGAAAGTCATCGGGAATGCATTGGTGTGGTTCCACGCGAGTACCAAAGGGGTGAATTGGGTTGAAAAGGTCGAAAGTCAAAAAATCGCTGCAACATAATCACTCGGGGGTTTTTGAGGATGCTGAATTCAATAACGTCATCGAAAGAGACCAGGGATGGACGGGTGTGGGCTCTACGGGAGTAGCAAAGGGATAATTGGGGTAAAAAGGTCAGAGGCCAAGAGATCGTTATAAAATCATCACTCGGGGTTTTTAATAATGCTGAGTCTAATCCAATCACCGAAGTTGGCCATGCACAATCCGGGAAGGGACTGCGGGTGTCGTTGTGGGTGAATTTAGGTAAAACTAGCCAGAATCTAAAAAACATTGGCATTCGAAGATTTTCGAAGCTCCTAGTCCTACGTCATGAAAATTCGCCGGGCATGTACGGGGTTACCAAGGGGTGATTTGGGGTAATATATCCCATTAACAATAAATCTTTCAAAATTGGCATGTTTCCAACTATGCAACATAACCAACAGAAAGAGTCGGGTTCGTGACCTTGTCTTGGACAGAAATTATGCTACATCTATTTACAGAAATGTTTGTGATATGAAAATATAAACAGGCGTCACACCGATAGCAGTTCTAGTACGTTTGTTTACGTCATGTCTATCAAACTAATCTTTATAACTTAGAGCAGTGTTTCAATGCAGCCTGTCCATGTGCTTTAAGCATTTTAAATACTGTATGCTTGAACGATTCAACTTGAAAAGATAACTGTTTGTCCCAAAATGATATTTTTTTAAAAATTAATTTATTTATTTAATTTTTTTTTTAATTGTATTTTGTCTACTTAATTGTCATATATTTTCTTTCCATTTTTACTTAGAATATCTAAGCATTTATGTTTGTTTTCTCATTCTTCGTCGGGTAATTAATTTTCTTCTATTTTCCTTTTATTTTCTTTTGGTTCTCTTAAAAAGGATGGTATCGTTAGCGGGGGCAGCGGAATGACTTTTCAGCCATCAGTTAATGTAAAACTTCTACTATAACCGTAAATTAAAAAAAAAACTATAAATAAGTAGACCTTATATTTGTTCAACCTTTATACAACTTAGAATAAACGACAAAAAAGCGAAATTTTTGACCCACATCATTTCATCGACTTATCTTTATTAGCTTATATATCCAGAAAACCTATTATGCCAATATCTACAAATTCCAAGCTTAATCTTCAACTACCGTCTTCGTGCCTGACCATCAGCGACGGGTTATCCGAAGAAGACAGTGATTCAGGTGCTGTATCTAATGACCAACTTTTAGAAGGCACCAAAGAGAATAGGGGAATTGTGCAACAGAGTGAAGAAGTAATTGAGCAAAAGATCATGATACCGAATCTCAATGAAGTCCATCAGACGATGAAGATGATTTCGAAAAAACTGCAACCTCCAGAAATTTACAAATGTTTCTATTTGTATAGATACATTGTTATAAACAATGTAGAATTTGTCCAGCAACAAAATATAGAAAGACTAGTTATACTTTGTAAACTGTCTTTGTACAGCCAATATGTCTAGAATGTTCTGAACCGCTGTGTAAATCTGTACCTAAATGACATCTGTGCGAGTGTTGTTAGTTTATATTGCGATATCAGGCTGTCTGGTGTAAACAAACATAGGTCCAAGCCACACAAAGATAAAGGCTCGCACTCGACAAGTACTCTCGTGGACGAAGGCCCGGAAAACTGACTTTCTGCATTCTATCTTTTCCACCCTATCTCTCATTTACATAAGGCGTAAACGTATAATTTATGGTTTTCTCCCAACATCAAAATGATCGTATAAAGACGGAAACATTTGTTTCTATACTCGACTTTAGCCGCTGGTAGTCTATGGTTTATTTTATTAATATGTTTATTGAATACATTGGTATTAACCTTTAGCGAATATATATGGAGTAGGCCATATTAAGTGTTACATCTGTTAATACATGTGTTGCAGACTAGTGTTACCATGTTTGCAATGTTACCATATTGTAAGAATATACAGCAAATAATAGTCACTTTTAGATTCTTAAAATCTGATAGAGATGCAATGACAATTAATTTTAAAAGCAAGTTAAGTTAAAAAATAAATACTTTATCCATCCTATAGTATCTAAGAGCACCAAGGGAAAAGAACGAGATGCATTGACCGGAACATTAAGATAAGTTTGGCCATCAAGTAAACAAACGTGTCGGAATGGCTTTCGGAGTGTCGGCTGTTTATGTTTCCATATCAAAATTGTGTCTGTAAATACATAGCATAGTACTCTCCAAGATAAGGTCGCGAATCCACAGCTGTATGTCTAAAATAGCATGTTTACAAATTCCTGAAGTACTTACATCGAGGACTCTAATGAAACACTGGGCAACAATATCTCAACTTTTCCAAATAAATGGCCAAGGTATTAAAGAGCTAGCGTTATTTATAGGCTATGCAACATCATTTTTATCAATAATAACATTATATATTTTTTTTTAATCCTAATACTCAAAAATAGTTTGAAAGATATAAATAATGTAGATAAGAAAGAACACGTGGATATATACACACATTCTATGACCATAAGGGCAAAACATTTTAAGTACTTATTTAAGGATACATGTATCATAGGTGTTAATAAGCCAATTAAACTAGAGAGCAGTTCAGGCGGTTTAAGCAATGGTAAATATTTAAAATTCTTTATTTCTACATCTCTGAAGATTATATGTAAGGGTATAGTTCTTCCCAATGTGCATTGCAGAGTAGCTAGGAATCAAAACGTTTTCAGAAAGCAATGTAATAAATCTATTATGTTTATCCTCGATATTCTAGTCCCAAGAGTAACTTTAATATCTATGGGATTTTCACTCACTTTAGACTTGCATGAAAAACTGGTTCAAGTATGGTGATCATTGGTAAGGAAACAAATACAGTAGTGCATGGATAATTCGAGGTAGATGGCACCGAGACACCGTCGGATTACCGAAAACTTGGATTACACGGAAATAGCTTCCTTTACACTAGAAAACCCTAATACTATAATTAAGAATGCACAAAATAGGCCTACGTATGTAGAACTTTATTGATTGATGATGTAATGTAGTACATACATAAATTAATGTTGCTTGGCTCTCCAAGACCACTGTACTGAATCTTGCTTGCAAGGATACTATACGATATGAATACCATACTAAGTATCGGCAATTATAGCTAGAAAATAGCCGAGGCCCGTTGTAAACTTTATCAGGACGCCCAATGTTTTGATCGTAGATAATCTTTTTGTTCGCCTACCATAAAAATAAAACGAGATTATCAGTAAAATATCAGTAAATCTGAAGTATAGTGAAAAATTACCGTGATCATCGGTAGTAAATATTTATGATTATCAACGTCTAAAGATTGACTACAAAACGTTTTATAAGCATTTGGTTAGGGTTGCTTAACTGAAGTAATTTTCTATCATCAAAGAATAGAGAATATTCAAATTGAAATATTAAGTTTGTAATTAGGAGTTATTTATTAACTGGTATTGCTAGTGATAGGATTCGTAAAATATATAACAAAGGAGACCGTTTTGAGAAGTGATTGAGTATTAGCAGACTTTGTCTTGAGATCAGACACAGCCGAACGAACTAAAATCATTCTGATACTAACTATAAAAATGTATGTAACATGTCGACCGAAGAACGGAGAGATTTTTTTAAAGTGAAAAAAATCTACAAAAAGTACCTATCTTTTACGTCTTGTTTTTTTTAACAAGAAATACCATCATAGTGACTAATTTCATTCTGTCACTGCATAACACTATTTTACAGCTAGTTTTTGAGGACGGGTTCCTCAGCTATATTCGCCAAAACATTTGTAATTTTTTTCACCATAATAATAATAATAAATCAAATTGTAGATATGAGAGCCAGGAGGGATACGGTTAAAGATAGAATTAAAGAAGAAGATTAAAATGTAATAAAATCTTATCAGTTATATTTTCAGGTGCATTCAACGTGTCTTGATGAAAGTAACATCACAATCAAGGTGTAATGTCATCCTTTCGGAAAATATCTAATTGAGGAATCAAATAAATGTTTTAACCTGCCAATAACGACTACCAGGAAAATTTAATGAATGTAGTTAAAGAAGAACTTTTAGAAAAAATAGGTCTTTACTCAAACACAATTGTACCTATAACAACCTATGACAAATCAAATATGATGGATAAATAAAATAGATGTATTACATTGCTTACCGAAATCGTTTTGCACCGTGATGTCTAAAATGCAATATACATTGGGAATAACTATATCCTTACATACATCCTTTAGAGATGTAGAATTAAAGAAGTTTAAATATTTACCATTGCCTGAACCGCCTGAACTACTCTCTAGTTTTATTGGCAGAAAACCACCTATGATACATGAATCTTTATATAAATACTTAAAATGTTTTGCCCTTATCTTGATAAAATATTTATACTGATTGGTATTGGCACTAAAATGTCACATCTTCGTGAAAATTTTACTCCTTGTTAGAATACTATATGCACCCTTATAAAGCATATACTCACAGAAAAATAAAACAGTTTTTTGGTTTTTCTGGTTACCTACCTGAGGTAAAGGTGATACAATATTTGTTGTTTTTCTACTATAGGCCTAACTTTTAAAACTTACTGTAAATAAACTTTATGCCAACCCTTTACTTATCCTTTAATATTTTTTTACAAGCAGTAAAAACTTAAAATTGAAATTTTCATTATTTTTAATACACTGAAGAAGAAATGTTGAAGAAAATTCGATGTATTAGTCTAAACATTCTGCAAAATCGTTCTTAAACTGCAAAAACTCTTACAAGATTGTAACACGAAAGAAATAGAATTTAAAAATTGTGGCAGAAAGCTCAATGGAATAAATTAAATTAAATGAGAATAAATGTACTTTCGTAAAGTAAAGGATATAAGAGAAGTTAGTGTACTAACTCTAACACTGATAATTAAATGAGAAATTCAGAAGAAAAAAGTTGAATTCGTACTTGGCCTTTATCCCGTGCAGTGCACGCCTGGAAATCTAGATTGAATATTGTTAAAGATGAAACCGTTCATTTAGTTGCAGATCTGTTGAGGGTTTTGAAAATATGTAACCAATCTAGAGAATTGATGGATACCTGTCTACACCTAACCTGCTGATTCACAAAACAATCGTCTACTTGCACTCCTGTATTTTTTCCCTGGAGAACTATTCCTAATATTCGACAGAGCACTGAACACCTTCAATGGGGCGGGGAAATTTTAAAATAGCAAGGATTAAAATAGGTGGATTTATTAATTTTAATTTTTTAAAATGACCTGGAAGAATGACACGAAGAACGCCACCCGTAAGGCATAGGTTTTTGCAAGTGCCTCCTTTTTTTATCAAAACATACGTCAAAGAGAGTAATATCTTTTATAAGACAGTGGCGTGTGTACTAGCCTAAATAAAGAAATGAATTAAATTGAGGGTTTAAATTTATTTGTGGATATTTGTTTTTATTACAAACAATAAATTTGTTAAGTTTCATTTCGTTAATTCATATTAAAAATAACGAATAATAGAATTTTAACAATCAGTGTGACAATTTCTAAGACAACTTAAGACAACTATGTACTATTGTAGCTGAAACGAAACTGATTGTAAAGAGACGTCCCGTGTGGTTGCATGTTGAAATTAGAGGGAGAAATGGCGGTATAAATTTCGCATTGTAACACGTGACCAAGTAGCGCCTGGGATCGAACCCGTCATGTACGTGTTTGTGTAATGTTTATTTTCGATCTCTGAAAGGATGACCACATCATTTAGTTTTATCAGTTTTAATCTTGTGACAGGGACCATTATAGTTACTTCATGATAGTATCTGTTTACTTCAGCTAGTTCATTCCCTCCAAAGGATAAAAATACCAAAATAAAATCTTATTTATTTGAATGTTTCACTTTACAAGTCATAATATTCTTCCTCTATTTTACCTTCTCTTCTCACAATTAGGTCTATACTCCAATTCATCATTTGCTACTCCCATAGAGGATCACCCGTATATCCCCATTAACGATCGATAACGGTAAAAGGCTCAGCACCATTAAAACTCCCCGAGTGATTATTATATATTTTTTTTTGCCTTCTGACAATTTTACCCCAAATTAGCAATTTTCTACTCTTGTAGAGCAACACCCGAGCATTCCTGTTTAATGATGTAGACAGTATTGGACTCAGCACCCTCCAAAACACTACGATTGATCATTTTCTAGTTTCTTTTGCCTTCTCACAATTATACCCCCAGTTCATCATTTGCTACTCTCATAGAGGGTCACCCGTGTATCCTCATTGACGTTCGATTATGGTAAACGACTAAGCACCATTAAACCCACCCGAATGATCATTTTCAATTGTTTTTTTGTCTTCTGACAATTTTACCCTAATTTACCCCTTTTCTACTCCCTTAAAGCCACACCAGTGCATTCCCGATTAATATGGAAGACGGTATTGGACTCACCAACCTAAAAAACACTACGTTTGATCATACTCTAGCTTTTTCTTGCCTTTTAAGATTTATACTCTAATTCATCATTTGCTACTCCCATAGAGGATCACTCATGTATCCCCATTGGCTTTCGATAACGGTAAAAGACTCAGCACCTTTAAAACACCCGAGTGATCATTTTCCATTGTTTTTTTGTCTTCTGAAAATTTTACCCCAATTCATCCCATTTCTACTCCCGTAGAGCCACACCCGTGCATCCCATTATAATATTGAAGGCTGTATTCTACTCAGAACCCTCCAAAACCCTACGATTTATCATATTCTAGCTTTGTTTTGCCATGTCACAATTAATTATACTCCATTTCATCATTTGGTACTCCATAGAGGGTCACCCGCGTATCCCCATTGACGTTCGATAACGGTGAAAGACTCAGCACCAATAAAACTCCCCGAGTGATTATTATATATTTTGTTTTGCCTTCTGACAATTTTACCCCAAATTAGCAATTTTCTACTCTCGTAGAGCAACACCCTAGCATCCCTGTTTAATAATGTAGACAGTATTGGACTCAGCCCCCTCCAAAACACTACGATTGATCATTTTCTAGTTTTTTTTTGCCTTCTCACAATTATACCCCCAATTCATCATTTGCTACTCCCATAGAGGGTCACCCGTGTATCCTCATTGACGTTCGATTATGGTAAACGACTCAGCACCATTAAAGCCCACCCGAATGATCCTTTTCAATTGTTTTTTTGTCTTCTGACAATTTTACCCTAATTTACCCCTTTTCTACTCCCTTAAAGCCACACCAGTGCATTCCTGATTAATATGGAAGACGGTATTGGACTCACCAACCTAAAAAACACTACGTTTGATCATACTCTAGCTTTGTCTTGCCTTTTCAGATTTATACTCCAATTCATCATTTGCTACTCCCATAGAGGATCACCCATGTATCTCCATTGACTTTCGATAACGGTAAAAGACTCAGCACCTTTAAAACACCCGAGTGATCATTTTCCATTTTTTTTTTTTGCCTTCTGAAAATTATACCCCAATTCATCCCCTTTCTATTCCCGTAGAGCCCCACCCGTGCATCCTATTATAATATTGAAGGCGGTATTCTACTCAGAACCCTCCAAAACACTACGATTTATCATATTATAGCTTTGTTTTGCCATGTCACAATTAATTATACTCCATTTCATCATTTGCTACTCCCATAGAGGGTCACCCGCGTATCCCCATTGACGTTCGATAACGGTGAAAGACTCAGCACCATTAAAACCCACCCGAATGATCATTTTCAATTGTTTTTTTTTGCCTTCTGACAATTGTATCACAATTCTACCCCTTTTCTACTCCCGTAGAGCCACATCCGTGCATTCCCGATTAATATGGAAGACGGTATTGGACTCAGCTACCTCCAAAACACTACGATTTATCATATTCTAGCTTTGTTTTGCCTTATCACATTTATACTCCAATTCATCATTTGCTACTCCCATAGAGGATCACCTGTGTATCCCCATTATGTTCGATAACGGTAAAAGACTCAGCACCATTAACACCCTCCGACTGATAATTTTCTAGTTTTTTTTTGACTTTTGTCATTTTGACAGCAAGTCAAAATCCTCCTTTATAACTCCTATAGAGCCCCACACATTCACCCCCGTTTAATTTTGTTCACAGTAGTGGAATCAGCATCCTTAAAAACATCCCAATTGATTATTTCCTAGCTTTTTTTTTGTTCCGATATTTTACCCTAATTGATCCTTTTGCTACTCCTGTAGAGGCACACACTTGTATTCCCGTCAGCTTTCGATAGTCGTACACGTTTATGAAAAGTAACAACTAAGACTTATGTGAGTTGAGTAAATAATTGGCCAGCTGAAATGAAGAAGGGCCATACTAATGTTTGTGTTTTTACCGTGATTACACACACGTGTCTTAGAGTCTAAACATTTGACTAGTCAGATAGTAGCACCATAGTGGCAACACTGTTGGTTCTCGTATGGTTAGTAGCGTGGGAATAATATACACACCGGCTGCTATATTGTTATTAGACTGAACGAAAATATACACTGGCTGCCATATTGATGCCTAAATGAAATGCTGCCGTATTGATAGTACTTCAGTCAATTTTGTATTTTTAAGATTTTATAAAATTAAAGTACATGGAGTAGTATCATGTTTATTAGAAATAAATTATACACGACGAAAAACATTTATACTCCACTCTTTCAAGTGGCTGCCATATGGTTGCAAAATGAAATGCTGCAATATTGATAGCGGGATGTATATATATATATATATATATATATATATATATATATATACGATGGTAGTACTAAAGAAATTTAAACTAAATCAATTCCTGACTAAATATACATAGACACTTTTAAAATCAACATTAATTGTCTAGCTTTTGTGATTGGAATTGAAAAACATACCCTAATCCAGACAATATTGTAATAACAAATAGATAAACAAGTATTGACATTTAAAATATTTTTTCAAGCAATTGTCAATTCCTCATTTTAGGGTGGACATTTTTCCAGTTAAGTGAATATATAATAAAATATTTGTTTCTATTAAACAATATAACTTATATATTCAAAATACAATAATGTTTTTCATTGTCTAAGTGACAAGTGATGTTTGTCTGTTATATTATCATTCTCCATACAACTATTTGGAATAATAACCGCCCTAAAATAAGGAATTGGCATGTGCTTAAAAATGTAAAGCTTAGTTTAAATGTTAATATTTCTTATTAGAGTATTGTGTAATATTTATGTCTTAGTAAACCATTGGGCTTGTAAAGGATTTAAATAATTATATACTCTTTGTCTCATACACACACACACACATATATATATATATATATATATATATATATATATATATATATATATATTTCATATTATATATTTTAATATTATATTCATATTAAAACATCAATTTTTTAAATTGATTTTTACCATTTGTTATTGATTCATATCAGTACGATTATTTGACAGCGGGCGATAAAATCAGTACAACTTTAATGTTGATTGTTAAACGTTTAAAGTAAGGTGGAGTAAATAGCGCAGAATTTATGTCAGAACAATTAAGTTGACATTTATAAAGAAGAGCTGACACCCGCTCAACAGTAACGGGTTGTTTTATTATAGAAGCAGTTATTTGAAGGGTATCAGATCTGACAGACAAGTTAAGTGGCTCTCACCCGAATGAACTTTACAATAAATTAGGTTCTATTGTCAAACTGACATTTGCAATTTGTTCTATTGACAGACCCTGGTGTGAAGTGAAACAAATTCTTCTGTTTTTAGACATATTAACATTGTTACAGTGTTTTAAATCAAAATAAATTTTTTATAACTTTTTTAAAGTTCTATTTCTGTTTACAGCGTAATATGTTTGAAAATTTTTTCTGCTATTTTAATAACATACCTTTTTTGCAGAAGAGTATTTTTTATCATTTATAATTATTTGTTGGGTTATTTTATTAATATACTAATAATATTATAGTCCTAATAATATATTATGTTGTAATAAACATGTTTGAAAGAAAACAATATTAGTGAATTATTTTGTAAAACACATTTTAGGGATATCTATACTCAAACGATTTGCATTGTAAAGATTTGTAAAGTAGGCTTCCATATCCGTCTTATTTCGAATGTTGATAATTCACAAAGTTTAATAAATGGTTTGTGATATTGATTGATATCATGTATTATTTCCCTGATATTCAGGATAAAGTTTGATGATGAGGTATTTAGGAAACCATAAAAATTACAGAAATGCATGTTAAATATTTGAGCAAGTAAAATATTGTAGAATAGGATATAGATAAAAAGATATAATACGAAACAACATTATGATTCACATAAATATTTTCCTCACAGAAAAAGGTTATTGAGCCGTTATTCATTATCATCCCCTAACTCAATGACTTCGTGTAACGGTACTCCGTAACCGGGGCAAGAGGGGTGATACAGGTAGGACGAACACTGAGAGCGGCTTAACAGTTTTAGCGTGCTCACTATATCGATCTATGTGGTGTGCGATGATGCAGTGAATCACGAAACTCATTATAAAACTGATAAATTACACTCCTCAAAGAGAAATGTATTATATTTAGATTATTATTTTTTTTTAACTGCCTTTATTATCCTATACCTCTATGTATACAGTCCTACGCATATCAGGAGTGACGTGTAACTTTAGATGATACTTTGGTGTCTTTGAATTAAATGCATTATTTACACAGCATATACAGTCTGAGTCTAATGTATTTATACTTAGGTTCCTTTCTAGTATTAATTATGAAGAAGGAAAATTTGGTTCATTTTGTAGTTTAAATTACTTAGTTCATACACAGGAAATATATATTTCTATATATGGTTCATACCGAGTGGTATGTAGACCCCTCTTTTCCCCAAGCTAGGAACATGTCTGCTTAAGCTACGTGGCCTACACTTATCCCCAGCGCCAAGGTAATAATATGGCCTCAATAAAAGAATTAAAATGTTCTTAGTCCTTCCAAATTGTTATGGGAACAATAGGAAACTCCTACTAAAACTCCTCCCATAAACGAAATGTTTATTACGTTTAGGAAATAGTAGTGAGATTCTTCGAAAATGCATATAACATCAGGTATATGGTGTCATACGTGATATAGCCTACTTAACTTAGGTTTTACTTTGAACTTTGACGTATCTACACGTGACACTATCATATAGGAAGTAGTCTAAACATAGAGGTACTTTATAAATTTATGGCTTGTTAAGGTTCATGAACTTTTGGGTCCCTTGATACTTGGGGGTAAGTTTAATCCACCTTTTGTGCAACGATGTTAATAATCCCCTTTACTGCAATTACCAGCGCTCCATTATACTCTTATAATTTGAAATGTAAACTGACTGTTGATACTCGAATATGAGAACACGTAATTAGTTCTCGAAAGTCGACAGGCATTTATTACACTAATTCATGAATTATTTATTATTGTAATGCTACAGATACTTACCTTTATTGTTATTCTATTCTTTATACGCGGATCATTAGGACTTGACAAAGCATTTTGTACTCTTCTAATAATGATCTATTCTATGTTCAACTCGACAGCTGTCTTAACTTTCCTGAAGCAAGGAACCGTCACTATATAAAATACATGTATACGTGACCTGGTTTGTGAAACAATCTCTAATATGGATCTTATATCAATGGTAAACCGAAAGCGTTTAATCTTAATAATTTTTGCATGTTTTTTTTTGAGGATTTTTTTTGGAATTGGAATTTAGATTCGAGAGTTTAATTGTATTATAGCCGCTCAATATATTCTATATGAGTATAGGTCTATGCGAAATGGCGGAGTACAGAAGAGCTGGATAGTTTACAACTTTCCTGCATAACCACAAGAAGAAGACGACAAAGTGCAAAGAAGCCTTATTCCAACCTCTAGCCAGAAAATTAGAATATTTTACAATGGGTCCTTGGATACTTTAGCATTAACGGCAACGTGCTGACAAGTTTGCTACAACAGGTTTTGGTCTTCTTGAAATAGAGCCCCAAGGAAGATATCCAATATATTATTCGTGCACCCTTATAAAACGGATCATCAGCTAAACGCTGAAGAAAACCTGGTATACGAAAGCTTCTGTAAAGGAGGTGATTGTAAGAACAATCGTCATCCTCAGTAGCCAAGGGACGTCGTGACTGAGTGTACGGCAGATCATATAGCCCTTTGTAGCGCATTGGATCACTTCATCATTGACAACACCATTCAGGGACGAGTAAGACTGGTGGGAGGCTGAGCGTTCTGTAAGAGAGTTGTAACGGAACGGCGTTGGCTGAATAAGAGTAGGTATTACATTGTATTTCATAGGCCACTTACTTTGACCCTAAGAATAAAATGAAAAACTAAACCATTCAATTGTTATAAAAATGAAATGCACAATTCTTACAATAATATTATTAATAATCCGTACAGTTCTGACTCTATCAAATTCAATCACAAATAACTAAATCTAGCTGTAAGTAACCTACTATTGATGAAGGCAACATAGTTGTATAAACAGTTTTAGCAATATAAATTTATGTCATTTTAAGTCGCATTTTTTCCATTCTGTATAACGCTGAAAATAAAAATTAGCTTTGTAAATCAATTCCTAATTTGTTGATTTATAACTAATATTTACCAACATATAAGAGATTGCTGTGACTTGGAATTGTGATTGTCTGTCCTTTACAATTGTTCTTGCAAAACGCGTTTTACATTATTAAACAAACTAAAGCAAATAACAGAGTAATACAAATAAATTACGAGGCACGGAAAAGTGCTATGGAAAATAAGTCATTGGGTCTGGTAAACTCGGATGTCATTAATTCATTTAAACTGAAAAATATTCTGGTAGAAGCTTGCTCTGTTAAACAATGGGGGATGTTGGACTGGGGTTTGGGGGTAGTTAATAACCCACGCATTGGTTCAAGAGCAGTTTTATAGTTAGAAGAGGCAGTTGTTTGAAAAACCTTTTGCTTTAATAATTCCAAAATTATTTCAAAACAATGATTTATTGTAAATGGTGTTAAAGGAGCAAACCCATGTAATTTTCCTGCTTTATATTGTCTACTGACTAAATAAATATTCATATTTAAATATACTTTTATTAGAATAAAAGTATTTTGCTTTTAAAATAGAACCATCTTCATCATTTTAGTACAACCCAATTTAGATGACCAAAACTCTTCGAACTATCTGTGTTCTGAACAATTTCATACTTTTAGAGCCAAATTAACTTGGACAAACGATAAGACACAGCTAAGATAAGTGAGTTATATTTTCCATATTAGGAGGCAAACTAAAATGATTTAAAAATACCTAGACAAATATTCCTAAATTCAAACGCATATGGTTGTTTTTTAATCTGTATAAAACAATCAAATGTCAATAACAATAATCAAAAATATACGAAATATAGTTTTAATTATATAATAATATAACTAATATATGTAATGAATATTATAAGCAACCTATGTTTTTATAGCTATATATATATATATATATATATATATATATATATATATATATATATATACACTATATAGTAAAATATAATAATTTTTAGTAAATATCACAATCTATTATTGATCAAACAATAATATGAATAATATTTTACTATAGCGATATGTGTTATAAATAATATTTTTAATATTAGAAATCCTGTAATATTTTAATAATTATATACATACGATACTACATATTATTAATATTTGTTATTATATTCTGAAACTACCTTATTCCTCTTTTATAAACTTGTCATTTCCAACAACTTATGGAAGTTTTTAGTCTAATTGTTCTTCAATGTTAAAAAAAAGCATAGTAGCCTTCTCTTGAAGCCTAAAAGTTTCCCGTTGGTTTCAAATTTCCTATTTAAAAGAGCAGTTTTTATTTTAAAAAGTCAAATAGGAAATAGGGCAAGCATAATAAAGTATTTCGGAAAACATAATAAAATGAACTTGAATCTATTATAGGTGGGATATGTATAATGTTTTTTCACATATTCAATTCAAACAAACAAACAAACACACACACACACACACAAACATACGGACAAATGATTTTATAAGTATTTCTAAAATTCAGTGTAAAATATCTTTTAAGCCTAACTACAAGCACCTTTTAATTATAGGTCATTATCTGTGAACAACAAACACTTGTTCACAGTTGCGTTTGAAGTTGTGATTTTTCAGTTTTCTCACGAATGATGATGATGTACGTCATTGAAACGCGTATGAAAATGAATTATTTATCATTTTGAGTTTCTTACATTATTTTCAAAACAATTAAACTTAGAAGCCAGCTTAAAAATTATTTTGAAAGCATCGTCATCAATGATTTTACTACACAAGTTTTAAACAATGTATAATCTATATTAATTTAATTTTACTTAGTTAATTATATGTGTTGGTTGACTCTCTGTTAATGATGACTTTGTGGTTGAAACGCTTCTGAAAATTTAATTACTTACTGTGAGTTAGAGTCGATGCTAGAGGTTAATAAGATAACGATATGGTCCCATCGACTTTATTTTCTAATTTCTTGAAGATTTTCTCGTGACAGTAAATAATAAACACAACTACTACATGTAGCTTACAACTTACATTCTTTACAATCTTATTGCAATGTTGCTATATCATCCATAACCCTGTGAATGCAACTTCCCATGTTCCCTAATTAGCCTATATTGTTGTTAGATTTATTTTTAAATATTTATATTGTTTTACTTGCATTGTTTGCTCCTGTGGTTTTTTTTATTTATCTATTTTTATAACTGCATTGACACTCAATGTTTTATTTTACAAATTGTTATTAAAATTGATATACAGGTATATATTATCAAGTGAGCTTTTAAGTTTTCTTTTGAGATCAAAAAGATATACTGGAGGATCTCCTGTATAATATATTTTTTTAATATATTTTTATAGTGTGGAATGATAATGAAAATACTAATAGATTGTATCTATGTAAAACAAAGAACATTTTCAGGATATGTATAAAGAACACCGACTATATACGTATTCCAACTCTAAAACTTAATATAAAATTAGGATATTCCAATGTCATTCTAATGAAATTGTTAAATGAAGTTATTAAAATCCTGTATTTATTTTTCTGTTTTAATTACCTTTGTGAACAAATCTTCTTCTATAGAACCAAAGACAGGTGGGTTTTATAAAAGTCAGTATTTCCACAGTTGCCACATTTCCTAGATGTGAAACAACGACGGAGGATTTGTAACGCTATGACAACTCCTCGCACTGTTGTTCTCTCAGCCTTGCCGACTTCTAAATACAAATTCAGTTTTAACTCCATTTTATAACAAAGTGAAGGATAAAATTTTATAAGAGTGTGTTATTGTTTCATTCACTAATAGAATACGACCTCTTACTATTGTCCGACATTATATTTTAAATTACCACAAAATTTTATATTTAATATTTTTCGAAACCAAAAATATATTCTTTTAGGTAATTTATGCATACATTTCTTTCTTTCTCAGTTTGTCTAGTAGGAAAACCATAATTTCACGACATGCTTGTTCTTCAAAAAAAGTAAATACTTAGTTGGGTCTTGATTCACACCTTTTTTGTCGTATAGGCTATATAGCAGGCGTGTGATGGAAAGAAAACACATTTTTTCTTGGGGCATCATTTATTAGTAAGAGGCTTCAATTTACTGTTACTATTATTTGTGTAGTACTTAAAAGCTAGTTAATTGTTACAACATAAACACTTTGTAACAAAGAATTTTAGTCCAGAGTTTCGGTAAGGGAACGTTTTTACTCACGAAAAGTAATAAATATTTAGTGTTTCAGGATATCATTTCAACCAATGCAATTATCTATTCGTCTATAGTGCTTATACTTGGACTAACGAGCATTAAATGTACCGTCATTGGTCCGTATTGCGAGTGGTATACTTCGTCATCACTGCTATATACTTAATAAAACGAGGTTACTTTGTGCTATGTGACCTATTTTTAATTATTCATAGAAATAAATGAAGAAATTGTTCTATAGTTTTTACCAGAATCAGGTGATTCATATTTTGTAGTAAACAATCAAAATGATTTTCCTTTTAAATACTCTTTCTTCCCTACTAAATGTGCAGATGTTTACACGCTTTTGCACCGTGCAAGAGCTTTATAGGATACACGTAGAAGCTAACATATTATTATATTTTGATAGTATAATATTAGTAATATTAATAATAATCAATATCGCTAGTGAAGAATACTTCTCAAAACAACAATTAACAAAATTTACAATACACTTTGTGATACGTAGAAATTAATTAGACTGATCGGGACAATGGAGAATTTTAGCTAATTTAGAGGTAACAATCTTTATGGTAACACGATCGTTAATGGTAACGTTAATTTAATATCGTTCAGCTTGGGTCTCTGTTGATACAAGACGGAGACGTTCGTTTTTTTCTTGCGAGTAATAAGTACGAAATAAGTATAAAATATATTCACGTGTGCTTTGTTTGTTTACTGCCAATAGCTAGCAAAACCTTAGTGGGCTCCTAAAGAAAGCCTTACAGCCCATTGGTAAAATAATTTCTTTTATATGCACCTTCCATCCTACGAAATCGTTAAAGAACCAATACTTACTTAGTGTATTCCTTACGTAGAATTTTAAGTGGTGCTTATTTTTATTGTTTCATACCGAATTATGAATAGTTCCATTCATTGAAAGGTTGCCTCAGTCTTTTATTACGTCCGTTACCCTCCAATGGACATTATTTATATGTCATATAAGAACATTTACATTATTCTATCTGGGATTTTAACATTTTCTCCAGGTCTCTATTTCAGATGTTTCTACGTTTTACTCCCTCTTCTAACCAAAGTGTTTAGAAGGGTAGTAGGGATGAGGTAGGACTAGGTACTGTAGATAAGGAAATGTTGTGTCACGTGAGTTGCGTTCTATCCTAAGTGGAACTCCAGAGATGTCTAACCAGGCTTTATAACGAGTTTTGTATTTATATATATAGTTGCTATGGTTGTCTAAATATATTTGTTTTCGTCTGTTTAACGCAGTAAGGGAAAATTACTGAAGCTTTCGACCATGGACAGTCAGGAGGGGTTTTAATATTAGATGTAAAACGTTTATAATTCACTGTTTTAATATTCACAATAATGCTTGTCGTTTTAAACCATTTCTGTCTATTTTAAATTTTTCAGTATCTCCGCAACCTAACTATTTACTTTCATACTTTACCCTGTAAAATTGCAAATTTAATGATACCAATTAGTATTACACTTTTATTTGGATTTCTCTATTTCTTCTAGAAATAAGTTTCAATTTTTATTTATAAGTCGCCATTCAAAAAAAAACACATACATAAATAAGTGGATTTATTCATTTCATTTTGTAGAACGAAAATTACCAGAGATAAGACAACCTAAGTGCTTACTTTTTGTAGAGTTTTGTGTCTTTATTGGCGCAAAATACGAGTGACTGCATTAACAGGCACGTCGTAAGAAAATAGCAGGGCAAGATGTCTACGCACTTACTTAGGATAATGGAGCCTCCGAAGGCTGAAATAAGCCATAAAAACCTTTTTGTACGGGGATAGATTCCTTGGTGAATTTTAAAAACTTCTCTCCGTACCTTTCAGGTTTAGAGGGGGTCCGAGTAATTTGAAACGTCTGTTATGCACTTGTTCTTAAATTCTATTTAAAGTTATCTTGCGCGCGTAGGTCTACGTCATGCATATAATAGTGTCAGGCTTTGATATGTTTATTTCAGTGTTACTGACGTAATGGGAAATTATTATAGTGAGTGATTTCAGTTGCGAAACGGATCTCGAAGGAGTGACACCTTGGAGAAGGAAAGAGTGTCTATATAAGCAAAATATTCAAGGAAAACATTTAATCGCAAACATATTTGTCCATGGTAACAATTAGGGTAGAGTTTAAATACAAATCAATTTATTGTAACTATGGATTTGAAAAATATGGAATTTTTGTAAAAGATATTTTAATATCTTAAAAAGATATCTTTTGTAAAAGATATTTTAATATAAAATAATATTCTGTAATGTAGAATATAAACAAATTTGTAACCGATATAGGCAAAAATAGTCATGCATTGTTTACTATTAAAGATCAGTAACAGAATACATGAAATATAATACTTTTCCCAAGTATTAATTATTTTGAAACATAAAAATATACAAAATACTCCTAAATAGACATACAATAGTTATAACCATAGGTTATAAACTTAATACAATTAGTAACATTAAAAAACAATTTAAGGTCTTCTTAATATCCCAATATTAACACATTGTTCTTCTTTAACGCGTTTCGGATCAACTCCATTATCAAATATTTACCCTTTCGGTAGTGTAGTTTAATCAGAAAAGCGTCAACAAAGAACAATGTTTCGAAGTTAGGAATGGCATAAGAACTTACTTAAATATATACTAAGATTTCTAGAGTAACAAATATGAATGCATTGAGAACTTCATTGAAAAAGCATTTTGCATAACTATTACTGTACTAAATATTCAAAACAGAGTATTTTCAGTATTTTGTTCGTGATTCCTCCCCCTCAGTGTAAGAACAGATGTGATTCTAAAGAGAAGTACTTTAATATAGTAATTTTATATTAGTTTCTAGTTATAAAATACCATTTGAACTGTTTCATTTATTTTATTTTAAAAAGTAATTAAACTTTCTCAATGTAGTATTTTCCAGCAATAAGAAAAAGGTCATCCAAGCGAACAAACTCTTTTTACAAACAACTTTTGACTTTAAAGATTATACTTTGAAACTCTTTTCTAATACTTTTTCGATACAGTTGGTAAAGTAAAACAATAAAAATCAAAGGAAACTGTATAATAGACCCCAAACCTTAGTTCATTCTTTCTTTTCAAAACTTTGTAAGAAAATCACTTCAAACTTTTACTACATATATTGGGAAACCCGTTTTATAAATGATGTTAATTATCATTACAAATGTAAAAATAAATGTAATGAGATATATATTTGAAACTCAAATTAATTGAGGTTAAAACTTTATTTACCACATTACAAGGAATGCAAGCTACAAAAAGCAGTTTGTAAAACTGTACATGTTGAATATTGTAATGAACATTAGGTTTATTTACGGAAGACATATATTGCTTAGATTCTTTTCTTTAGCTCTTATTGCTTATCAGTCTTGGGCCCTCAAATATCATTAAACCGCATTTACAGCGCTATTTTGTCTGCCTGTAGTGTAAACGTTATTGTTTGATTGAGTATCCCTTGTGTCTTGCTTAAACTAAGGTTATCTAATATGGGCCTACATATATGTATATAAGAATGATATATAATTTAAAGCTATTGTATTTGAAATACTTTTATTCGCAGCCTGTATTACAAGGGAAATGTACGACCATATATTATATATATATATATATATATATATATATATATATATATATATATATATATATATATATATATATATAATAAGGATCAGGTACTTATGTATATATATCTATATAAATATATATATATATATAATAAGGATCAGGTACATATGTATATATATATATATATATATATATATATATATATACACTTTTATGCTTTTACATTTATTTGTTTTACACTTAGCCCAGATAAAGTTTCCTATGTATTGATACCACAATGTCTTTCGAAATAATTTTCCATCTCCGTCTTTGTAATTTTCCATTTTATAATAAATGAATACGAAATGAAGTTTGAACGGCTCCAAAGAGAGAAAAATGTTTTTATAGAATTAATCGTCACAAGAGTTTCCACCTCTTGGTTTTCAATTGGTGTCCACCTATCGAAGTACTGACGAAGGGTATTGGACGATTTTTGATTGAGGCAGTTGCGTTCCCTGCTTGACAAGCTAGGACATGGGAAGATTTGAGAAAATTTTCTCAAGAAAGAAGGTCCTTGTGCCTAACCCTGAAGGATATGAAGAGATGAAACAATAAGTGATTGGTAAAACAATAAGTTTTGGAAAGTTGTACTTTACCTTTTGAGGAGATAAAACAGTGGATATTTGACGCCTTCAGACTTTATTTAGTGGATCGCATTATTCTAAATTCATATTCGATAAAAACAACATTCTCTTGAAAAAACCGTTTCTTACAAACCTAACTCAGTACCAAATCCCCATTAAAGTGTCCATAGCAACCCTTCATCCGCCTAACACTAAGTAGATGTTCACAGAAGCAGTTATTTGAAGGGTTTCACATAGGTCACACAAGTTAACTAGCTTTCCACTGAACTTAGTCTGCAATAAGTTAGATTTTCTTTTCAAATAACTATGTTTACATTATAAGAGTCCGATATATACACCCAATGTTTGTTAATTTTTCGTTCTTCAAATTTTTCGTTCGCTAAATTTGACTTTAAAAAAGCTCAATCTTTTGCCTTTACCTCTCCATAATTATCCTGTAGGAGAAATATGCTCTAAATTCCAACATTAGGTACTCTATAATTAAATCTAAAAACTTGTTGATAATTTGGTTTATACCCAATAGACAACATTTATTTCAACAAGAAACAAATTTTAAAAACAACTACCTCAGAATCAAATCACCATTAAACTGTGCATAGCAACTCCCCTTACGCTAATGTGGTAGCTTTCTATTCACTAATACTCGGCATGCAAGGCTCTCCCCACACTTAATGTCCGCCGAACCATCCACTCTGGCTGTGTTTGCTTTGTAAGGTAAACCCAATTTTACTCGATAGTCTTTTAATGGAAATTTCCACGGACGTTAGATTCTTATCTTAAACTACGTTCCCTCTGATAGACCTTTAAATGAGAGATTTTAATACCAGATTATTAAATCAGATTTTACATTGTAAAATCAGTATTTTTTTTTAAAGTAGTTTTATGGTAATTGTATATGTTATAATAAATCAGTCAAAACTATTTAAGTACTTAGGTTCTGTTATTTAAAAATACTTTCAAGTCTTATTTATTTTACTCCTAATTAAAAACACATTGTGTGACGCAATTAATATTTATAATTTTAAAACATTTGATTACATAATAAATTGGAATTAATCTGCATTAACATATATCGTATGCGTCGGTTTTTGACGTATAAACTAAGTATTAAATATTTCTAGATGCAAATTCCACAGTTCGGTGTAGATTTCCAGTCCTGCTTAAACCTTCCCCCATCTATCTATATGTTTATTAGTTTTAAACTGTCTTGATGAAATTAATAACCGAATAACATATTTTTATAAATATCGAAGTCGGAAATTGATAAATAATGAAGTGAAACTCTGGCATAAGTTCTTAAATAAACCCACTTTATTGAATAAACAGTGTTAGTACTGTTCTCGCAAAGGTTTACAAATTATCATGTTTAAAATACAACTGAAGGTCCAGAACGTATTTTATCTTTACGTTTACAGCTAAATTTTATATTATAAAAATATATTTTCACACTCATAATATATTTTCAGCAACAACCTCGACTTCTTTAGGGATACATTTACTCTAAATATGATTGCCTCATACATAACTAAGTTTAGTATTAGTAAACGTAAATGTATTACTGATGGAAAGAAGATTGTTCCAACAAGAAAAAAAAAATGATATGATTCATAAAGTTTTATTAATAGAAATTTTGTATAATTGTCGTTATTCTAATATAAATATATTTTTTAAACATTATCATTAGAGACTGATTTGAATTGACAAATAATAATATTTGACCTCAGTAACATCCAATAAAATAGTTACTTCACTTGCTTGCACCTACATGATTTTTAAAGTTGATTTATACTTTGTAGTATTGTTTATTTATATAAATAATATGTATGTTATATAAATATATAACAATAATATATTATAATATAATATTTTTATATAAATAATATATTATATATATATATATATATATATATATATATATATATATATATATATATATATATATATATATATATATATATATAGGATAATCATAATTAATGAGGCTTGCAAGTATTTTTAAAATAACAGAACATAGGTTATAAAATAGTTTGAACTGATTAATTATAACATATAGGCCTACCCGTGCATTTAAAATAAAACTATTAACAACAAATGCCTATTTTACATAATGCAATATAATTTGTGATCTGATATTAAAATATTTTATTAAGGGTGTAATAAACTGAGTTTATTACAAGAATCTAACGTCCTTGGAAATTTCCATTATAAGACTATCGAGTAAAACTGTGTTTACCTTACAAAGCAAACAGAGCCCAAGGGGAAGGTTCTGCGGACATAAAGTGGGAGGAGAGCCTTGCATGCAGAGTAATGCCTAATAGAAAGCTATCACATTAGTCTAAGTTTGGTTACTAATTACAATTTATTGGTAAAACAGGAGTCGATTTTACACTGCTATATTTTATACAACAAATAGAAAACAGCCAAAAAACAAAACATATTTAAAAATTAAAACAGAAATTACTAAATTAGATCGGTAAAATGTAAAGGCAAACATCGTTATGTACAATCGGCTACTTTGCAAATAATGTACAGTAAACCAATGAATAGGGAAACATATAAATAAATAAAAAAAGGATGGAATTATAAAAGTAGATGCAACACTGAAAACCTTGCGTTCAGATGTTTATATGATTGATGTAAAAGAATAATACATCAAATAATAATCACCAAAAACGTATATTTAAAAGATTTATAGTAAGAGGGTTTCCACCATCAGACAGTTATACTTAACGGTTACGTAAGTGAATTCAACGCTAAACCTCTGATGTTGTTAGCTGTGTTAAGAAAATCATGTATTTTGTAGTTATGTATTATTTATTTTATTTGTATTTCACTCGCTCTTAATTTATAAGGGGATATCATATAGTAGTGTGAATTTTATATTGCATTAAACTAATTCACAATGAACAGTTACTGGTACAACTAATGGTTTAAACCTAATTAATGTCTGACTGGATATATTTTAAATATTACAGTTTTTCTTTTAAGAAATTTCAATGAATTTATTTGTTTAATATTCCGTCAGTTGCAGGAATAAATCTTTAGTTATATGATTGAAATGATTGTGGGAATCATTAGATAAATTTACCCTTATTCATGTTCTACGAAACATGTGTGCGGTAAATCTCAATTTATGCCCGAAGTACAACAAATGCGTTAACTACTGGTGACTTAAAATTAAGTTATTAGCACTGTATTTTATTAGTTCAATAAATTTTATCATGAAATGTAATACAAATTCAAATCCAAAACAAATATTTGATATCCTCGAATGTCCCATCAACAGTGTTTTATTATATTACAACAACTTTGGCAATAGTTGAAACTGAACAGCTTTCATAAATCCTATTGTGTATTTTACAGTCAAAATAAACAATCACTTGTCTGAATAAAAAACATCATCGATTGGGTTCCAAGTGTCCATGTAATAAACTCTCTCGTTGGCTAAAAATTACTTTATCTAAATTCATTCTACTACATCTGTACAGGTTATATACATCGTCATGTGCACTTTACAGCTGAGCAGAATATATAATTCGGTATGTATAGCAGATGACGTAATTCCGCATTTTATTTACGTGCTGGCGCCGTCAGATTTTTACTACTTTATCTAATGATAACTTGTATCATATTGCAATGCAGTAGTTTACATAGGAGCTAACACAACAACAACGTCGACAACACTCTGTAGAATTGTCTACAGAAAACCTTCACTCTGGACCTACATATGAAAGGGGCATGAGATGGACGGAGTACACGTGAATTTATTGGAGTACACAAGCTTTTATTAGGGTACAATTTATTTTAATAAAGTTCACAGGAATATAATGAAATACACATGCGCTCTTTCAATGGGCATTATACAATGACCATTTCCTTCTTTATCATCTTACGTTTCTATTGTTGGGGCGGAGAAGAGACTCACTTAACCTAAATTTAAAAAGATAGGACCCAGTCACAATATGTCCTATCTTTGCTCGTGCTGCAAAGGCGACTGTGGATCTGGGAACTCCTTGATACATATCTAGGTCATTTGTTTTTTGTTTAATGTCATAGAGGTTTATACTCTCTGACAATGGTTACATATTCCTCTGACTGATGCTTTTCCAGGACTCAGGCATTTCTTCAGGGAGTATTGTGGTAAGGAAACCGGGCCTATTTTTCCTCCTTGCTTAGGGAGTCTATCTGATTGTCCATTGTCATCAATGCCACAGTGTAAGGGGCTCTACTGAAACTATATTAGTTTTTCATCTTTGCTGAGACTGTTGAGCAAAGTTGCTATTTCTTTTAATCTGAACAAGTATCTTCCTAGTTCCTTTTTTTTCCATCATGCGCAAGGCGCTCTTAGTCTCAGTAAGAATACAGTATTTGTCTGCTTGAAATTGAATACAGTTTACCAGGGCTGATTTTATTGTCAGCAACTCTGCAATGGCACTGGAGGTCACATTCGCTGGTATATAAAATTCTTATTTGGTGAGGTGGTTATAAAGGATGACTGCTGACATATGTAGGACTATATGTACTGGCCAATCGGTGTAGATTTGATTCGGCATAGATTCTTAATCATTTTCAGTGTCTCCTTCTCTTGGGAATCTTCTTTAGTTAGGTGAGAAGGCAAGTTTAGAGTTACCATAACTCAATTTTGCTTCCATGGAGGTTCGTGGCTGCAAACCGAAATTTCTTCTGGAGTGTCGGAAGGCATATCCCTAGGCCAGTTCCTAGGGAGAGGATTTCTAGATGTTTATTCCATGCCTGTTTCTCTAGTCGTAGATCTATGGGTTCTATTGATAGTTCTATTTCCATTGCTGCAACGGGAGTGGTTTTGGGACAGTCTAGGCAAAATCTTAAAGCCGTTGATTGAATTGCATAATGTTTTTTAATATACTTTTCTGCAGGTGAATCTCCAGACTTCACTGCAATAGTTCAGTTTTTTCTTATAAGGGATACATAAAATGTTCTCAGGCTTATGGCGCCAGCGCCTCATTGTCGGCGGCACCTACTTTGATAGATTTGAGATATTTGCTACAAGCTTGAATAGTTCTTTAGTAATGTTATTCGTCTATTGTGGCATCTAATAAAATAGTTTATTTGAATGATGAAATTCATTCAAAAAAAAAAAAACAAACAAAAACAAAAGTGGCTAAATAATCAGATATAACACACAAAAGACATGGTTTCTCTTCATCACGGATCTAGGATTTTATTGAGGGGTTAAGGTGAAATGCATTCGGAATACCCGTAACACTAGGAGCCTTTTTTTGTCTATTTTAAAGCATGATTTTTTCCGATTTTCATTCATGTACACAACAAGCATAACCACGAGTTAAGATTTCAGTTATGCGTCAGGGTTGCAAAATAGCCTCCGAAACTCTTTCTGTTTAAAAGAGTAAACGAAGGGGTGATATTAGAGTTTGACACTATTATCTACAGTATTTTATTTATGTAATGTTTTCTACATCAGAGGTCAAACATACAGCAAGGAAAAAGTTTCAAAGTAAGGCGATACCTTTCAAAAATATTTGTAAAAAAGGTTAAAACAAGCTAAGCTATTTACGTTTTCGGAAAAAGTTATTTAAAGCCTTTTAAAACTACAAGATAAAAAATATATCATTCGATGCTTTAATGGAGTATAATAAATTACTAGTGTTTCGTTTTTTATTTATTATATCGTATTGTTGATTAAAGTTGACTTAAAGTTGAAGTTTAACTTAATTAATTAAAATGAAAGTTTATAATAACCTATAAGGTGAGCAATAGAAAATTTAAAAAAGTAAATCATTCAATGTTTCAGTAAGATATATTACATGAATTAGTTTATAGTTTTTATTTAATATATCGCATTGTTTATTGTTTTAATATTTTTTCGTTTTTTTTTAGTACTATTTGAATTTTTTTAACAAGTATATAATTCTGAGGGATTTATCGGACTGGGACGAGGTGTCGTAGCATCAGTGTATGGAAGTGATGGGTAAATAATACTTGCATTTCTGAGATGGTTTGTTCAGTAAAGTGCTATTAGATAGAAATGTAGCGGAAGTAAACAATAGGGAAGGGTAGGGTTTTAATAAATAAATACTTTAAATTTTAAAATAAAAATTTTTTAATGGTTGATGTTGAAGTTTAGTGTAATTATATAAAGAATACATAATGTCTTAAACTTCCCGATCAAAAGAATAATTATGCCTAACTAAATAAACACATACATTATTGTAGATTAATATTTTCAACCTCTTAATAAATAACTAAGTCCCTATATATATATATATATATATATATATATATATATATATATAAGTTATATAAACATTTTATGTGAACATTTCATAATTAAATGCGTGCTAGGAAGATTCCTGCTTTCGCAGCTTTAGTATTATATAGGTGTGAGAACAGAGCCCCGGCAGTGTGTAAGTCGCCTCTGTATCGCACAGACGTTTTCCACTCCGATTGAGTGCATATCAATTGTATTGTTTTATTAAGTAAAATTTATGTAACAGTTTTCTAAATTAATTGTTTATTAAATTCAAAGGTTTGTAAAAATAAAAATCATTTTTAAAAACCTTTCTTGCTTAATATAAAACGTAACTGGCGCAGTCGGTAGGACACCTCAAGGAAGTTAGTGAATATAACGTCCGTCGGTTTTAACCGTTAATTGAGGAAACTTTAAGTAGAGTGAATATCTACAACCACTTAATAGAGCGCATATCTATTAAGAACACGAGCGAATATCGTGTAGGTGAAAAGTGAAAAGTGAAAGTTGTTCAAATGAGCAAAGTATTTTGGATCAACTTGTAAGTAGATCTTAAGATATAGAATTAAGAAAAAGTAGAGTAAATACTTTTAATTTTATATAATTGATTTTTAATTTTATTATTTTAAAGAAAATAATATTTTAAAATGGCAACGCCAACATTAAAAAAGGAGTATCTTGACATGATACCCGAGTATAGTGGAGAGCCCACTATGCTCCACAGATTTATTTCTATATGTGACAAAGTAGTAAATAAGTTTTATGTAAGCGAAAATCCAGAGGATTTTCAAAATGAATATTTATTTTCTTCTATACCTGCTAAACTAAAAGGCCAAGCATTGGAAATGGTTGTAAACTCAAATTCATATAATTGGTATGAGGTTAAAAAAGTATTATTAACCAGCTATTCAGACAAAAGAGATTGTTTTACCTTAAATTTAGAAATGGCTGAGTTAAAACAAGAGAATAACGAATCACCTTTTAAATTTTATGAAAGAATTCAAAAACTATTAAATTTACAGATTTCATTTTTTGTTAATAAAGAGCCACAAAGACAATTGGCCAAAGATGTTTTAATAGAATATGTACAGAAATTAGGGTTAAGAGTTCTCCTTAGAGGTTTACATGAACCTGTAGGATCGCTAATGCGAACCAAAAATCCAGATTCTCTTAGCGAAGCACTTAATATGCTTACTAACGATTTTCAATTTAAAAATAATAAATTATTTCAAAATATTAAACAGAACATTCCACCTAGGGCCCCACAATACCCGCCTATTCGCAAACCCCTTCCTAACAAGCAAACCTTCCAAAATTATAGGCCCAATTACCAAAATAATCCTAACCAATTTACTAAACCTAACTCATACGTACAGCAAAATCAACAACCGAGACAGTCTAACAATTACACACCATTAAAAGTTCATCAAAAATTTGAACCAGAACCAATGAGCATTTCCACACGTCAAACAGGGAACACAATTAGACAAAATAGACTTTATCAGATGACAGGGAAACCAATAGAGGAGGAAAATTACGATCAAACTATGAATCGATTGACTGAACAAATGACTAACTCTTATCTGACCGAACAAACAGATTATGAACCGCAAGAGGACCCTGACAGCTACATAGACTTTGATGATTCCCCGCAAGAGGAAAACGCATGCGGATTCACTCAAGAGGACAATCATACCCAAAATCATTTTTTAGGACTAACCACATTAAAAAGACGTTTTCCATAATGCATATAGAAGACGACACAAACGAACTACCGTACATCCACGATCCCAAGACCAATTTAAAGATGCTGATTGACACTGGAAGTACGAGATCATTTATTAAAAAATCAATAGCTTTCCAATTTTTCAAAAACACTCTTAAACAAGAGCCATTTGAAGTGAGTACAGCTCATGGAGTATCAAAAAAAAATACAGTTGTACGCTACCACTTTTAGGAAAAGAAACAACCAAATTCTATTTATTTGATTTCCATAAAGATTTTGACTTACTCCTTGGATTATATAACATAAAAGAATTAAAAATTAATTTAAATTTTGTGAATGATAAATTAATATTTCGCAATAAGCAAATGCCGATTAAATATTTTAACACAGAAAAACAAAATAATAATAATAATAATAATAATAATAATAATAAAAGCGAATGTCAGGAACAGAAAGCAAAAAAGGGAACAAGTTATGTTATACAAGCCCGCGCTAGCCAAATGATTAAATTTAGAATACAAAATATTCAAGATGGAGAAGGACTCTTACCATACAAAAACTTAAATGGATTAGAAATTCCGCAGTGTATAGTCTCAGTACACAAGGGAGAAGCCTACTGCCCTATAATAAACAACACAGAAGTAAATGTAGAATTAACAGTAAATGAACCATTAGAATTAAAATCTTTAGAAGAATACAATATCCTTAGACCTGATGCAATGCAAACGAACGCTAATTTCAATTTATTAGACTATAAACAAAAAAATTCGAGAAGGAAAAATTTAGATTTATCAAAATTTAGAATGGAACATATGAACTCGGAAGAAAAATCCGCTATAACAAGTTTAATAAAAGTTTATGCAGATTTATTCCATATTGAGGGAAACGATTTAACTCTTACCAACCAAATAAAACATGTTATTAGGACTACTGATGAAATTCCCGTATACTCCAGAAATTATAGATATCCAGAGATTTACAAGAACGAAATTAATAAACAAACTGAGGACATGCTTGAACAAGGAATTATTAGACCTTCAAATTCTCCATGGAACTCTCCTGTCTGGATTGTACCCAAAAAACAAGACGCTTCTGGCAAAAGAAAATTTCGACTAGTAATAGATTTTAGAGGATTAAACAAGAAAACAATTGACGATAAATTTCCCTTGCCAAACATTACCGACATATTAGATAAATTAGGACGATCTCAGTATTTTACAACTTTAGATTTAGCCTCAGGATTTCACCAAGTAGAAATGGATAAAAATAGCATAGAAAATACAGCGTTTTCAACAGAAACGGGACACTACGAATTTTTAAGAATGCCCTTTGGACTAAAGAATAGCCCCCCAACATTTCAAAGAATTATGAATAATATTCTGAGAGGCATCCAAAATGAAACATGTTTAGTTTATTTAGACGACATTATAATTTACTCCACTAGCCTCCAAGAACATATACAAAGACTTAAAGAAGTATTCGACAGATTACGCAAAGCCAACTTTAAAGTACAGCTGGATAAAACAGAATTTTTAAGAAAAGAAGTAGCGTATCTAGGGCATGTTGTTACACCGGAAGGCGTAAAACCTAACCCAGCAAAGATTTTGGCAATCAAAAACTATCCAATACCCAAAACCACCAAACAAATTAAAGGATTTTTAGGACTAATAGGCTATTATCGAAAATTTATTAAAAACTTCGCCAATATAACAAAACCGTTTACTAACTGTTTAAAGAAAAATGCAAAAATAAATATAGAAAATCCAGACTTTATAGAATGTTTTGAAACATGTAAAAATATATTGACTAACGAGCCCCTTCTACAATACCCAGATTTTGAAAAGGAGTTTACTCTAACGACAGACGCGAGTAATTTTGCACTAGGAGCGATTTTAAGCCAGGACAAAAATGGAAAGGACCTTCCTATAGCGTATGCCAGCAGAACTTTAAACGACAGCGAAACTAATTACTCCGCGATTGAAAAGGAATTATTAGCGATCGTATGGTCTACCAAACACTTCAGGCCTTATTTATTTGGAAGAAAATTTAAAATTTATACAGACCATAAACCTTTACAATGGTTATTTTCAGTTAAAGAACCAAATTCCAAGCTTTTAAGATGGAGATTAAAATTAGAAGAATATGATTATGACATAAGATACAAAAAAGGCAAATTAAACCAAAATGCCGACGCTTTGTCTAGAATACTATTGAACGTTACTGATAAAAGGTCAACAAACACCCAACACACTGTAGAACCAGACCTTGAATTATCTCCAGCGAACTTACTGAGTCGTTACTTCCCGGAATTGAATGAAGATAATGAATCTATGGTCGTACAACTCGACGCAACAGATAATGCCAACTTAGAGTACGATCAAGAAAGTGACAGTCAAACCGTGCATTCCAACTTCGAAGGGAACACCCAAATTGAAATACCAATTTCCGACGAGCCTGTAAACTTTGGGAAAAATCAAGTATTTTTATCATTAGTAAAATATGAGCCGAAGAAAGTAAAAATTATAAAACCCTTTGGAACTTCAAGAACCCGTTTAATAGTCGAAATATCAGAAAATAATTTCAAAGAGTACATAGTTAATTTTGTAAAATCATATTTGGTACCAAAAATAAAATATAATCTATATTTTGAAGACGATGTTTATGAGAGATTTGCATCATGCATAGCCAAAAATTTCAAACAAACTGAACTAAATTTAGTTAAGTGTAATAAAAAACTCTTAGACCTAACTTCGGAAGAAGATACCCTGGAAACAATAAGTAATTATCATGTTAGCAAAACCAATCACCGAGGGATACAGGAAACATACGAACAAATTAAGCGAAGATATTATTGGCCTAATTTAAAATCACTAATCCAAAATTTCATAAATCAGTGTGACATATGTCAAAGAACCAAATATGACAGAATTCCCTTACAACTAGAGATGAACTTGACACCTACAGCTGCAAGGCCTTTCCAGATAATTCACATCGACACTATCTCTTTAGAAAAGAATGCGTTTATCAGCATTGTCGACAGTTTCACAAAGTATGCTCAAGCTTATCGCTTGGGAAGCTCTCAAGCTACAGAGATTGCAGACAAGTAATTAGATTATTTTTTGCGCAGTTCTGCTTACCAACAGTTATTATCTCAGACAATGGAACGGAGTTTAATAACAGAATTGTGAAGGAGATATTAGACCTGCATAAAATCAAAATCCATTTTATCAGTACACAAAACCCCCAATCAAACGGATTATGTGAAAGATTTCATTCCACCTTAATAGAACACATAAGGCTGTTAAATAATCAAATCGAATTTAAAAAAGACAGTATAATTAAGAAAGTCAAATATGCTATAATAGCCTATAACAATAGCATACATTCAGTCACAAAATTAACGCCGTGCGAAGTCTTATTTGGACACATAAATTCAAACTCTTTATTAGATATAGATTTAGAAAAACAAATTGTAAATGACTACGTTTTAAACCATAAAGAAAAAACAAAAATACTTTACGAAAACATTAGGGATAGCAATCAAAGAATTAAAGAAAACGTTTTAGAAAAAAGGAATGTAAACAAAGAACCACTTCCAGAAATACCATCTGAAGTTTATATAAAGTCAGTTCAGAAGCAAAGCAAAACGAAAAACAGATATAGCAAGGAAGAGATAGCTTCAATAAACAAGGAAAGAAAAACTGGTAAAATAAAGCCTAGACATCATAACACAAAGGACAAGATACATTTGTCGAAAATTAAAAGGCCTAAGAAGATAAAAAATGTAATTAATGCTCAAAATAATTTTCCAGGTCCCTCCTGTTCGTCATTAGCACAGCCACCGACTCAGCAGAGATCAGAGAAGTCAACAACAACCTCGGAATAATCCCAATAGACCTTGGGCCGGCCAAATTAGAATCTTCCTACCATACCTTTGTCCACTATTTTAATGTAAGAAACTTAGTAGCTCATCTAAATAACATTGATGCTTATTATTATGACGTATTGCAAAATTTTGAAACTAGTTGCTACAATTGTAACGGTAGCTTATTAAACAATGAATATGTAACCGATAACAGTAATAGAATAAGAGATATTGTTAATTATTTTAAATATGTTAAACAGTAAAAATGTAATAGAAGAAAAATTAGAAATTATACTCTTAAGAGAGAATGGTAACAAAAGAACAAAAAGGGGTCTTATAGATGGACTAGGGTCCGTTATCAAATCTTTAACAGGCAATTTAGATGCATATGATGGTAAAAAATATGACAAAATAATTAAAGATATTGAAAATGAGCAAATTAAAATTAATTATCAAATTGAATCTCAATACTCCTTTAGTAATAATATTATGAAGGAATTAAATAAAACTTTTATTGTAATTGATGAAAATTTTGTAGAATTAAAAAATAAGTTAAGTATTGTGAATCGTAATGTAAATGACTTTGTTGAACTAGAAAAATTTAGAAGTATTCTAAACCAATTGAACATTTTATATGACATGATGTTACAGGTAATCACAGATTTAGAAAATTCTCTTACATTTTGTAAACTAGGTGTTGTACACCCTAGTGTTATTTAAACCCAAGAATTATATGAAGAATTAAACAAAATTTATAAATATTATAATGAGAGGTTACCTTTAGAACCTAAAATGGAAAATATGTGGGAATTAGAGAACCTAATTAAAGTTAATTGTAAACTAAATTCTGAAAGGATTGTTTATTTTATAAATTTACCCATTGTAGAAAAAACTCAATTTAAATTGTATAAATTACACTCTATACCCACAAAATATGAAACAGATTATGTAACAATTATACCAAAAGTAAGGTACATATTAGTGTCTAACTCTGTAATATTAGGTTTAGACAATGAATGTAACTGTAAAACCGATTCCATATACTTTTGCTCATTCGACATTCTAACACACCATAAATTAGACTGTGAAGTGTCCATTATCAGGAACAACGATGCCAGCAACTGTGAATATACTGCATTGGAAGTTACAGACAACTTAATTAACTGGATCCCAGAACTCAACCTTTACCTAGCGACCTTCCCCAACAAGCAGACTCTTGAAATTACCAATCGCAAGGCAACTACCACCGTCACCCTTCAAGGCATATATTTGATAAAAACTAATAATGATTCAATCTTTTTCAACAACATGAAACTGAGCCATACATCAACAACTTCGGGAGGCCATCCTATTTTCATGGACACGTCCAAACTACAATTTTCAATGAGTAAAATGCCAGAATTCTCAGTAAACGTTAAACGCCTAGAGTTGGACAAAATAAACACAGAAACCATCTCAAGAATTGACCCAACTATGGAAATAACCCACCACATCAGTATCTGGACTATTGCCCTTTACGGAGGCGTATTCAGCAGCCTTATATACTTCGCCCTCATCAGGAAGAAGAAGAAGACTTCAACCAACGCCGAAACTTCGCCAACCCCCGAAGTTCTCTTTAGGGATGGAGGAGTTATATAAACATTTTATGTGAACATTTCATAATTAAATGCGTGCTAGGAAGATTCCTGCTTACGCAGCTTTAGTATTATATAGGTGTGAGAACAGAGCCCCGGCAGTGTGTAAGTCGCCTCTGTATCGCACAGACGTTTTCCACTCCGATTGAGTGCATATCAATTGTATTGTTTTATTAAGTAAAATTTATGTAACAGTTTTCTAAATTAATTGTTTATTAAATTCAAAGGTTTGTAAAAATAAAAATCATTTTTAAAAACCTTTCTTGCTTAATATAAAACGTAACTTATATATATATATATATATATATATATATATATATATATATATATATATATGTATATATATATATAATATATTTATATTGTATATTTATAAATCAAATTTTGCTAATCATTGTATTAATAATAATCACATATTTCCTAACATAGATAATATGATACTTGTAGAAGAAATTAACAAAGGCCTGAGAATGAATATTTATGAAGCTTTAGAAATACATAAATATAATACTAATAATGAGTTGATATATTAACAAATACAAGTAACATCTAAATTTGATAATATATTCAGTGTTTGTAATGTTAGGGCAACAAAATAAAAATGTTTAACAGCATTGTGATTGATTTGGCATAGCTATTTATTTGATCTAATTTGCACATATGTTAATTTTAATTGTTTAATATTTCTGTTGATGTTGGTACTGTTAGCCAACGAAAAGCTTTGAATTGTAAATTCAATTATAATTCTTGTATTTGTATTTTGACTTAGTTCATTATTAATACACAAGAATACATATTGCGATATATATATATATATATATATATATATATATATAAGTATATATATATATATATATATATATATATATATATATATATATATATATATATATATATGTGGTGATTCGACAATGGTCAAGTGAAAGAAAGACGCCTCATCACTCAAGGTAAAATCATTGCACTTAATGGTGGATAAAATTACTTACAATAGTAATATATTAACTTCATAAAGTCAGTGCAACGGAAAAACAATGGATAACGTAAAATATCTAGAATTTAACACCTACCAAGGTAAACAACTATACCGTAAATATCTTAACCTTAAAATCAAACTCCAGAATTGCATCAACAAAATACAGTTTATTAAAAAATGCTTAACACTTAATATAACACCAAAATACGCTAAATTACACTTAAAAAATAAACAAAACACTATTATCAATAAAGCAACAAAAATAGCCGAATTACACATAATTAAACAAAACATTAAATCTGCCTACCATAAAAAACCCATATCAACTTACAACTATACTCAACCAATTTGGAAATACTGAATACTTTTGATACTCTCACACCTATTATTCACGAAAAACACAACAAATTATATTAAAACATAAAACAAACACAATAAACAGACAAAACAGGAAAATTTAAAATTTATCAAAACAACAACATAAACTAAAAAATAGCCTAGAACCAATCCACACCTCTAACAACAATAAATTCATAAATTTAACTAAAACACAGTTTACTGAAAAAGAAAATATAATTATAACAAATTCCTTCAAATGTAACCTACCTAAATTCAACAAAAACAAATAATAAAAAACCTAATAGTTGACACAGAATCTAACATCCACAAAATTACCCACCAAAATACTGAACACATACGAAACATTATTAATAATAAAATTAACCTAATAAAAACGAAATAAAACAAAAAATCGGAACAATTTATATATAAAAAAGAAATTATAAAACTCAGAGAAAAACCAGAAAACAACGACTACTTAAAATTAAAATCCGATAGGTGATTCGACAATGGTCAAGTGACCGAAAGACGCCTCATCACTCAAGGTAAAATCAATGCACTTAATGGTGGATAAAATTAATTACAATAGTAATATATTAACTTCATATATATATATATATATATATATATATATATATATTAAATATGGTGATATGTTTTCTTGTAATATAGTTAATAAATTAAAAACATTTCAAAAACAAGAATACTTTTAATGCATATATTATTCAAAGCTTTTCGCCGATTTATATAAAGCTTTGATTTATACGCGAAAAGCTTTGAATAATGTATGCATTAAAAGTATTCTTGTGTTTGAAATGTTTTAAATTTATTATATATGTTATACATGTGTTTGTGTGTGTGGGTTTTAAAATATTTTTGTCGATATTTATTTACTTTTCTATAAATGATTGTTTTAAAAGACTCAGGTTATGTGATGTGAAAAATATGCGTGATTACAATTGTTAGAAAATGTACTCGAAGAAATGGAGTGGATATAAAGTGGGATGATGATATTCTACAGGCCCCATTAAAGGAATCAATCAGGATACTATCAAAAAAACATCATCAGACAAAAGCTTTATTATAATAATTTCACAAAATACTTGGATCGTTATCTGTAATTACCCTTTATCATTGTAAAAGGCAGTGGCTTTAATTTGGTAGTGAATTTGTTAATATTTAAAACTGATATTCAAAACAGTTTTAAACATGATTGACATAAATGGTTCAAGCTGAGAAATGTTTCTTCCAAGTTAGTGCTAAACATTGTTTACGATAACACATTTTCTAATAAATGTAACAGGCTAGTTTGCGAAATGTGATTGGGTGAAACTAAAGAGACTTTTCACGTTTGTAAAACTTTTTGACACATCAAATTTAGAAAATAGTCCTTCCAGAAATTTTAAAAACCTATGAAGTAAATTATTTCTATTTGTTTTCAATCTTCTTCTTTAACATTAAAAATACCTTAAATATTGAACAAATTTAATGGAATGTAGCTCAGAATATTTTAGACATATCGAACCTATGATTATCTCAGGCAAAGGTTTAGGTTTTATGGGTGATTTCATGTTTTAGCATTCTTCTTGGAACACATCGTAGTGTAATAGATCTTATTGTGTACTTGCGCAATTTTAAAGCTTCTAATATGGAAATGGTTGGTTTTATGTCGATAGACTCGGTTTTAATAGTAATAAAATTAAGAAAGTAAAAACGTTTTGTAATTACTAAATTTAATATAACAAAACATTATAACGCTAATAAATGTGTTTTTATAAAAAATCTGTTCTGACAGAGTTGATGTACCCCGTTTCGTCTTCTGAATATCATGGTATTCCTTTAATAGGCAAAAATATGTTTTATAATAAATCATATTATTAATAAGATATATTTTAGAATAAATATCTGAACCAATTTTTTTAATTTTTTTTGCTCCATATCAGTGTAAATATATTAATTCCAATCACTAATTACTGTTTTCCAAATAAAACTACTAATTTTTTATTTCTATCAGAAAGATATCATTTGAGCTTATTCTTGAAAACAATGCTGTTTATATTTATCTACAAATATTACCCATATTGAGTCGTCAGCTGTGTTGGTTTCATAAATGTGACGATGCAACGAATTGAGCTGTTAAGTAATATATGTGACCTGGATTATGTGAGCAATCTTATCACAAATCTTCTTAGGTTAGAGGAATATTACTTTAAAGAAGTACTTAAATTATTCGATGTTTTATAATCGATTATAACCGGCAGTCAAACCGTTTAGGAGATAAATTACAAGGAGTGTGAAATTATTTATTGATCAACCTTTATTTATTTCATTTATTTCTATTATTTACTACGTTTTGGTCATTCTAATGTCCATTTTCATGACACAACAAAAAATATAACCAATATAATTTTAAGTGTATCAATAAAACTTGACTTTTAATTCATCTTAAACCATCAACTACTAGATCTCTAAGATCTTATAAGATTTAACCCTACTCATAAAGCATGTATTGTTAATGTTCGAGACTGACTATCGACTATTTGTATCGATTTGTTAGTATTATTTCCGACTGTTCTCACAAAACAGATTCATCGAAGAATTGATACAAACTAAAGAAAATACTTGAAGCAATGTCAGTTTTATTAATTACATGTAGATTAGAATATGTAGAACGAACAGGTATATTTTACAGTAGTATACATTGAGAATCGATATTTTTATTTAATGAATTTATACGCAACTATTACAAAAATTATACTAACCCACAAAGACATGTTTAATACTGTTTATGTAATTACAAATAGATAAAAAACAATTAAAGATCCAATAATTTGTGTTTATCAAGGGATGCTAATTAGGAAGTTCTTTTCTAAACAAACTTGCACTTTCTAAATAAGTTTATCTACGATTTAAAAAGCAAAAGATAGATGCGGCTTTTACCATTAATACAATAAATCTGACATCTTTAGGAAGGAAACAGATGGCACACGTTTCAGCAAACGACAAAAGTTTGCATCTCCACTTGAGCTGTTCTTTATACCGTTTCTTTTACAATCAAAATGAAATATTTTCGGCTTTCGCAATTGTATTCAAAGCCTCATCATTTTATTGAAACATACTTTAAATACCCGAAACAAAAAAAAAATGTTATTTTAAACTTAGGTTCTTTCTCATGTTACCAATTTATAACAATACTATTTCCTTCTATCATAAACTGTATTTACTCTTTGTTTTAATTTGGTTAATGGTTGAGAGTAACCTAAAATTTCTTCTTTACTTGAAATACATTTTCTAATTATTTTAAACATTTAGTTATTTAGAGCTTAGCTAGTGAGAACTATTCTGAAAGGTAGAAGTCAAAATAGTGAACTCAAAATATCTCTAATAGCAGTTATGCAAAATATATACCTCTCTTGATTAGGAAGTGATGTGCTATGTAATAGATTAATGTTATTGCTTTCCTTTGTATTTTTATCTTGTTTGTTTCTTTTTGACTTGAACGATAGTTTGGCAATTTGTTAGTAGTATCCAAGCACTGAGGTAGGAGACATCGACGCAAAAACTAGTTTGCTGTGTGTGTGTTTATTAAGAACTAATTTTTTGTAAGATTTTTAGTTCATATTTTGACTTTTACCTTAGTAATACTTTAAACACCTGAAACATTAAAATTCGATTTAATAAACTTAGGTTCTTTCTCATGTTACAAATTTATAACAACACCATTTCCATTGAACATAAGCTGTTTTTACTCTTTGTGTTAATTTGGTTAATCGTTGAGAGTCACCTAAAATTCCTTTGTTACTTGAAATACTTTTTCCAATTATTTTAAACTTTTCTAATAATAATTTAAAAATTACTCGCAATTTTAAACGTAGTTTATTAGATTCATATGTCTTAAATTGTATTACTGGTAGTAAAGTCAGCATTTCATATTTAATGACCTAAACTCTCAAAGAGGGTCTAAGAAATACAATAAGTTTCTGCTTGTTATTACAATTAGAATATAGCATATACCGAACTTATTGAGTATTTTTGTATATATTTATTTTATAGCTTATAAGTTTTTAAGCTGATTGAAGGCATTGAAGTCAGGTGATAAGTCTTCTAACTAACCTTAATATAATTCCACATCTCCTGTTGAAATTGTAACCTAAGCAAATAAAATAATATTATGTATTTCCCAGACATCTACTCAAATACGAATGGTTGCTTGCCGTAAAAGTGGATTAATATATATATATATATATATATATATATATATATATATATATATATATATATATATATATATACGATGGTAGTACAAAAGAAATTAAAATAAATCAATTCCTGACTAAATATACTTAGACACGTTTAAAATCAACATCAATTGTCTACCTTTTGTGATTGGAATTGAAAAACATACCCTAATCAGACAATATTGTAATAACAAATAGATAAACAAGTATTGACATTTAAAATATTTTTACAAGCAATTGTCAATTCCTCATTTTAGGGTGGAGAGTTTTCCAGTTAAGTAAATATAATATAAATATACAGTTAAGTAATATAAATATAATAAAGTACTTATTTCTAATAAACAATACATATAAATTTAACATACATTAATGTTTTTGCTCTGTCTAAATGACAAGTGATTTTTAACTGTTATGATCATTCTTCATACAATTATTTGTAAAAATATACACTCTAAAATAAGGAATTAACAGGTGCTTAAAAATGAAAAGTTAAGGTTAAAAGTTAATATTTGTTATTCGAGTATTGTGTAACATAAAGGTTTATTTCTTAGTAAACCATTGGGTTTGTAAAGGACTTACAATGTTTATATACTCTTTGTCTCAATATGAGTTTATATATATATATATATATATATATATATATATATATATATATATATATGTATATATATATATATATATATATATATATATATATATATATTTCATATCATATATTTTCATAATATATTCATATTAAACCATCGTGCGATTAAATTGATGTTTTCATTTGTTATTGATTCATATAAGTACGATTATTTGACAACGGTCGATAAAAATAGTACAACTTTAATGTTGATAGTTAAACGTTTAAAGTAAGGGGGAGTAAATAGCGCAGACTTTATCTCAGAACATTTAAGTTGACATTTATAAAAAGGAGCTGACACCCGCTCAACAGTAACGGGTTGTTTTATTATAGAGGCAGTTATTTGAAGGGTATCACATCTGACAGACAAGTTAAGTGGTTCTCACCCGAATCAACTTTACTATAAATTAGGTTCTATTGTCAAACTGACATTTGCAATTTGTTCTATTGACAGACCCTGGTGTAAAGTGAAACAAATCCTTCTGTTTTTAGACATATTAACATTGTTACAGTGTTTTAAATCAAAATAAATTTTTTATAATTTTTTTAAAGTTCTATTTCTGTTTACAGCGTAATATGTTTGAAAATTATTCCTGCTATTTTAGTAATGTAACATACCTTTTTATGCAGAAGAGTATTTTTTTATCAGATATTATTATTTGCTGTAATATTTTAATAATATTCTAACAATATTATAGTCGTAATAATATATTATGTTGTAATAAACATGTTTGAAAGAAAACAATATTAGTGAAATATTTTGTATAAATACATTTTAGGGATATCTATACTCAAACGATTTGCATTGTAAGAATTTGTAAAGTAGGCTTCCATATAGCCTACGTCTGATTTCGAATCTTGATAATTCACAAGTTTTAAAAAATGGTTTGTTATATTCTTTGACAATGTATTATTTCCCTGATATTCAGGATACGGTTCGATGATGAGATATTTAAGAAACCATAAAAATGACAGAAATGCATGTTCAATATTTAAGCAAGTAAAATATTGTAGAATAGGTTTTTAAAATATATAATATGAAACAACATTATGAATCACATACATATTCTCTACCTAACTCAATCACTGTGTGTAACGGCACTCCGTAACCGGGGTAGGAGAGAAGGTACAGGTAAGATGGATACTGAGAGCGCCTCAATAGTATTAGCTGTTCATTATATCGAGTTATGTGGTGTGAATCACGAAACTCATTATAAAACTGATAGATTACATTCCTCAAAAAGAAATGTATTATATTTAGATTTATGTTTTTTTTTTTTAAACTGCCTTTATTATCCTATAACTCTATGTATGCAGTCCTACGAATATCAGGAGTGGCGTGTAACTTTAGATGATACTTTGGTGTCCTTGAATTAAATTCAATACTTACATAGCATATACAGTCTGAGTCTAATGTATTTATACTTAAGTTCCTTTCTAGTATATATATGATAAAGAAGGAAAAATTGGTTTATTTTGTACTTTAAATTAATTAGTTCAAACGCAGGAAATATATAAATATGTATGGTTCACTCCGAGTGGTATGTAGACCCCTCTTTTCCCCAAGCTAGGAACATGTCTGCTTAAGCTACGTGGCCTACACTTATCCCCAGCACCAAGGTAATAATATGGCCTCAATAAAAGAATTAAAATGTTTTTAGTCCATCCAAATTGTTATGGGAACAATAGGAAACTCCTACTAAAACTCCTCCCATAAACGAAATGTTTATTACGTTTTGGAAATGGTAGTGAGATTCTTCGAAAATGCATATAACATCAGGTATATGGTGTCATACTTGATATAGCCTACTTAACTTAGGTTTCACTTTGAACTTTGACGTATCTACACGTGACACCATCGTATAGGAAGTAGTCTAAACATAAAGGTATTTTATAAATTTATGGCTTGTTAAGGTTCATGAATTTTTGGGCCCCTTGATACTTAGGGGTAGGTTTAATTCACCTTTTGTGCAACGATGTTAATAATCCCCTTTACTGCAATTACCAGCGCTCCATTATACTCGTATAATTTGAAATGTAAACTGACTGTTGATACTCGAATATGAGAACACGTAATTAGTTCTCGAAAGTTGACTGGCATTTATTACACTAATTCGTGAATTATTTATTATTTTATTGCTACAGATACTTACCTTTATTGTTATTCCATTCTTTATACGCGGATCATTAAGACTTGACAATGTATTTTGTACTCTTCTAATATATCTATGTTAAACTCGACAGCTGTCTTAATTTCGTAACTTTCCTGAAGCAAGGAACCGTCCCTATATATAATACATGTACACGTGACCTGGTTTGTGAAACAATCTCTAATATGAATCTTATATCAATGGTAAACCTAAAGCGTTTAATCTTAATAATTTTTGCATGTTTTTTTGAGGATTTTTTTTGGAATTGGAATTTAGATTCGAGAGTTTAGTTGTAATATAGCCGCTCAATATATTCTATATGAATATTGGTCTATGCGAAATGGCGGAATACAGAAGAGCTGGATAGTATACAACTTTCCTGCATAACCACAAGAAGAAGACGACAAAGTGCAATGAACCCCTATTCCAACCTCTAGCCCGAAAATTAGAATATTTTACAATGGGTCCTTGGATACTTTAGCATTAACGGCAACGTGTTGACATGTTTGCTACAGCAGGTTTTGGTCTTCTTGAAATAGAGCCCCAAGGAAGCTATCCACCTTCGTGCACCCTTATAAAACTGATCATCAGCTAAACGCTGAAGAAAACCTGAAATACGCCAGCTTCTGTAAAGGAGGTGACTGTAAGAACATACTTCATCCTCAAGTAGCCAAGGGACGTCGTGACTGAGTGTACGGCAGATCATATAGCCCTTTGTAGCGCATTGGATCACTTCATCATTGACAACACCATTCAGGGACGAGCAAGACTGGTGGGAGGCTGAGCGTTCTGTAAGAGAGTTGTAACGGAACGGTGTTGGCTGAATAAGAGTAGGTATTACATTGTATTTCATAGGCCACTTACTTTGACCCTAAGAATAAAATGAAAAACTAAACCATTCAATTGTTATAAAAATGAAATGCACAATTCTTACAATAATATTATTAATAATCCGTACAGTTTTGACTCTATCAAATTAAATCACAAATAACCAAATCTAGCCGTAAGTAACCTACTATTGATGAAGGCAACATAGTTGTATAAACAGTTTTAGCAATATAAATATATGTCATTTTAAGTCGCATTTTTTTCATTCTGTATAACACTACATAATTGCAAATAAAAATTATCTTTGTAAATCAATTCCTAATTTGTTGATTTATAACTAATATTTACCAACATATAAGAGATTGATGTGACTTGTAATTGTGATTGTCTGTCCTTTACAATTGTTCTTGCAAAACGCGCTTTACATTATTAAACAAACTAAAGCAAATAACAGAGTAATACAAATAAATTACGAGGCACGGAAAAGTGCTATGGAAAATAAGTCATTGGGTCTGGTAAACTCGGATGTCATTAATTCATTTAAACTGAAAAATAATCTGGTAGAAGCTTGCGCTGCTAAATAATGGGGGTTGTTGAACTGGGGTTTGGGGTAGTTAATAACCCATGCATTGGTTCAAGAGCAGTTCTATAGTTAGAAGAGGCAGTTGTTTGAAAAACCTTTTGCTTTAATAATTCCAAAATTATTTCAAAACAATGAGTTATTGTAAATGGTGTTAAAGGATCAAACCCATGTAATTTTCCTGCTTTATATTGTCTACTGACTAAATAAATATTCATATTTAAATATACTTTTATGAGAATAAAAGTATTTTGCTTTTAAAATAGAACCATCTTCATCATTTTAGCACAAACCAATTTAGATGACCAAAACTCTTCGAACTATCTGTGTTCTGAAAAATTTCATACTTTTAGAGCAAATTAACTTGGACAAACGATAAGACACAGCTAAGATAAGTGAGTTATATTTTCAATATTTTTAGGCAAATTAAAATGATTTAAAAATAGCTAGACAAATATTGCTAAATTCAAACGCATTTGGTTGTTTTTTAATCTGTATAAAACAATCAAATGTCAATAGCAATAATCAATAATATACGAAATATAGTTTTAATTATATAATAATATAACTAATATATGTAATGAATATTATAAGCAACCTATGTTTTTATAGCTCCATATATATATATATATATATATATATATACACTATATAGTAAAATATAATAATTATTTAGTAAATATCACAATCTATTATTGATCAAACAATAATATGAATAATATTTTACTATAGCGATATGTGTTAAGTTATAAATAATATTTTTAATATTAGAAATCCTGTATTATTTTAATAATTTTTACATACGATACTACATATTAATAATATTTGTTATTATATTCTGAAACTACCTTATTCCTCTTTTATAAACTTGTCATTTCCAACAACTTATGGAAATTTTTAATCTAATTGTACTTCAATGTTAAAAAAAGCATAGTAGCCTTCTCTTGAAGCCTAAAGGTTTCCCGTTGGTTTCAAATTTCCTATTTAAAAGAGCAGTTTTTATTTTAAAAAGTCAAATAGGAAATAGGGCAAGCATAATAAAGTATTTCGGATATCATAATAAAATGAACTTGAATCTATTATAGCTGGGATATATGTATAATGTTTTGCACATATTCAATTCAATCAAACAAACAAACACACACACACACACACACACACACACACAAACATACGGACAAATGATTTTATAAATATTTCTAAAATTCAGTGTAAAATATGTTTTAAGCCTAACTACAAGCACCTTTTAATTATAGGTTATTATCTGTGAACAACAAACACTTGTTCACAGTTGCGATTGAAGTTGTGATTTTTTAGTTTTCTCACGAATGATGATGATGTACGTCATTGAAACGCGTATGAAAATGAATTGTTTATAATTTTGAGTTTTTGTAATTATTTTTAAAACAATTAAACTCAGAAGACAGCTTAAAAATTATTTTGAAAGCATCGTCATCAATGATTTTAACTACACAAGTTTTAAACAATGTATAATCTATATTAATTTAATTCTACTTAGTTAATTATGTGTGTTGGTTGACTCTCTGTTGATGATGAGTTTGCAGTTGAAACGGTTCCGAAAATTTAATTACTTACTGTGAGTCAGAGTCTATGCTAGAGGTTAATAAGATAACGATATGGTCCCTTCGACTTCATTTTCTAATTTCTTCTATCATCCATAGCCCTGTGAATGCTACTTCCCATGTTCCCTAATTACATTGTTGTTATTATTTATTCTTAAATATTTTTATTGTTTTATTTGCATTGTTTGCTCCTGGGTTTTTTTTTATTTATCTATTTTTATAACTGCATTGACACTCAATGTTTTATTTGACCCATTGTCATTAAAATTGATATATACTATCAAGTAAGCTTTTAAGTTTTCTTTTGAGATCAAAAAGATATACTGGAGGATCTCCTGTATAATATATTTCTAATATATTTTTATAGTATGGAATGATAAAGAAAATTACTAATAGATTGTATCTATGTAAAACAAACAACATTTTCAGGATATGTATAAAGAACACCGACTATATACGTATTCAACTCTAACACTTAATATAAAATTTAGGAAATTCTAATGTAATACTAATGAAATTAGTTGAGTTATTAACATCATGTATTTTTTTCTGTTTTAATTACCTTTGTGAACAAATCTTCTGTAGAACCGTAGAGAGGTGGGTTTTATAAAAGTCAGTATTTCCACAGTTGTCACATTTCCTAGATTTGTAACGCTATGACAACTCCTCGCGCTGTTGCTCTCTCAGCCTTGCTGACTTCTAAATACAAATTCAGTTTTAACTCCATTTTATAACAAAGTGAAGGAAAAAATATTATAAGAGTGTGTTATTGTTTGATTCGCTAAGAGAATACGAACCTCTTACTATTGTCCGACATTATATTTTAAATTACCACAAAATTTTATATTTAATATTTTTCGAAACCAAAAATATATTCTTTTAGGTAATTTATTCATACATTTCTTTCTTCCACAGTTTGTCTATTAAGAAAACCATAATCTCAAGCCATGCTTGTTTATCAAAAAAGGTAAATACCTATACGGGTCTTGATTCACATTTTTTTTGTCGTATAGGCTAAAAGATATTTTAATCGCAAAATAATATTCTGTAATGTAGAATATAAACAAATTTGTAACCGATATAGACAAAAATAGTCATGCATTGTTTACTATTAAAGATCAGTAACTGAATACATGAAATATAATATTTTCCCAAGTATAAATTATTTTGAAACATAAAAATATACAAAATACTCCTAAATAGACATACAATAGTTATAACCATAGGTTATAAACTTAATACAATTAGTAACATTAAAAAACAATATAAGGTCTTCTTAATATCCGAATACCAAAACATTGTTCTTCTTCAACGCGTTTCGGATCAACTCCTTTATCAAATATTTACTCTTTCGGTAGTGTAGTTTAATCAGAAAAGCGTCAACAAAGAACAATGTTTCGAGGTTTTGAATGGCATTTGAACTTACTTAAATTTATACTAATATTTCTAGAGTAACAAATATGAATGCATTGAGAACTTCATTGAAAAAGCATTTTCATAGCTATTACTGTACTAAATATATAAAACAGAGTACTTTCAAGATCTAGTATTTTGTTCGTGATTCCTCCCTCTCAGTGTAAGAACAGATGAAATTCTGACGAGTTCTACTTTAATATAGTAATTTTATATTAGTTTCTATTAATTAAATACCATTTGAACTGTTTCATTTATTTTATTTTGAAAATTAATTAAACTTTCTAAATGTAGTATTTTCCAGCATTAAGAAAAAGGACATCAAAGCGAACAAACTCTTTTTACAAACAACTTTCGACCTTAAAGATTATACTTTGAAACTCTTTTCTAATACTTTTTCGATACAGTTGGTAAAGTAAAACAATAAAAATCAAAGGAATCTGTATAATAGACCCCAAACCTTTGTTCATTCTTTCTTTTCAAAACTTTGTAAGAAAATCACTTCAAACTTTTACTACATATATTGGGAAACCCGTTTTATAAATGATATTAATTATCATTACAAATGTAAAAATAAATGTAATGAGATATATATTTGAAACTCAAATTAATTGAGTTTAAAACTTTATTTACCACATTACAAGGAATGCAAGCTACAAAGAGCAGTTTGTAAAACTGTACATGTTGAATATTGTAATGAACATTAGGTTTATTTACGGAAGACATATATTGCTTAGATTCTTTTCTTTAGCTCTTATTGCTTATCGGTCTTGGGCCCTCAAATATCATTAAACCGCATTTACAGCGCTATTTTGTCTGTCTGTAGTGTAAACGTTATTGTTTGAATGAGTACCCTTTGTGTCTTGCTTAAACTAAGGTTATCTAATATGGGCCTACATATATGTATATAAGAATAATATATAATTTAAAGCCATTGTATTTGAAATACTTTTATTCGCAGCCTGTATTACAAGGGAAATGTACGACCACATATTATTTATATATATATATATATATATATATATATATATATATATATATATATATATATAATAAGGATCAGGTACTTATGTATATATATATATATACACACTTTTATGTTTTTACTTTTATTTGTTTTACACTTAGCCCAGATAAAGTTTCCTATGTATTGATACCACAATGTCTTTCGAAATATTTTTCCATCTCTGTCTTTGTAATTTTCCATTTTATAATAATTGAATATGAAATGAAGTTTGAACGGCTCCAAAGAGAGAAAAATGTTTTTATAGAATTAATCGTCACAAGAGTTTCCACCTCTTGGTTTTCAATTGGTGTCCACCTATCGAAGTACTGACGAAGTGTATTGGACGATTTTTGATTGAGGCAGTTACGTTCCCTGCTTGACAAGCTAGGACATGAGAAGATTTGAGAAAATTTTCTCAAGAAAAAAGGTCCTTGTGCCTAACCCTGAAGGATATGAAGAGATGAAATTGATTGGTTAAACAATAAGTTTTGGAAAGTTGTACTTTACCTTTTGTGGAGATAAAACAGTGGATATTTGACGCCTTCAGACTTTATTTAGTGGATAACATTATTCTAAAATCATATTCGATAAAAACAACATTCTCTTGAAAAAACCGTTTCTTACAAACCTAACTCATTACCAAATCCCCATTAAAGTGTCCATAGCAACCCTTCATCCGCCTAACACTAAGTAGATGTTCATAGAAGCAGTTATTTGAAGGGTATCACATAGGTCACACAAGTTAACTAGCTCTCCACTGAACTTAGTCTGCAATAAGTTAGATTTTTTTTCAAATAACTATGTTTACATTATAAGAGTCCGATATATACACCCAATGTTTGTTAATTTTTCGTTCTTCAAATTTTTCGTTCGCTAAATTTGACTTTAAAAAAGCTCAATCTTTTGCCTTTACCTCTCCTTAATTATCCTGTAGGAGAAATATGCTCTAAATTCCAACATTAGGTACTCTATAATTAAATCTAAAACTTGTTGATAGTTTTGTTTATACCCAATAGACAACATTTATTTCAACAAGAAACAAATTTTAAAAACAACTACCTCAGAATCAAATCACCATTAAACTGTGCATAGCAACCCCACTTACGCTAATGTGATAGCTTTCTATTCACTATTACTCGGCATGCAAGGCTCTCCCCACACTTAATGTCTGCCGAACCATGCACTGTGGCTGTGTTTGCTTTGTAAGGTAAACCCAATTTCACTCGATAGTCTTATAATGGAAATTTCCACGGACGTTAGATTCCTATCTTAAACTACGTTCCCTCTGATAGACCTTTAAATGAGAGATTTTAATACCAGATTATTAAATGAAATTTTACATTGTAAAATCAGTATTTTTTTAAAGTAGTTTTATGGTAATTGTATATGTTATAATAAATCAGTCAAAACTATTTAAGTACTTAGGTTCTGTTATTTAAAAATACTTTCAAGTGTTATTTATTTTACTCCTAATTAAAAACACATTGTGTGACGCAATTAATATTTACAATTTTAAAACATTTGATAACATAATAAATTGGAATTAATTTGCATTAACATATATCGTATGCATCGGTTTTTGACGTATAAACTAAATATTAAATATTTCTAGATGCAAATTCCACAGTTCGGTGTAGATTTCCAGTCCTGCTTAAACCTTCCCCCATCTATCTATATGTTTATTAGTTTTAAACTGTCTTGATGAAATTAATAACCGAATAACATATTTTTATAAATATCGAAGTCGGAATATTGATAAATAATGAAGTGAAACTCTGGCATAAGTTCTTAAATAAATCCACTTTATTGAATAAACAGTGTTAGTACTGTTCTCGCAAAGATTTACAAATTATCATGTTTAAAATACAACTGAAGTTATAGAACGTATTTTATCTTTACGTTTACAGCTGAATTTTATAATATAAAAATATATTTTCACACTCATAATATATTTTAAGCAAAAACCTAGACTTCTTTAGGGATACATTTACTCTAAATACGATTGCCTAATACATAACTACGTTTGGTAGTAGTAAACGTAAATGTATCACTGATGGAAAGAAGATTGTTCCCAAACCAAAATGGATATAATTCATAAAGTTTTATTAATAGAAATTGTGTAGCTCTGTCTTTATTCTAATATAAATATATTTTTTAAACATTATCATTAGAGACTGATTTGAATTGACAAATAATAATATTAGTCCTCACTAACATGCAATAAATAGTTACTTCACTTGCTTGCACCTACATGAATTTTAAAAGTTGATTTATACTTTGTAGTATAGTGTGTAAAGTTTATATATAAATAAATAATATGTATAATATATAAATATATAACAATAATATATTATAATATAATATTTTTATATAAATAATATATATATATATATATATATATATATATATATATATATATATATATATATATGCTGATACGTATTCCTTCACGGATGGAAAAATATGATGAATTGTTACCATCTGGAGTACATCCGTTCATTCTGCAGTCCATAAATTCGCAGTTCCGACGTTTCGCTAGAATCTCATCCAGCATTGACGAGGTGAACCCAACAACAGTAGAAGAGCGAGTCTACTGTTGTTGGGTTCACCTCGTCAATGCTGGATGAGATTCTAGCGAAACGCCGGAACTGCGAATTTATGGACTGCAGAATGAACGGATGTACTCCAGATAGTAACAATTCATCATATATATATATATATATATATATATATATATATATATATATATATATATATATATATATATATATATATATATATATTAAAATATGTATTCTTCTATATCATTAAAAGAAAAATAGAAATAAAAGTATAATTTAATGAGTTATACACCTCAAAGTATTCTTAGGCAAACTATACCAAAGAAATTATTCTTGAAGTTCTATTTCTCTTATTTTTTCATATATATATATATATATATATATATATATATATACATGTATATATATATATATATATATATATATATATATATATATATATATACATAAATGATTATATATAATTATATAGTATTATTTTATAATTTTGAATATTGTAACGTGTTGAATAATTGGTATAATCCTTAATGAATTATGATAATAAGTATTGCAGTAGTTTTGTTACACAATTAGTTATTTGACCTCCAATGTCAAGAGTTTAATTGAATATGCGAATGATGTGTTCAATAAATAATTTAAACAACAAATATTAATTTAAATACATCAAATGTTACTGCACTGAAAAGAGAAATATGAAATACAAAACAAAATTACATTTGAAATGTTAAGCTACTTTATGTTTTTACATTCTTTCATATACGGTATTTATAAGATATTTATATGGCTAAAAAAAAACTATGGCAAGGCCATGACATCCATTTGAGATTGGTTTACGTTATTTAAAATACATTTAAATCTGTCTATTTAACCATAAAAATTTTGTTATTAAATTACACAAATGTATTTATACTTCCCATATTCAGTAAAATTAAACTAGTATCATTAGATCATGACCGGTAAAAGTTTTAAAGCTAAATCTTTCCTTTTTTTCACATTATGTCTTAAAATTATGACAGCTGTGTTGTAGCAAAAGGTCTAGAAAAATATGGTTCCGGATCAGATCTCGCTATTCTGCATGTTGTATTGGCGTTGCTCGGGATTTGGAATCTCGCCCGGTGTTGAAACTTAACGTAGCAACATTTCTTCTAACAAAAAAAAAAAATTTTAATAAACTTTTACATTATTTATATTTTAAAATGAAAGCGTCCTATGCTCTTCGGATGTTTATACGTCTGTCTTGCATCACATTTCGCCAAGGAAGAGAACTCTTTGAAGCGACCACGCGAGTATTGTAACTTCCGCGCAACGTTGCTGCGTATCTGGAAAAATTCAGGTTTTTGAAAATGGATATCTTTCTTAGCCAGGACCTTTATTTTATAATTTATATTTTTTTAAAATTTTACTTTACATTATAAAATTAATATTACGTTTGTTTTCTGGAACTGTTTTAATATGTAACATTACGTAAAAATAATGTTACAATATATAATCAGTATTTTATATTATTTTTAAATTTTATTTGGCCTCATTAAAATAACTAAGCATACCTCAAAACCATATGAACCTCAAGGAAAAGCTGAGAACAGACGATTAACATGTTAAGAATATATTTTGATAACAGAGCCCCAAGCACGTACCGAGAGCGTATAAGCCACTTGGGAAGGATTGACTGGGTAAACCTGTCAAGATATACAAACACTTGACTGAATACAAATGGATTTTAGGCGACTTTGTCCCTGAAATATCTCGTATCGAAATGTATTTCGCAAGAAATAAAATATAAAAATATTTTTATTACCATTTTAATTATTAATATTTTTATTTTAATTTAAAAATAATTTGATGTTGTACTTTATATCAAGTTCAATACATTTTATTATGAAACTACATCACATATTAAATTCATAAAACTTTATATTATTACCTTCAGTGAAGCCATAGTTGGCAACAGTGATTTATGTTTTATTCATAATTTTGCAAATAGCTCACACTGTACAGCTTTTACGCATAGTAGTGTCCACTTTGCAACTTTGCGAAATTTATAGTTTTTCGTATTTTACAGTGACTGTAATAACTATCTGTATTTACGTGCTGGCTCATTATTTTTTACGTCCAATTATTACGTCATAAAATTTAGTATAAACTTTTAGTAGTTTGATATCGCCCGTTAATATTGTATCGTAATATAGATCATTAAACTACATTGAAATATTACGTCACGGATACACTGCGTTAGTAAAGTTGTTTGCAGAAAGACCAAAATATCAGTGACTGGATGTTTTACATTTAATTACAGCAAATAGTGTGTATATACATGCCTTACGTTAACCTTTTCTGACAAATACAAAACTGTAGTCATTAAAAAGCGACTAAAAAATAATGTAACAATGTTTGAACATTAAAGCATATAGATTTAGTTCACTACCGGTCACAATCAGTCACGTTCTATCTGCCCGTTGCCACTAAACGTGTACTAGAGTGGTCAAGGATTACGATGTACAGTCCTCACTACCGGTCACAATCAGTCACGTTCTATCTGCCCGTTGCCACTAAACGTGTACTAGAGTGGTCAAGGATTACGATGTACAGTCCTCACTACCGGTCACAGTCAGTCAAGTTCTATCTGCACGTTGCCACTAAACGTGTACTAAAGTGGTCAAGGATTACGATGTACAGTCCTCACTACCGGTCACAATCAGTCAAGTTCTATCTGTACTTTGCCACTGAACGTGTACTAAAAGAAAAACATAAAATCTACAAACACTAAATCCAGCTATGCAACACACCTAAAAAAACACCCAACACAACACACCGACATACACACTAATTTAAATGTTCTACACACATTAAAACAGAGTAAAAAACTAAGAATCTTAGAAAAATATGAAATCTACAAACACTAAATCCAGCTACGCAAAACACCTTAAAAAACACCCAACACAACACACCGACATACATACTAATTTAAATGTTCTACACACATTAAAACAGAGTAAAAAACTAAGAACCTTAGAAAAATATAAAATCTACAAACACTAAATCCAGCTACGCAAAACACCTTAAAAAACACCCAACACAACACACCGACATACATACTAATTTAAATGTTCTACACACATTAAAACAGAGTAAAAAACTAACAACCTTAGAAAAATATGAAATCTACAAACACTACGCAACAGACAGGGAAAATGTATTAAACGATCACACACACTTTGAAGCCAATAGCCTCTTCCTGTACATGACACAAGACGCCGAGACCTCACCCCACTCCACTGTCATAAATCTATCCCCGTCATACCGTTTTTAAACAGCCAAAATTCCGACAGTAGAGGGTTAGCTTCGTAAAAGGAACGAATGATTTGAAACGCTTCAGCAAGTAAGCAATTACGTATTCACTTAGTTAAGTATCTTAAAATTAGTTTTATAAATAGCTTTGAAATAATGTCTATTAAGGATTAGCTCTTATAGTTTAATATTAGCTATTAAATAAATTCATGCTATTGAATTTAAAGTGATAAAAGATTCATCAAAGTTTTAAAATATATCATTTTGAAAATATAATCCATTATGCAGAACATATTTTAACTTTAACTATACTCCCGAATTTTATATTATAAAAATATATTTTCACACCCATAATATATTTTTCTCAACCATCTTGAATTCATTTATGATGAATCTACTATAATTATAATTGTGCCATACATAACTACAGTATTAGTAAACGTAGATTTGTCACAGATGGAAGGAAGGATATGATTCAGGAAACTTCTACTTGTAGAAAATGTGTTGCAGTATATTTCTTCTAGTATCTACATAATTGTTTAAAATATCATAATACACAGACTAGGGGCTTGTAGGGGCAAATGCCTCTATTCTCATTGAAACATATTACAAACTTTTTTATCGTAATTTTATTTTTTAATATAAATTATAAATAATATTATTCAAGTTATTCATAAAAATTTTTTTTTCATATTTTGTTTTGTGAATGCATTTTTAATTAGAATTTTTGACCAACCGGATTTTTAATATGTATCTCTAATCTTGTAGTCCTCTATAGTGAATAATACAAAGTTGTGATTGGTGATTTCCTATGAATTTCAGCCTCCCTGATTCTACTCTGGTGTACATATCAACAATGTACTGTTGGATAAGTTGTTTTGCTGAGTGAATGTGAGAAACCCCTCTTCGAACTGCCAACCCTATAACAGCTAAACTGCAGCATCGTTAACCATTGACGAACTGTTTGCCTACGTAGTCCGTTGTGGATCATTTGATGATCCCATCCGGGTTCCTCAAATGGTAGAGGATATAACAATGGATCACAATGTGGACAGAGACAGTAAGTAGTTTTGGGCCACCATGTTTATGGTAAAAAACTATATGTCTATGGTCTGGGGCCTCAACTTCTACTGATTTAAAAATACCTGCAATTTCATCAGCAGTTGGCATATTATACCTGCGCATATCCATATTATTATTATCTACAAATATTAGTTCTGGTTCATTACCTTCTTGATGAGTCATTGCCTCTGAAGCCTTTTTATAAATTTGTGGATATTCAGATAAAATTTCATCTAATGTTACCAGTACCATCAGGTTTCAAGTGATAGTTTTCAATACGCTTCTGTCGAATTTAAATTGCCTTGGAATTGTCTATGAAGTAAAGTTGGCCATAACAGGTATCCTCGTCAGTTTGTGGTAGTAAGTCAGATATAAAACGATGGATTTGCTCGTGAACTTTGAAACAATATGGACCATTTCCAGGGATATTTTTTTTAGCTGCCGAAAAAGAGGCAACAACCATCGCACTGTTCCACTGTCTAATACAATAAAAAAGTTGCAAATCATTTTCAAACGTCAAGTCCTGCATGGGTTTGTGGCTGTGGTAGATAAACTAAGCCATTGTGTCAACATGATACGAAATAATTGTTAGTTGATTCGGCGTGAAAATGGAGTGTTCCACAATGCATGCATTCTTCATTCATCAAGCCTATATTAAGTGAATCTATATCATTCTCAATTAATAATATTCTTCTGGACGGTGGGCTATTGTCTACGTTATTCTGTCGAGCAATGTTATTTGTTTTACAAACAGGTCTTCTTCTGTCTGCATTGTTTCTGGAAACCACTCCTCTCCTACGTGGACTCCCCTTATTAAAAGCTCATAATAAAACTACACAATAAAATAAATAATATAAACAAAAAAACTATACAGGCTTTTAGCAAAAACCTATACACGTAATCTTTAGTACTTTTTAAACACTAAAACTATAAAAGTTAGCTAAAACCTAGCACATAACTTTTAATACTGTTTAAACACAACTTAAAACAACCAATACACATAACAATAAATACTGTTTAAACAGAAAAGCTACAAAGGCTATTAGCAAAAACATATACACATAACATTTTCAACTGTTTAAACACAAAAACTATAAAGGCTATTAGCTACTTGGTAATTGCTAAGGATTAGTACAAATCCTGGGAGAATTTAATGCTCCTTGAGAGTTTGGAATTAATTTGTAGCCTTATACTGTATTTAACTACAAACATGAAACGTTTTCGAATGATCGTTTTATACCAGATTACATAAAGATTTGTACATTGTAAAATAAGTATTTGTTGTTAAATAATTTTATTTTATTTGTATATATTATATTAAATCAGTCCAAACTATTACGTAAACTAGGTCGTTATTTTAAAAATATTTAGAAGGCTTATAATATTATTTGTATTTAAACACACTTTGTGTAAATCAATTGAAATTTATATATGTCTCATACACTACAAAATGGGAACTAATCTGAATTTTTTGACCGTCATTTTAAATAAAATAAATACTATAAATGCAATAACCGTCTTTCTGTGCAGATTTCAGTTTAGCATAACCCCCCCATAATCTATATGTTTATTAGTTAAAACTATCTGGGGAATTTAACAAACGAAGAGGAATCCCAATATTATCAGATATTTAAGATGGTAGAGTTTGGAAATTTATTAACTGTCTCTAAAATTAGGCATAATGATTTTATTACTAGTATTATTTTTTATTAGCGGCTTCGAAATATTGTTTAGTATTTACGCAAAACTATAACATTTGCTATTAAATAGACTCATACAATTGAATATAACGTATTAGTACAGATTCAGCAAAGTTTGAGAGTGTTTCATGTTTAAAATAGAACTGAAATTCCAGAAAACATTTTGTATTTAAGTTTACATTTAAATTTTATATTGTAAAAATACATATTCACACTCATAATATATTATGAGCAAACATCTCGCTTTTCTCAGTGATATGTGTACAATAAATATGATTGCGTCATACATAATTAAGTATAGTATTAGTAAACGCAGATTTATCACTGATGAAGGAAGGTTGCTCCCGAAAAAATACGATATGATTCAGAAAATTCCTATTAGAAGAAATTGTGTAGCAGTGTAATTCATCTAATATAGATATATTTTTAAAATATAATTAGATACAGATATTGGTTACATTGACACAAACATACATGTATATCGAACAATAAAATGGGAACATTACTTGTTTAAGCTTGCATGTGATATTTTAAATCTATGTTTTACTCTTTAATAAAGTATGTATAATTTGTATATGAATTATAAATTATTTTCAGTTTATCATAAGCCCTTCTCTCTCTATTTATATGTTTAGTAGTTTGGAACTATCTTGAGGGATATGATGACTGACGAGATAACAGATATTTAGTATATCTTAGTTCAGTGGGAACTATTTGACAACAAATATAGTTCAAAAATATCACGTTCTATATAATGTTTCAAGAACTTTTAAAAAAATACATCTTAGGCTATTAAATATATCTAACAACATTTGCCCCATTAGACATTACTAGTTTTTTCGTGCAGACAGTTTTTCCAATAAACTCCAATAACCTCATGAGTACTTCAATAAACTCAATTTCAACCCAAAACCACTTGTTTATTCAAGACATTCATGTGTACTCCAATATACTCGTGTGTACTGAAGAAACCTTATGGGTAATAGAATGATCTCATCTGTATTCCAATAAACTCATGTGCACTCCAGTAAACTCAGGTGTGATAAAAAAACTGTCAAAACTATGCAGTATTCGTTGACTACTTTTCTTGTGGTTCCTTTTTATTTTGTTCTTCTGCCTTCAAGTTTATTTATTGTCAATGAAAATAAAATAAATAACGAGTTTAATGTCGGAAATTAAAATCTAATTTAAAATGTTTGCAAACTCATAAAGATGAAGAGGAATCCAAATTCTCTTTGCATTTGGTTTATTTTTATATACAAAATTACTAGATCTAATATTGTTGATGATTTATTAACATAAAGCTGACAGTATGATAGCTCCAGATAAGTTAATCGATTCAAAACATAAGCACGATTTCAGTGGTAAGCACGATTATTATTCTTGTATTGAACGATCCATTCGCGTGCTATAGCTTTCACCAGATATGCATTACAAATTTTCCTTATTTTGTAATAATATTCATTAAAAAAATTGGTCCTAAACTTTACGCTTGGTCATTATTCGATGAATATTTGATCACAAATAAAGGCTTAAGGTTCCAATGGTAAAACACAAATCCGAGTTGATTGATTGATCGTATAAATTACTTTAAAGGCGCCCTAAACTTTAGTAAAATAACGAGAAATTTAATTTTTTAAAATGAAGTTCCTATGAAATATAAGAATATCGAGAAAATTGGGCAGACATTGTATTTGAGGAAATTATATTTTGTTATCTGTGCAACACTGTCTCAATATATTTTGTGCTTTGTGTGTAAACAATAATCAACAAAGCCATAATTTTCGGCTAACCATTTAATAAGCTGAAACGAGAAAGGTTTTATGGTGCTCATCACGAAGACAGGGAAACGTATCACGAGTGACTGATATGTGAGTCTATAAATATGTTGTGCATAGAACGAAAGTGTAAACAAATTCTCTATCTGATGAGATATGCGACTTCGGAATAATATTTAATATTTACGTGAAACTCTTACATTAGCTATTAAATAAACTCATACTATTGAATATAAAGTAATAGTATAGATGCCGCAAAATTTTACAGTTTATCATGTTACAAAATATAACTTTTTTAAAGAACCTCGTCACGCCATGTGACGTAAGCACGGTCTGATATCGCCCGATCCGAAGCACCAATCAGAATATTCATATATATAATAAGGGTGGGAGTTTGTTTGAAAATTTCAGTTAGCGCGTCCTTGCAACGACCCCACTTCTCAAAACGTCTTTGAACGAGACGGACGTGATGGCACTTTCGGACATAACCTAGAAATTTGTAAGCTTCCAGTATTCAAAATTTCAGATTTCAAGGCCAGTACCAAATTTTATTAACGCAACAAAAGAAGAAGTCAGAAGTGATTATTTATGTGTTTCAAATAAGTAAAAGTTTATATCATTTTTGTTTAAGAGCGCTATTGCCAAAAGTGATGTGCAGTGATTAGTGTACAACATCGATGTGCAGTAATTAATTATATGAGTTAAAGTGTTTTACAAGTAATGTGCACAACCAGGTACGTTTTAGATAATAATAAAGAAAATGTATTTTAATGTTAACTAACTTGAGAATTTTAAATGATAAAAGATTAATACATGAACGGTAGAAATTGTCCTTTGAATATTCATTTCTAAAAATGTAATTTGAAAACTTAAGTTACTACCTTCTCGATGTATATAAATTTTAAAGTTTAATAATTAACTAAAATGTATGGAATATTTAGCAGTAATTAAAAGTTAATTACTCGACAAATTGGTGTCATTTGTTCTTTTGTAATTTGTCATTGATTAATAAATTGTATAACTTTGTATTTTAAAACTTTAAATTCTTATCTTAAAAGTAACCTAGTTCTAGCTTCAAGATAGAAGAGCGTCATAGACAGACAGTATCTGCCTGAGCTATTACGTTAGAACTAGAGCCCTGGGCAAGTAAGGTTAATTAATTTTTTAATTAGTAATTAACAGACGTTTTAAATAAAGATAAAACTCACCCGAGGTAAAAAGGGCTAGTACGTTACAATATATATATATATATATATATATATATATATATATATATGTGTGTGTGTGTGTGTGTGTGTGTGTGTGTGTGTGTGTGTGTGTGTGTGTGCGTGAGTGTATGTGTGTGTGTTTGTGTGTGTGTGTGTGCGTGAGTGTATATATATATATATATATATATATATAAAATTTATATATTATTTTAATTGTTATTATTCATTTTCCTTTTACTTTTAAGCTCATATCAATAACATTGGCAACTTTAAAACATTATGAACATCAAGGAAATCTGATAACACACAATATACGTGTTAGGAATTTATTTTGAATACAGAGCCAAAGCACGTACTGTAAGCGTATAAGTCACTTGGGAGGGATTGACTGGGTAAGCCAGTCAAAATATACAAACACTTGACTGAATACAAATCGCCTTCGATTTAGTTTTCAAACAAATTTGCCCCTGACATTTCTTCTAGTAAAGGGTTTTTCACACTAAAATAATTTTGAAATTTTGAATATTTTAATTTTTTTAAAATTTTTATTTAAAAATAAATAGAAGTAGAACAAGAGGTAAAATAGTACTACTTTTTATGAAGTTCAATACATTTTATAATGAAAATCTCTCACACATTGAATTGATAAGAATTGTTTAAATTTTCTTCAGTAAAACCGTATAGTTGGCAACAGTGATAGGACAATTTTGGCAATAGCTCACCCTGTACAGCTTTTATGCATCATAGTGTCCAATTAGCAGCTGTGCAAAGCTCATAATTTTAGATTTTTTATGGTAAATAGAATTAAATATAATATAATTGGTTCAGTCAAATCTTTACTAGTTTATTATTGCGCGTTATTTTTTTATCATATCATAAAGCACTAAACTACATAGGAACTGTCAATGCTACAAAGCTGGAACCCTGTGGTTGTGAAATAGTTTATAGAAATATTTGTAAATGAATGGATTAAATTTAATGGTGGTGAAAATATTGTTTAGGTTTAACCTTTAACTTAGTCCGTATTACAATATTGCTATATTACTATATTGCATTTACCTTGATCTCTATTACAATATTTTACTCATTACAAAAAGAAGCCTACTTACTTAATTCCAATATTTAAACTTCGAAACATATAATTCTGGTTTAAGTAGGCTATCGAAAGCTAATTAACCTGTACTTTTGAAAAAAACGACAGCCTTTACATTTTAAAGCCTGCTAGTTATATTGATAGCTAAGTTTACTTTAAGAAAGAGAATATATATATATATATATATATATATATATATATATATATATATATATATATATATATATTACTATTAACTTATAAGGGCCTATATGTTTATGGGTGATTGAAAGGGTGTTTACTGTGTTTTCAATATTGATTAGGAATTTGTAAGGTCTAATATTTTCAAGCCTAATTGTTTATCACAGTGGAACCTGCAAGTTGCAAACTTGGAGATTGAAAGGCTTAATACAAACCCTGGGAGACTTTACCGCTCCCCGTACACTTTGAACTTATGTTTTAACATTTCACAATAAACACAAATCTTTCTTTAATGACATTTAAGGATATTCGGTAATGGTCGGATCTCACATCTTTGCCGATATCCTTAAAGGTCTATTTTTCTTTGAATTTAATAAGCATTTCACTTTGGAAAAAAGCTTTGGTGTGAATCTGACTCTAATCGGTTTTGAAATGTTATATACGCCCAACCAAACAACGTGGATTTGTAGGATGGTATTGAAATCTTAATCCTGTATGCGTGATAATATATTCATATAATAATAAATTTATGTTTTATTATTGTTTTTTTCCTTTTTATTGATGAATATTAACGTAAATGAAGAAAAATGAGTAAATGAATATCTGGTCAAGCGACAGCATGCGAATGAGTCACGCTACAGAACCTTTCACTAGCGTGTACAGCTTGCAATAGGTTTTACCAAGCAGTGAATATTGTTTGATGCGATTGAATTAAAGTAACCCATATTATTCAGTTTTCCATGGGCAGTCACTATTTAATACTGTCTAAATTATATGTTAATATCAAAATAATAATTTTGAATAAAAAAAATTATATTTTGTAAAATTTATTTAAAGACAATAGAACGTACGGCTGATTACCTTCTACCTTCAAGATTCTGAATTCTATCAATAATTATTGGTTTTATTTGCATTAAGGGTCGACTCACTTGAAAGAAGAATCACACCAGTTTTGGAGAAGTCATGAGTACATTGTTTGTAATTATTTGACAAATAGGTACCAGGCTTGCAATTTTCTAAGAATGACGCTCTCTTTCTAAACTGTTTGAAAATAGAAGGACTTCAAGCGAGGATTCCTGTAGTTGCGAACTAGCATACAAGAATTCGGTTAATTTGTGAAAAATAGAGATAATACAATTTATTGAAATGAATGAATAATACTTTTACTTTTGTAATTTTAAATAAAAAAAAACTATTGTATAATTTTACAGGTAACTACTTTATAAATTGGATATTGATGCTGATAATAAGATTGCTTGTGCTTAAACAATCATTATAAAATTAATTGATTGACATGAAATCATCTTCAAAATACCTATTTTATTTATTTCAATCATTATTACTGACATTACAAAATAAGACAGATATGCTAAAGGATTTGTACATTTGTTTCAATGTTTGAATCATACAAAAATATTTTCAAGCAAATCTGTCAAGTTTACTGAAAGTGCATTAAGGGAACAATTGGGTTTTGTAATCTATATTCTGTTTAACATAAAAAAACCTTCAATAATAATCATTTCAATGAAACAAATCCTTTCTAAAGAGAATTAACTCTTAATTTGTTTTGTTTTTAGTAGTTACAATTGAAATTGTGATTTTCCGTTTACTAAAAATTTATTCACTATTCATTTTCGTTGCTGTATTATTAACAGTATAAATAAAACCTACTCTCCACATAGCACCTTATAAGGTCAAACAGCACCATTTATTAAAACATCGACTTCTTATATTTGATTGTAGCCACAATGCATAAATAACATAGAGGTCTGCAGTTTCTGTCTGGGTCATTGTTTCTGGCAAGTAGGTCTTCTATAATTCATCTTCTGATTTCTATTTTGCCTTTGAATTACAAAGATAATGCTTTAAAAGTTATAAATATATTTTCTAATTAATCAGAATAACGTTAAGATAAAACTTGGTATTAACAACTGACAAAAATATTTTAAAAAGTTTTATATATTTTGTCCAAGATACTTTTCATATTTTAGTATTTAAACCTGTAATTATTGTTTCCAACGAAACCACAGATATCTAATCTGTATCGCATATATTACATTTAAGATTATTATTGATAATAACGCTGTTTATATTTATCTACAAATATTACCTCCATTAGTCTTCAGCTGTGTTGGTTTCATATGCGATGATGTGACGAAATAAGCTGTCAAATAATAGATGTCACCTGGTTTATGTAAGCCATCTACAATATTGATCACAATTCCTCGCAGGTTTATAGGATAGTATCATACTTTCATGAGGTACTTAAACGATTCGATGTTTTTTACCGATTACAACTGGCAGGCAAATTGCACATAAAACTCGCTCAGGAGGTAAATTGCAAGATTATAATGTTATTTAGTAAACAGCCTTCGCAGCTACATACATGAAAATACAGATTGACAGTATTGCGTGACCAGATGGTAGGGTGCCATGAAAAAGCTTCAGTTTTGACAGGTCAAACAGTTTTACGAAAAAATTGAGGAGTATACCCTCAGGAGCATCATTATAGTTTAACATATTGTTTAAAATTATTTCACTTTCTATATGTTGTTTACAAACTCGTACATATTACTGTACATTATATGTTGGACAAGACATATATAATTTTGTCAGTTAAAACATTAAATGGTGGTTAAAATTTGAAAGCAAATGTGAATATCTAGTTTTCTCAAATTAATATTAAAGTGTGCAGCAGTTGTTTATGTTGTGATAGCTACTCGTACTAACCAGATTCATTGATGCAGCTTCGATCATACTGATGTAAAAAATTACAGAACAATACAATAAACAAAATAAATGATACTAAAATATACTCAAGCCGTGTACTTATTCACTTTCGGGTAAATAGAAGCCCAAAATCTTTAGAAAAACTTAATTAAAGACCAGTTAGATTGGGAATTATATTCAACAAATTTTTACAAACAAAAATACATCTTTAGAAACAATTAGAAAGAAATACAATTGATTGAAATACATAGAAATACTTAATTTACTAGGGAGGCTTCTTCGTTGCCTTCGCCATGCCTGCTGCTTGTTCCGCCACCGGCGTTTTGTGCGGAGCTCCTTCTCAACATCGTCCATCATAAGTTCTTCGTAGAGGCCGATGTTGACAGTGGCGAAAATCTTGTCCCTGATTTTCACCCCCGGAGCAAGAACGAGCTCAGTAATTTCTTTGGCTGATGTCATGAACTCGTCGTCCGGGATCAGCTCAGTGCTGGTTTTGTCAGCTTTCTCGGAGTCCCAGAAGGGACACTTCTCCTTCAGCTTCCCCACACGGGGCGGCGTGATCTTGAGCCGACGGCGGTGACGACAGACTCTCTCCCAGCCGGTAGCCACAGCAGCGGGATCCTCCCTGTACTCGGTGTTGCGGTACTTCCTCTTACGAGGGGGAGCAATCTTCCTGGATACCGCAACAGTATCCGGCGGCGACGACGACGACGACGCAGCCTCTCTGCTGGCCGCAGGTGTTGGCGGCAGCACCTCGGGGAGACTAGAGGTCCCCCGAGGACCTGGCGATCGCTTCTCGGTCGCTTCTACATCTCTCGTCTGCTTCTGTCTCTTCTGTCGGCGGGGCCGGGTCTCGTGCTTGGGACAGCCGCCGTCCCGCTTGGACGCATGTCCAACGGTCCCGCAGTCCTTGCACTGGCCGCTCCGAGTCGTCACCCTTGATGTCCTGATGGTGACAACACATCTGAATCCGCTGCGAAGGCTCTCCTGCAGTTCGTTCTACTGTTTTCCAAAATATATACTTATTTGAGTTCAACCTCAAAATATGCTAAAGCGTGAGTCAAACCTACTTTAAGGATAATACAATTAAGTAAAAACCTGAAACATTTTTGCTTTAAATTCATGTTAAATCATTACTTATTTTCTTACATTTTAAAAATGAGTTTTTTATAGATTCAAAAATACTATAAAGCTTTAAAGTTGGTAAAAATATTCCATTAAATCTGACACCCTAAGAAAGGTAACACCTGCTACATGTTTGAGCAAACATCAGTAGCTTAGCATTTCTACGTGCGATATTTTCCACTACACTTTCCTTTCACTGCCTAAATGATATTGCAGTAAAATTAACTACTTTGTTAAAAACTAATGCAAGTAATTACTCTCATTCATTTAAATATTGCTTTATAACTTTTACATTTTAAATATACATAAGAAATGTAAATCTAATATAATCATTAGCTATTTAAATTGGCTCATTTTTGATGGATATCTCTTTATGCTAATATACTTGTCATTGAACTTGGGTTATTTGTTATTGTTTTTGAACTTTGTTTAATAAATAACAGCAAATATTAATTGTAATTTGATTTTATCAATTGTATATGTTTCCATTCACTATAAATATAATACAACTTTACTGATATAGTTTTAATCGATAAAATTTTAAAATTCTGTCGAGAAAGTAGCGCAGTCCGTATCTCGGGGCAATTATGTTGACATTTGTAAAGAAGAGCCTTCACCCGCTAAACACTAAGAGGGGTTCATATAAGCAGTTATTTGAAAGGTTTCGCATCTGACAGACAGGTTAGAGTAGCTCTCACCCGAACGGAGTATGCACTAAATTAGATTTTATTGTCAAACTGATATTTGAAATTTGTTTATTGACAGACCCTAAATGTCAAATCGTTCTAATTTGGAACATGTTTACATTGTAAGAGTGCTATATATTAACATAAATCTGTGATAAATATTTTCTTCTCAAATTTCGTTTTCTGGGGAAAAAGTATCGATTATTTGAAACCACAAAACCATTCTTAAGCTGATTATTTATATTTTGATAAATATCGCCAGGTTTGACATTTTCTTGGTCAATTTCTTTACCCTCATTTCTTCTTAGTAGTCGTGTAGGAGAAATATCCTCTTATTTCCAACAATAAGTGGCAACTAATAATAAAATCTGAATTTATACATAAGTTCTGTTTAAAACTAATAAATCTCATTTTATTCAACAAGAAACAGTTTATCACAAGCTAGATCAGAACCAAACCACCATTAAACTGTGCATAGCAACCCCACTTACGCTAATGTGATAGCTTTCTACTCCCCGTTTCTCTGCATGCAAGACTCTCCCCATACTTAATGTCCGCCGAACCATCCACTCAGCTGTGTTTGCTTTGTAAAGTTAACGCAATTCCACTCGATAGTCTTATAATGGAAATTTCCTCCGACGTTAGAATATTATCTTAAACTATGTTCACCCTGATAGACCCTTTAATGAAAGATATTAGTTCCAGATTATAAAATAAAATTACATATCATGCGGTACGAATTTGTTGTGAAATAGTTTTATGTTAATTGTATATGTGAAAATTAATTACTTCAAATTATTATATAAAATAAGTTCTGTTACTTTATGAAATACTTGCATGAGTCATTAATTTTACTTAGCCTATATTTAAGAACACTTTGTGTAACGCTATCTTCAATTATCATTTTGAAAATTGTTTCTTTCATAATGAAATGATTTCAATCTGCTTTGTCTTACGGGAAAGGATATTTAGTAGAAATATTATACCGCAAATTCAGCCCTTAGGTGTAGATTTCCAGTTTAGCATGAACCCTCCCCTCCCTATCTATATGTTTAATAGCTTTTACCTATCTTGAAGACTTTAATAGCGGAAGAGGATTTCTAATGTGTATATCACTTTTTAATGTGTTATAATTTTTTGCGAAAATCCTTTTTTTTAAGAAATATATTTTTAAAAAACTACGTTCGAAATAAAGTTTGTTTTATATTTAATCGTAACGCTGACATAAGCTTTATAGTAAAGACATACTATATTAAATCATGCTTCAAGCGTTTTACAAAGATTTAAAAACCTGTTTAAAAATACTGTTTTAAACTGGAATTTCAAATCATTATTGATTTTTTTAAAAGATTACATGAAGATATTTTAACCGTAATTCACACCAATGTTTAAACAAAGTTGAATGATTTCATATGCTGTATAGGTGTTGCACACTCCAACCCAAAATATTGTATCAACCCTACTTTCTCTATTTATACGAAAATGATTATTAGTTTTGAACTATCTCTTCCGCCTCACAGTTTACTCGATCGGGTGTTTGACATTGGTTAGTAGAAATTAATTTAGAATACAACAGTAAAGTTAGGGTTGCCACAACTTAGCTCAAAATACTGTCGTTTTAAACCCCCAAAAATATTCGAGACCTAACTCTTGCGAACTTTAGTATCAACCTTCCTCTATGTGGCGTCCCTTAAGCTAAATATTCATATTTCTCCTTTGATTTCGCTGTCATAATGAATCTGGAATACAATAACCCCCTTCCTACAACTTTTGAGGTCAAATATGAGCCATGCAGTGCAAAAGTTGAACATATGGACTGTTACATTTCTGGGATTTTAAACAAACCTAGAGTACAGATTGAAAACTAATCTCAGACAAGGAGGACAACGACGTCTTAAAGAAACCTAAACAATACAGAACTATTCAAGACTATGTTATACTTCAACGAGATATTTTCCAATACAGTTTTATAAACAGTCTTGTATTGTGTCTATTACTAACGTTAAAATCACTTTGGTTTTCGATTATTCTTTACTTTACATATATTTATATTACCTAATAAGGATTAGGTACGAATAATTCTGTAAATAATATGACATGTATATCTAGTGTCACACACAGCCGTCGAAGGAATAAATAGCAAAGTTATTATTATTTTTAAAAAAATTGAATTTAAAATAGCTTATCTCACCTTTAAAAGACGTTTCTCTCCTCGGGCCGTGGATTGTATGCATGCATACAGTGTACACACACACACACATACATACACACATATATATATATATATATATATATATATATATATATATATATGTATGATATATATATATATATATATATATATATATATATTTATATTTATATATAAATCTAAATATTTACCTGTTATGGATAGTTTTTATGTCTAGGTTACCTATGGGGCTCATTGGTTTCCTTGGTATACGACATACCAATAGATAAACGTTCCCGGAGTCACCAGCTAAACCTTAAATACCTCTTTCTTTGACTCTCGCCATACGACTACTAGTATTCCTAACGTGATTATTTTATATTAAAAAGGGACTAAAAACGTCATGTTTACTATCGGCCCGCTGATGGGTGCTGACCTCTCTCGGCAAACATTGAAACTATTCTTTCGTTAACTTTATTGACGTTTTGCGGTAATATATTAAAAAAAAGTTACACTATGCTAAAACCAGTTGTGAGAGCAGTGTTAGGTATACCATCCCAGTAGAAAATACCTCAGTACCTTTCAATAACTGTTGAAGAGGTCATGTTTATTGAAACTAGTCAGTATATATTATGAAACTATTGTGTAGCTAGATTTTATGTGAACGCTTGTAATATTAACTTGTTAATTGTTCAACTACGTTCTAATTATCCTATCTATTTACTGCAGTATTTTATAGGTGAAGTAATATATAATATATGCAAGCATATATTGTCGTCATAATTTGCTTTCTAGGTAGGTAAACAGCCCCGTGATGTACCTTTTAGAGGGTTACCTTGCTTATGAAGTTTTTATATACGCCAGTTCATAGTAAATAAAGTAAATTTTATAAATAAATAAAGTACGCAAATCTCAATACATGCCTATAGCGTTATAACACTTTTACTTATAAATAATTTACAAATTACTTGCAATTTACATGACTTGTTTTGTTATTTAAAACATTCTATGTATTTTCTAACTACTATTAGTAAACTGTTACATTCTTGTGTACAAATTATTCATTTGCTTGTAAAGCATTTCATACGATATCTTGATATTTTTTTGGAAAAAAAGGAAATTTAAATCTCAATCCATTGCACGCAACACTACGGCGCAATTTTATACTGGAGAGGCACTTAGTATTGAAGATTATGCTAGTGAAATCATAAAGTTTAAACCAACTAATTTGAAATTATATCGTAGAACCGCGGTAGTTTACAAAATCTAATATAACAATAGAATGATTCAAAATAAAATACTATACTCTGAAAGTCTTAATAATTCCAAGACGTAGGTTGTTATATATTTATAATAATGTAGTGTTATACTTAAAATATTAATTGCTCTCTCTTTGAAATATGTTTTATTCCATAAAGAAAACTTTATCTCAAATAAGATACGCGTTTGTTTCTAATCAAAATTCTATACTACTTAATTATCTATTTAAATCCCACCAATAAGTTTAAATGAGGGAATTTCTTATAGTAATATAAATTGTTCTTCTTCTCAATAAGTGACAAAGTAAGGTAAATATTATAATGACATTATTATTTAACATCACAATAGTATACAATATATCTATTTTCCTGTTGGTGTATAGATGCATTTATTGCATATTGTGAGGTTATGCCGTCTCTATCATGTAGCATACGTAATACAGTAACCCTGTTGTCACGTGGGCTGCATTACATGGTTAGGGAGATATTAAAAAAATACTTAAACTAATCAGTATATATTATTAAACAATTTTGTTTGTACTCTTGTAATATTAACTTGTGAATTCTTCCACTAAGTTCTAATTAACTAATCTATTTATTGAATATTGTATGTCAGTGAAGTATTATATTATATATATTGAAGTATATATATATTATTGTCTAAATTTTCTCACTAGATAGGTAAACAGCCTAGATCATATAAGGTTGAGCTTGTCTATGAAGTTTTTATTTACGTCAGTTCATAGTAAATAAAGGCTCATTTATAAATAAATTAAGTACACTGGTCTAAATATAGCACCCATAGCGTTATATCACTTTTAATTATAAATAATGTACAAATAACTAGCAGTTTACACTACTTGTTTGTTATTTTTAAAAAAGTTAAAAATCTTTCAACTACGATTAGTATATCTATAACATTTTTGTGTACAAAAACATTATTTATTTGTAAATCATTTCAAACACAAACGTGATATTTTTTTGAAAAAAAAAACAGTTAAGTTTCAACCCATTACACGCAACATTACAGCGCAACACTGGACAGGCACTTAGTTTATAAAGTTTTTCTAGTGAAATCATAAAGTTTCAATAATTTTAATTTGAATTGTAACGTAGAACCATGGTAGCTTACAAAACCTAATATACCAATAGAAATTTACAAAATAAAACCTTTATTCTGCAGGTCTTAATAATGCCAAGACGTAGATTGTTATATATTTATAATAATGTAGTGTTATACTTTAATTATTCGTTGGTCTCTCTTGGAAATATGTTTTATTCCATATGGAAAACTTTATCCAAAAAACGATACGCGTTTGTTTCTAAATAAAATTCTGTACGGAATAATACTTAGTTATGTAATTAACAACCACGAATAGGTTAAAATGAGGGAATTTCTTATACTATTATATATTGTTCTTCATCTCAATAAGTGACAAAGTAATGAATAAATTATAATGATATTATTTAACATCACAATATTATGTAATATATTTTTTAAAATTTTTATTTTCCTGTCAGTGTCTAGATGCATTGGTTGCATATTGTGAGGTTATGCCGTCTCTATCATGTAGCCTACGTAACACAGTAGTCTTGTTGTAACGTGTTCAGCATTACATGGTTAGGAAGATATTATTAAACGACTTCTAAACGACAGACTCAGTACTAAGGTATCTCGTAGGATCCTTCTTTACCAGCATAAGAACACGTAGATTCATAAGGATTTGGCGTGTTTTATCCAGCAGTTTTACCTGTCAAGGAATATCTGGTTTACACATGTTTAGATATTTTCAAAATGATTGAAATTAAAACATAAATTTAAGTAATTGAACAAATTTACAATAACAGTTTGGAATTTTGTTTTCAAAACGTTGAAAGTATACGAAACATATACCAAACAACATGTAGTCCTGAAAACAACAGGAATTATATACAAAGGTCTTGTTCTTATATAACACCAATTTCAAGGAAGCTTTTTTAAATGTTTACAACATTGACAACGTGTTCTTTAATAATTACGAGTTTAATTCTCTTAGAAATATTGTTTATTATTCTTATGTGCAGGATTGTATACTATTTAATCAATTTTATTACACAATAATACACTTTCAATGGTAATATATTAATTCCTAACAAGTGGTAGCATTGAAAATAAGTTAGTGTATATTTTTAGCAGACATTAATATTGTATTAATTAAAACAGTTTCTTTTAATCTCACTACACAATTACCTCAATAAAACAAACACACTTGCTTATTAAAACAGACTTGTTTCAACGTCGATGTCGCCTTGATCAGGGTTTAGCTACTGCATCATTAGTAGTGAGGTTTAGAGCTAATGTGTGGTGAGATTTAATGTGAACTGTTTTAACTTTTACGTTGGGAATTGTTCTCACTGGCTTAACTCTAAATAATGTAATACCTAATGAATGTTGTAGATTTCATACAAAAATGCTGATAAACTCCTAGAAATAAATTTAACTGTAAAGCAAGTGTATTTATAGCCCTTAATCTGTCATCATTGATTTGTACCTTTATATGGAAATATATCAAAGTATTTTACACAATCAGAGAGTAACATAAAACAGCATTTTTAAATTGAAAACTCTATATTGTTATGGTTCACTTTATTCCCTAGTCTCTTTTATACTCTTCATTAAATAGGAAATAAAATACTTTTATTGCTAAGATATGAAAATGTTTCCAAGAAAAGTACGAAACTCCCGTTCTTCCTGAAACCTTCATTTTACTCTCCATGACTAAATCGTCTCTTTATTACACAGGTTTAGGCCTATAGCTAAAACTGTCTCCCTACCAATTGTTACTTTTGTCGTTTGTCGTTTTTATGAGCGCCAATATTAAGAAACTCATAAACATTTCTCGACAGAGGTATGAAGGGAACTCGCTGACCGTAAAACCCTTTTTATTGTGTTACGTATAGGATAATCCTGCCTACGAAATTATTTCGTAGATAAGAGTTCTGCTCAACAGATTTTTATAATTTGAATATTTAAAACTAATTGGTAGTTTGAACGATGTTGTCTTGATCAGTAATTATTCAGTGGTTTCAGGAAACATGGTTTGTTAATATAATTGTTCTACAATAAGTTTTTTCATGTATATTTCTTAAAGGGTATGTTTTTAAATAGGGAAACAAATTACATTTAATTTGAGGCTTACATACTGAATCTTTTCGTATCATTGTTTAATTCTTTAAGACTCTACATGTAAATTTAAAAAAATAATTACATTTGTATGTATATGATACTTAGAAACAAATAAAGTATACAACAAGTAACATAATAGTTCTTTGTTAATCTCGATTCGTACTTAAATCGACAAAGACAAATTTTATTTTAATTATTTTTATGTCTGAATAACAATATTAAGTGGTAAAAGAGAATTTCCTTCCAACTTTTCATTTCCTTTCTATGTATGGTTTTGGACTATTATTTTTGTTTGTTACTATTTACACGCTTTATTGTTTTATGTCGCTTGCATTGCGTTGTAGCTTCTTTTCAATTTCTTTCGCATTGTCAATTTGTGAACCAACGTTTCATACCGCTAAACCAGTTTCTTTATTTTATTCCTTCCATTCATTTTTAACCCTACAGCACGATTTATTTACTGTGATATTTTGTGGTAACCATGGCAACGGTTTAAGGTTGTACAATCATAACGACAACCAAAGGTAGGGGGAATTCATATACGTCTTTGAGGAATTTAATTATAACTACTGGAAAAACGTGAAGCACGTCACACTTCTAACGTGAAGATTTACAGTTCGAATCCGGCTAGACCCTCAAATTTGTATATATTAGATATTGAATAAATATATGAAAAGAACTATATTATCATCAGTTGTATTACACTATAGGTTAAAAAGAGTGTATTTGAGCTTGATTGAATGAATAAAACGTATTTTATTATTAATTGAAGATTTGTACAAGATATGAATCGGGAGGTAATAGAAGGAATTTAATATTAAATGAATATAGAAGAATGAGAAAATGCAAAAAATAGAATCCCAAAAAGACTACTAAAGAAATATAGGCAGATCATGCTAATATTTCAGTAAATTATTATATACGTAAAACAATGCAGTTTAAAGCCGATTATTACCTATAAAATACCTTCAAAAATTATGAATATCAATGTAGTAAACAAAGCTTTCTCCAGAATAATCATAATTAATGAGGCTTGCAAGTAGTTGAAAAATAACAGAACATAGGTTATAAAATAGTTTGAACTGATTTATTATAACATATAGGCCTGCCCGTGCATTTAATATAAAACTATTAACAACAAATGCCTATTTTACATAATGCAATATAATTTGTGATCTGATTTTAAAATATTTTATTAAGGGTGTAATAAACTGAGTTTAAAAATCGGAACAATTTATAAATAAAAAAGAAATTATAAAACTCACAGAAGAACTTGAAAACAACGACTACTTAAAATTAAAATCCGATAGGTGATTCGACAATGGTCAAGTGACCGAAAGACGCCTCATCACTCAAGATAAAATCATTGCACTTAATGGTGGATAAAATTACTTACAATAGTAATATATAACCTTCATATATATATATATATATATATATATATATATATATATATATATATATATATATTAAATATGGTGATATGTTTTCTTGTAATATAGTTAATAAATTAAAAACATTTCAAAAACAAGAATACTTTTAATGCATATATTATTCAAAGCTTTTCGCCGATAAAGCTTTGATTTATACGCGAAAAGCTTTGAATAATATATGCATTAAAAGTATTCTTGTGTTTGAAATGTTTTAAATTTATTATATATGTTATACATGTGTTTGTGTGTGTGGGTTTTAAAATATTTTTGTCGATATTTATTTACTTTTCTATAAATGATTGTTTTAAAAGACTCAGGCTATGTGATGTGAAAAATATGCGAGATTACAATTGATAGAAAATGTACTCGAAGAAATGGAGTGGATATAAAGTGGGATGATGATATTCTACAGGCTCCATTAAAGGAATCAATCAGGATACTATCAAAAAACCATCATCAGACAAAAGCTTTATTATAATAATTTCACAAAATACTTGGATCGTTATCTGTAATTACCCTTTATCATTGTAAAAGGCAGTTGCTTTAATTTGGTAGTGAATTTGTTAATATTTAAAACTGATATTCAAAACAGTTTTAAACATGATTGACATAAATGGTTCAAGCTGAGAAATGTTTCTTCCAAGTTAGTGCTAAACATTGTTTACGATAACATATTTTCTAATAAATGTAACAGGCTAGTTTGCGAAATGGGATTGGGTGAAACTAAAGAGAGTTTTCACGTTTGTAAAACTTTTTGACCCATCAAATTTAGAAAATAGTCCTTCCAGAAGTTTTAAAAACCTATGAAGTAAATTATTTCTATTTGTTTTCAATCTTCCTCTTTAACATTAAAAATCCTTAAATATTGAACAAGTTTAATGGAATGTAGTTCATAATATTTTACACGTATCGAATCTATGATTATCTCAGGTAAAGGTTTTCGTTTTACGGGTGATTTCATGTTTTAGCAGTCTTCTTGGAACACATCGTAGTGTAATAGATCTCATTGTGTACTTGCGCAATTTTATAGCTTCCAATATGGAAATGGTTTGGTTTTATGTCGATAGACTCGGTTTTAATAGTAATAAAATTAAGAAAGTAAAAACGTTTTGTAATTACTAAGTTTAATGTAACAAAACGTTATAAAGCTAATAAATGTGTTTCTATAAAAAATCTGTTGTGACAGAGTTGATGTCCGTCATTTTGTCTTCCGAATATCATGGTATTTCTTTATTAAGCAGAAATATGTTTTATAATAAATCCTAATGATAATAAGATATAATTAAGAATAAATATCAGAAACACTGTTTTAATAATATGTAATTACAAATACATAAAAAACAATTAAAGATCCAATAATTTGTGTTTATCAAGGGCTGCTAATTAGGAAGTTCTTTTCTAAACAAACTTACCCTTTCTAAATAAGTTTATCTACGATTTAAAAAAGCAAAAGATACATTCGGCTTTTACCATTAATACAATAAATCTGACATCTTCAGGAAGGAAACTGATGGCACACGTTTCAGCAAACGACAAAAGTTTGCATCTCCACTTAAGCTGTTCTTTATACCGTTTCCTTTTACAATCAAAATGAAATATTTTCGGTTTTCGCAATTGTATTCAAAGCCTCATCATTGTATTGAAACCTGCTTTAAATACTCGAAACAAAAAAAATTGTTTTTTTAAACTTAGGTTATTGCTCGTGTTACCAATTTATAACAATACTATATCCATTGAGCATACGCTGTATTTACTCTTTGTTTTATTTGGTTAATAGATGAGAGTCACCTAAAATTTATTCGTTACTTGACATACATTCTCTAATTATTTAGAGCTTAGCTAGTGAGAACTATTCTCAAAGGTAGAAGTGAAAATAGTGAACTCAAAATCTCTCTAATAGCAGTTATGTAAAATATATACCTCTCCTGATTAGGAAGTGATGTGCTATGTAATAGATTAATGTTATTGCTTTCCTTTGTATTTTTATCTTGTTTCTTTTATTTGACTTGAACGATAGCTTGGCAATTTGTTAGTAGTATCCAAGCACTGAGGTAGGAGACATCGACGCCAAAACTAGTTTGCTGTGTGTTGCAACGTCCCTACCCTTGAATTCCCTTCTCAGCACGCAGAATACCAAAATTTTGTTGTTTAAAAAACTTATTTATAATCAAAACAAACATCTGCCAATCACCCCGCTTGTTAAACCGTGCTAAAATCCCTGAGTTACGTGTATATTTCCCGCTCATAGGGCCATGCCCAAAACAAGCCTATTCCCGCTGACTACTATTTTAAAATAAGTATAATCTCCCCAAAATTGGTTTATCAATTACGTAGGGTCTAGATATAGTCACACATGTCATTCAATTGTCAGCTGGAAAGAAACACATGTAAAATAATACACAAAATATTCACAGAGTCTTACCACCTGATGATGATCTGCAGAGACAGCAAGGGGACGTGCAAAATATGATCGTGTTTAATTTACCTATCTTAAAAGGCTCCTGTGTCCTTTTAAACACAATCTTCCAGTAGATAAATCTCTGGACTTCAATAAAAAAAAACAAATAATCTTTAGGCTAGCTCAATGAAGTTAGTTGAGAGAAATTCTTTAAAAACATTAGGTTTTAACTATTATCAATTAATGGAATTTAATTAAACTTGTTTACTGATTTAATAATCACTTTCATATTAGTTGGAAAAAGCTAAAAAGTTTTTATTGATTATTCAACACAGGATGAAATGCAAATACTTTTGATTTTTATAACATATTTAATTTTTATTTATTTAAATAAAAAAAGAAAATTTATCTTTCCAAATAAAACACAATTATATTGAAAAAAACAAATCACTAAATAACTTGTTGTCTTTCATATGTTAAAATCTTATCATTTCCATATATATCAATTACATTTACATAAAAATAAAATTATTTCCCAAATTAGACATAATAAAATTTATCATCTATATTAAATTGGTAAATTCGTATTTTTGACACATAATTTTTAAATTGATAATATTCAAAAAATTCTTATATCCTTGAAAATAAATGGCTCATGGCCAAACACCCTTTGTAAGTTTAATATTTATCATTTGAAATATTCTGATCACCAAATTAATCTTATTAAGCATAAAATTTATTTAATTTTTATATAGAGTGAAGTCATTGTTTAAGCTTGAATATTTGTTTGAATTTAATAAAATTAACTGACTAAATTTGACGTAATTGGTATCGAATAGAGAAAATGACTTGCCAAAGATGCTCCTGCCAAAGATGCTATCTTTGTATTTATTCCTTGTACAGGCAAGTCGGGCAACGAATCCGTTTTAGCTTGCAGAGTTTGATTATCATTTTTGGAACACTGAAAAAGGTCTATTTTATTAAAACTGCTGTAACTTTTTTGTTTTTTAAGTTTTTCAAATTTTGCTTTCACTAATGTTTATTCTGGCTTATTCTGGTTCTTCTAAAATGTCGATGAAAGTTCTACGTGGTTTGGTTCTTAAGTTAGCTTTTTTAAGCACTTAGAAAATTTTCGCCTCACTCCCGATGGTCCAATTTAGCTAGTTATTACAAATTTATTCTCTAATACTTTTTAATTTAGCTTAATTATTCTATTTATGATTTTATATAATTCTTCACTCTTTATTATTCTTATAACTCCAAACTTGATTAAATTAAAATTCAAATTTATTACTTAAAAACAGGAAATTATCTATTTCCTATTTGTCACGGTATGTCAGACCGTTACAGTGTGTGTTTATTAAGAACTAATGTTTTGAAAGATTTTTAGTTCATATTTTGACTTTTACCTTAGTAATACATAAAAATTCGATTGATTAAACTTAGGTTCTTTCTCATGTTACTAATTTATAACAATACAATTTCCATTGAACATAAGCTGTTTATACTCTTTGTTTTAATTTGGTTAATAGGTGATAGTCACCTAAAATCCCTTCGTTACTTGAAATACTTTTTCTAATTATTTTAAACTTTTCTAATAATAATTTAAAAATTACTAGCAATTTTAAACGTAGTTTATCAGATTCATATGTTTTCAATTGATTACTGGTAATAAAGTCGGCATTTCATATTTTATGACCTAAACTATCAAAGAGGGTCTACGAAATTCAGTAAGTTTCTACTTGTCATATAACACTTGTTATTACAATTAGAATATAGCATAGACCGAACTTGAGTACTTTTTTTATGTATTTATTTTACAGCTTATAAGTTATTAGCTGATTGAAGGTCTTGAAGTCAGGTGATGAGTCTTATAACTATCCTTAATAAATTATAACCTAAACAAATTAAATAATATTATGTCCTTCCCAGACACCTACTCAAATACGAATGGTTGCTTGCCATAAAAGTGGATTAATATATATATATATATATATATATATATATATATATATATATATATATATATATATATATATATACGATGGTAGTACTAAAGAAATTTAAACTAAATCAATTCCTGACTAAATATACATAGACACTTTTAAAATCAACATTAATTGTCTACCTTTTGTGATTGGAATTGAAAAACATACCCTAATCAGACTATATTGTAATAACAAATAGGTAAACAAGTATTGACATGTAAAATATTTTTACAAGCAATTGTCAATTCCTTATTTTAGGGTGGAGATTTTTCCAGGTAAGTAAATATATAATAAAGTACTTATTTCTAATAAACAATATATATAAATTTAACATACAATAATGTTGTTGCTCTGTCTAAATGACAAGTGATTTTTAACTGTTATGCTATCATTCTTCATACAATTATTTGTAAAAATATACACTCTAAAATAAGGAATTAACAGGTGCTTAAAAATGAAAAGTTAAGGTTAAAAGTTAATATTTGTTATTCGAGTATTGTGTAACATAAAGGTTTATTTCTTAGTAAACCATTGGGTTTGTAAAGGATTTACAATGTTTATATACTCTTTGTCTCAATATGAGTTTATATATATATATATATATATATATATATATATATATATATATATATATATAATATATATATATATATAAACTCATATATATATATATATATATATATATAATATATATATTTCATATTATATATTTTATAATATATTCATAATTAACCATCGTGCGTTTAAATTGATGTTTTCATTTGTTATTGATTCATATAAGTACGATTATTTGACAACGGTCGATAAAAATAGTACAACTTTAATGTTGATAGTTAAACGTTTAAAGTAAGGGGGAGTAAATAGCGCAGACTTTATCTCAGAACATTTAAGTTGACATTTATAAAAAAGAGCTGACACCCGATCAACAGTAACGGGTTGTTTTATTATAGAGGTAGTTATTTGAAGGGTATCAGATCTGACAGACAAGTTAAGTGGTTCTCACCCGAATCAACTTTACTATAAATTAGGTTCTATTGTCAAACTGACATTTGCAATTTGTTCTATTGACAGACCCTGGTGTGAAGTGAAACAAATCCTTCTGTTTTTAGACACATTAACATTGTTACAGTGTTTTAAATCAAAATAAATTTTTTATAACTTTTTTGAAGTTCTATTTCTATTTACAGCGTAACATGTTTGAAAATTATTTCTGCTATTTTAATAACATACCTTTTTTTGCAGAAGAGTATTTTTTATCAGATATTATTATTTGCTGTAATATTTTAATAATATTCTAAAAATATTATAGTCGTAATAATATATTATGTTGTAATAAACATGTTTGAAAGAAAACAATATTAGTGAAATATTTTGTATAAATACATTTTAGGGATATCTATACTCAAACGATTTGCATTGTAAGGATTTGTAAAGTAGGCTTCCATATAGCCTACGACTGATTTCGAATGTTGATAATTCACAAGTTTTAAAAAATGGTATGTTATATTCTTTGACATTGTATTATTTCCCTGATATTCAGGATAAAGTTCGATGATGAGGTATTTAGGAAACCATAAAAATTACAGAAATGCATGTTAAATATTTGAACAAGTAAAATATTGTAGAATAGGATATAGATAAAAAGATATAATACGAAACAACATTATGATTCACATAAATATTTTCCTCACAGAAAAAGGTTGTTGAGCCGTTATTCATTATCATCCCCTAACTCAATCACTTCGTGTAACGGCACTCCGTAACCGGGGCAAGAGAGGTGATACAGGTAGGACGAACACTGAGAGCGCCTTAACAGTTTTTGCGTGCTCACTATATCGAGTTATGTGGTGTGCGATGATGCAGTGAATCACGAAACTCACTATAAAACTGATAAATCACACTCCTCAAAGAGAAATGTATTATATTTAAATTTATGTTTTTTTATAAAACTGCTTTTATTATCCTATGATGATACTTTGGTGTCCTTGAATTAAATGCAATACTTACACAGCATATACAGTCTGAGTCTAATGTATTTATACTTAAGTTCCTTTCTAGTATATATATGATAAAGAAGGAAAAATTGGTTTATTTTGTACTTTAAATTAATTAGTTCAAACGCAGGAAATATATAAATATGTATGGTTCACTCCGAGTGGTATGTAGACCCCTCTTTTCCCCAAGATAGGAACATGTCTGCTTAAGCTATGTGGCCTACACTTATCCCCAGCACCAAGGTATTAATATGGCCTCAATAAAAGCATTAAAATGTTCTTAGTCCTTCCAAATTGTTATGGGAACTATAGGAAACTCCTACTAAAACTCCTCCCATAAACGAAATGTTTATTATGTTTAGGAAATGGTAGTGAGATTCTTCGAAAATGCAGATAACATCATGTATATTGTGTCATACTTGATAAAGTTTACTTAACTTAGGTTTTACTTTGAACTTAGACGTATCTTCACGTGACACCATCGTATAGGAAGTAGTCTAAACATAGAGGTACTTTATAAATGTATGGCTTGTTAAGGCTCTTGAACTTTTGTGTCCCTTGATACTTGGGGGTAAGTTTAATCCACCTTTTGTGCAACGATGTTAATATTCCCCTTTACTGCAATTACCAGCGCTCCATTATACTCGTATAATTTGAAATGTAAACTGACTGTTGATGCTCGAAAATGAGAACACTTAATTAGCCCTCGAAAGTCGACTGGCATTTATTACACTAATTCATGAATTATTTATTATTGTAATGCTACAGATACTTACCTTTATTGTTATTCTATTCTTTCTACGCGGATCATTAAGACTTGACAAAACATTTTGTACTCTTCTAATATATCTATGTTCAACTCGACAGCTGTCTTAATTTCGTAACTTTCCTGAAGCAAGGAACCGTCACTATATATAATACATGTACACGTGACCTGGTTTGTGAAACAATCTCTAATATGGATCTTATTTCAATGGTAAACCGAAAGCGTTTAATCTTAATAATTTTTGCATGTTTTTTTTGAGGATTGTTTTGGAATAGGAATTTAGATTCAAGAGTTTAATTGTATTATAGCCGCTCAATATATTCTATATGAATATAGGTCTATGCGAAATGGCGGAGTACAGAAGAGCTGGATAGTTTACAACTTTCCTGCATAACCACAAGAAGAAGACGACAAAGTGCAATGAAGCCCTATTCCAACCTCTAGCCAGAAGATTAGAATATTTTCAATGGGTCCTTGGATACTTTAGCATTAACGGCAACGTGCTGACATATTTGCTACAGCAGGTTTTGGTCTTCTTGAAATAGAGCCCCAAGGAAGCTATCCACCTTCGTGCACCCTTATAAAACGGATCATCAGCTAAACGCTGAAGAAAACCTGGGATACGAAAGCTTCTGTAAAGGAGGTGATTGTAAGAACAAACTTCATCCTCAAGTAGCCAAGGGACATCGTGACTAAGTGTACGGCAGATCATATAGCCCTTTGCAGCGCATTGGATCACTTCATCATTGACAACACCATTCAGTGACGAGCAAGACCCTAGTGGGAGGAAGAGCGTTCTGTAAGAGAGTTGTAACGGAACGGCGTTGGCTGAATAAGAGTGGGTATTACATTCTATTTCATAGGCCACTTACTTTGACCCTAAGAATTAAATGAAAAACTAAACCATTCAATTGTTATAAAAATGAAATGCACAATTCTTACAATAATATAACTAATAATCCGTCCAGTTTTGACTCTATCAAATTAAATCACAAATAACTAAATCTAGCTGTAAGTAACCTACTATTGATGAAGGCAACATAGTTGTATAAACAGTTTTAGCAATATAAATATACGTCATTTTACGTCACATTTTATTTTTTCATTCTTTATAACGCTACAAAATTGCAAATATCAATTATCTTTGTAAATCAATTCCTAATTTATAACTAATATTTACCAACATATAAGAGATTGATGTGACTTGGAATTGTGATTGTCTGTCTTTTACTATTGTTCTTGCAAAAGGCGTTTTACATTATTAAACAAACCAAAGCAAATAACCGAGTAATACAAATAAATCACGAGGCACGGAAAAGTGCTATGGAAAATAAGTCAGTGGATCTGGTAAACTCGGATGTCATTAATTCATTTAAACTGAAAAATATTCTGGTAGAAGCTTGCTCTGCTAAATAATGGGGGATGTTGGACTGGGGTTTGGGGGTAATTAATAACCCACGCATTGGTTCAAGAGCAGTTTTATAGTTAGAAGAGGCAGTTGTTTGAAAAAATAATAATATTACCTTTTGCTTTAATATTTCCAAAATTATTTCAAAATAATGAGTTAGTGTGAATGTTGTTAAAGGAGCAAACCCATGTAATTTTCCTGTTTTATATTGTTTTCTGACTAAATAAATATTCATATTTAAATTTATTATTATGAGAATAAACATATTTTGCTTTTAAAGTAGAAACATCTTCATCAATTTAGTACAACCCAATTTAGATGACCAAAACTCTTCGAACTATCTGTGTTCTGAACAGTTTCATACTTTTAGAGCCAAATTAACTTGAACAAACGATAAGACACAGCTAAGAGAGGTGAGTTATATTTTCAATATTAGGAGGCAAATTAAAAATGATTTAAAATTACCTTGACAAATTTTCTTAAACTCAAACGCATTTGGTTGTTCTTTTAGTCTGTATAAAACAATCAAATGTCAATAACAATAATCAATAATATACGAAATATAGTTTTAATTATATAATAATATAACTAATTGTATGTAATGAATATTATAATCAACCTATGTTTATATATATATATATATATATATATATATATATATACCATATAGTAAAATATAATAATTATTTATTAAATATCAGAATCTATTATTAATCAAACAATAATATGAATAGTATTTTACTATAGCGATATGTGTTAAGTTAAAATTAATATTTTTAATATAAGAAATCCTGTGATATTTTAATAATTCTATATATGTTACTACATATTATTAATATTTGTTATTATATTCTTAAACTACCTTATTCCTCTTTTATAAACCTGTCATTTCCAATAACTTATGGGAATTTTTATTCTAATTGTACTCCAATGTTAAAAAAGCATAGTAGCCTTTTCTTAAAGCCTAAAAGTTTCCCGTGGGTTTCAAATTTCCTATTTAAAAGATCAGTTTTTATTTTAAAAAGTCAAATAGGAAATAGGGCAAGCATAATAAAGTATTTCGGATATCATAATAAAATGAACTTGAATCTATTATAGCAGGGATATATGTATAATGTTTTGCACATATTCAATTCAAACAAACACACATACACACACACACACACAAACACACACACATACAAGCACACACACACACACACACACACACACACACACACACACAGACCCTCCCACACACACACATACACACACACACACACACACACACACACACAAACATACGGACAAATGATTTTATAAGTATTTCTAAAATTCAGTGTAAAATATGTTTTAAGCCTAACTACAAGCATCTTTTAATTATAGGCTATTAACTGTGGACAACAAACACTTGTTCACAGTTGCGATTGAAGTTGTGATTTTTTAGTTTTCTCACGAATGATGATGACGTACGTCATTGAAACGCGTATGAAAATGAATTGTTTATAATTTTGAGTTTTGGTAAATTATTTTTAAAACAATTAAAGTCAGAAGCCAGCTTAAAAATTATTTTGAAAGAATCGTCATCAATGATTTTAACTACACAAGTTTTAAACAATGTATAATCTATATTAATTTAATTCTACTTAGCTAATTATTTGTGTTGGTTGTCTCTCTGTTGATGATGACTTTGCGGTTGAAATGCTTCTGAAAATTTAATTACTTACTGTGAGTCTGAGTCTATGCTAGAGGTTAATAAGATAACGATATGGTCCCTTCGACTTTATTTTCTAATATCTTGAAGGTTTTCTCGTGATAATAAAAAATAAACATAACTACTACATGTAGCTTACAACTTACATTGTTTACAAACTTATTGCAATGTTGCTATATCATTCATAACCCTGTGAATGCTACTTCCCTTGTTCCCTAATTACATTGTTGTTAGATTTATTCTTAAATATTTTTATTGTTTTATTTGCATTGTTTGCTCCTGTGTTTTTTTTTATTTATCTATTTTTATAACTGCATTGACACTCAATGTTTTATTTTACCAATTGTTATTAAAATTGATATATATTATCAAGTAAGCCTTTAAGTTGTCTTTTAAGATCAAAAAGATATACTGGAGGATCTCCTGTATAATATATTTCTAAATATATTTTTATAGTATGGAATGATAATGAAAATTACTAATATATTGTATCTATGTAAAACAAAGAACATTTGCAGGATATGTATAAAGAGCACCGACTACATCCAACTCTAACACTTATTATACAATTTAGGAAATTCTAATTTCATACTAATGAAATTGTTAAATGAAGTTAATAACATCATGTATTTTTTCTGTTTTAATTACCTTTGTGTACAAATATTCTGTATAACCATAGAGAGGTGGGTTTTATAAAAGCCAGTATTTCCACAGTTGTCACATTTCCTAGATTTGTAACGCTCATTAGCCTACCATTCGATATGGATTTAACAAAAGGAGTAGAAAAAGTTTTTAAACAGGTAAATTTAAAAGTAGCTTACAAAAGCTTAAATAGCTTAAAAAATGTATTAGGTAACCCAAAAGATAAAATAAAGATGATAGATAAATCTGGGATTTATAAAATAAATTGTAATTCATGTAGTAAAATTTATATTGGGAAACAAAAAGACAAATATTAACCATATTTAATGAACATATTAGCCATATAAAATTTCAAAGACCTGAAAAATCTAGTGTTGCAGAACATATTCTAAACACTAAACACACTTTAGAATTAAATGATCTAAAAATATTGAAAACTGTAATTCAAAAGTTCTTTTGAATAGTTTTGAAAGTTTGTACATTCACAAATATGACGAAAATAATTTATTAAATTGTGATAAAGGGCCTATCCCTAAATCTCAGTTATTTTCATTAATTAGGAGATAGTTATAACCTTGTTAATAAATAATATTATTGCTTTTTAGTAAAATTGAAATAGTTGTAACGGTAACTCTTCAGCACGAAAGGGGGAAGACCGGACCAAGTTGTAGAGGGGGAATTTACTGCAACGTGATTGGTCGTACTAGTTTTTTAAATAAGGGGCGTGGCGAAGTAGTTACCGGTTTATGCCTATATATTTGTTGTATTATGTTGGTTAAAGTTAGTTGTATTTTTTAAATACCTCTGAAGATGATTGCTGGGCAATCGAAATGTACATAAGGTTTAAATAAATGTTATTTGTGGTTTAGAGGTTTTATTTATTTAAAATAAACATTACGCCACAGTTGCTTCAAACAGTTATAAAAAGACTTTTAGTCCAGAGTTTCGGTAAGGGAACGTTTTTACTCACGAAAAGTAATAAATATTTAGTGTTTCAGGATATCATTTCAACCAATGCAATTATCTATTCGTCTATAGTGCTTATACTTGGACTAACGAGCATTAAATGTACCGTCATTGGTCCGTATTGCGAGTGGTATACTTCGTCATCACTGCTATGTACTTAATAAAACGAGGTTACTTTGTGCTATATGACCTATTTTTAATTATTCATAGAAATATATGAAGAAATTGTTTCATAGTTTTTACCAGAATCAAATGATTCATATTTTGTAGTAAACAATCAAAATTATTTTCCTTTTAAATACTCTTTCTTCCCTACTAAATGTGCAGATGTTTACACGCTTTTGCACCGTGCAAGAGCTTTATAGGATACACGTAGAAGCTGACATATTATTATATTTTGATAGTATAATATTAGTAATATTAATAATAATCAATATCGCTAGTGAAGAATACTTCTCAAAACAACAATTAACAAAATTTACAATACACTTTGTGATACGTAGAAATTAATTAGACTGATCTTGACAATGGAGAATTTTAGCTAATTTAGAGGTAACAATCTTTATGGTAACACGATCGTTAATGGTAATGTTAATTTAATATCGTTCAGCTTGGGTCTCTGTTGATACAAGACGGAGACGTTCGTATTTTTATTGCGAATAGTAAATACGAAATAAGTATAAAATATATTCACTTGTGCTTTGTTTGTTTACTGCCAATAGCTAGCAAAACCTTAGTGGGCTCCTAAAGAAAGCCTTACAGCCCATAGGTAAAATAATTTCTTTTATATACATCTTCAATCCGACGAAATCGTTGAAGAACCGATACTTACTTAGTGTATTCCTTACGTAGAATTTATGTGGTGCTTATTCTTATTGTTTCATACCGAATTATGAATAGGTCCATACATTAAAAGGTTGTCTCAGTCTTTTATTACGTCCGTTACCCTTCAATGGACATTATTTATATGTCATATACGAACCATTTACATTATTCTATCTGGGGTTTTAAAATATTCTCCCGGTCTCTATTTCAGATGTTTCTACGTTTTACTCCCTCTTCTAACCAAAGTGTTTAGAATGGTAGTAGGGATTAGGTAGGACTAGGTACTGTAGATAAGGAAATGTTGTGTCACGTGAGTTGTGTTCTATCCTAAGTGGAACTCCAGAGATGTCTAACCAGGCTTTATAACTAGTTTTGTATTTATACATATAATTGCTATGGTTGTCTAAATATTTTTTTTCGTCTGTTTAACGCAGTAAGGAAATATTACTGAAGCTTTCGACCATGGACAGTAAGGAGGGGTTTTAATATTAGCTGTAAAATGTTGTTCAAAATTCGCTGTTTTAATATTCGCAATAATGCTTGTCGTTTTATACAATTTCTGTCTATCTTAAATTTTTCAGTATCTCCGCAACCTGACTATTTACTTTCATACTTTACCCTGTAAAATTGTAAACTTAATGAAACCAATTGGTATTACACTTTTATTTGAATTTCTCTATTTCTTCTAGAAATAAATTTCAATTTTTATTTATAAGTCGTCATTTAAAAAAAACACATACATAAAGAAGTGGATTTATTCATTTCATTTTGCAGAACGAAAATTACCAGAGATAAGACAACCTAAGTGCGTGCTTTTTGTAGAGTTTTGTGTTTTTATTGGCGCAAAATACGAGTGACTGTATTAACAGGCACGTCGAAAGAAATATCAGAGCAAGATGTCTACCCACTTACTTAGGATAATGGAGCCTCCGAAGGCTGAAATAAGCTATAAAAACCTTTTTGTACGGGGAGAGATTCCTTGGTGAATTTTAAAAGCTTCTCGCCGTACCTTTCAGGTTCAGAGAGGGTCCGAGTAATTTGAAACGTATTTTACGCACGGGTTTTTAAATTCTATTTAAAGTTATCTTGCAGCGCGTAGGCCTACGTCATGCATATAATAGTGTCAGGCTTTGATATGTTTATTTCAGTGTTACTGACGTAATGGGGAATTATTAGTGTGAGTGATTTCAGTTACGAAACGGATCTCGAAGGAGTGACACCTTGGAGAAGGAAAGAGTGTCTATATAAGCGAAATATTCCAATACATTTGATTGCAAACATATTTGTCCATGGTAATAATTTGGGTAGAGTTTATATACAAATCAATTTATTGTAATTATGGATTTGAAAAATATGGAATTTTTGTAAAAGATATTTTAATTGCAAAATAATATTCTGTAATGTAGAATATAAACAAATTTGTAACCGATATAGACAAAGATATTCATCCATTGTTTACTATTCAAGATCAGTAACTGAATACATGAAATAGAATACTTTTCCCAAGTATAAATCAATTTGAAACATAAAAATATACAAAATACTCCTAAATAGACATACAATGGTTATAACCATAGGTTATAAACGTAATACAATTAGTAAGATAAAAAGTCTTCTTATTATCCCAATATCAAAACAATGTTCTTCGTTAGCGCGTCTCGGATCAACTCCATTATAAAAAAATTACTCTTTTGGTAATGTAGTTTAATCGGAAAAGCGTCAACAAAGAACAATGCTTTGAGGTTTGGAATGGCATAAGAACGTACTTAAATCTATACTAATATTTCTGGAGTAACGAGTATGATTACATTGAGAATTTCAATTAAAAAACCTTTTCTAAGCTATTACTGTACTAAATATAAAACAGAGTATTTTCAAGATCTAGTAATTTTTGTTCGTGATTCATCCCCCTCAGTGTAAGAACAGATGTAATTCTAAAGAATTCTACTTTAATATATTATTTTATATTAGTTTCTAATAATTCAATATCATTTGAACTGTTTCATTTATTTTATTTTAAAAAGTAATTAAACTTTCTCAATGTAGTATTTTCCAGCAATAAGAAAAAGGTCATCCAAGCGAACAAACTTTTTTTACAAACAACTTTCGACCTTAAAGATTATACTTTAAAACTCTTTTCTAATACTTTTTCGATACAGTTGGTAAAGTAAAACAATAAAAATCAAAGGAATCTGTATAATAGACCCCAAACCTTTGTTCATTCTTTCTTTTCAAAACTTTGTAAGAAAATCACTTCAAACTTTTACTACATATATTGGGAAACCCGTTTTATAAATGATGTTAATTATCATTACAAATGTAAAAATAAATGTAATGAGATATATATTTGAAACTCAAATTAATTGAGTTTAAAACTTTATTTACCACATTACAAGGAATGCAAGCTACAAAGAGCAGTTTGTAAAACTGTACATGTTGAATATTGTAATGAACATTAGGTTTATTTACGGAAGACATATATTGCTTAGATTCTTTTCTTTAGCTCTTATTGCTTATCGATCTTGGGCCTTCAAATATCATTAAACCGCATTTACAGCGCTATTTTGTTTGTCTGTAGTGTAAACGTTATTGTTTGAATGAGTACCCTTTGTGTCTTGCTTAAACTAAGGTTATCTAATATGGGCCTACATATATGTATATAAGAATAATATATAATTTAAAGCCATTGTATTTGAAATACTTTTATTCGCAGCCTGTATTACAAGGGAAATGTACGACCATATATTATTTATATATATATATATATATAAGGATCAGGTACTTATGTATATATATATATACATATATATATATATATATATATATATATATATATATATATATATACACTTTTATGTTTTTACTTTTATTTGTTTTACACTTAGCCCAGATAAAGTTTCCTATGTATTGATACCACAATGTCTTTCGAAATATTTTTCCATCTCCGTCTTTGTAATTTTCCATTTTATAATAAATGAATGTGAAATGAAGTTTGAACGGCTCCAAAGAGAGAAAAATGTTTTTATAGAATTAATCGTCCCAAGAGTTTCCACCTCTTGGTTTTCGATTGGTGTCAACCTATCGAAGTACTGACGTAGGGTATTGGACGATTTTTGATTGAGGCAGTTGAGTTCCCTGCTTGAAAAGCTAGGTCTCAACCGAAATGGTCATCATAGCTTGGAATCCACTGTATTATTATTATTATTTTGATTCTTATGCATTTTAAAAATTTTTTAAATATTATGTTGACTTTTATTGAAACATTAAGTATGGCCACTTAAGGATGGTTAGTGAAGATATGGTTTTAAAAGACATTAGGTAAATATTCCTAATAATGAAGTACAACCTTACTTCAGATAACTGGAAATGGAGATAAACCCTAAATACTAGCGACGATAGCTCCGTAAATAAAAAGAAACCACTTTTAACGGGGGCCACAGAGAGTTGTTTTCATAAAATATGATGAAGTTTAGATCGTTTTAGCAAGAAAAGGAACACTTATAGTTAGATTGGGTAGAATGGTTTTGCCAAAAGAGCCGTTCAATTAGAGGTTGCAATTGTAAGTTGATATATTCGGATGTGTTACATAAAGCGAGTACGTATTCGAGACATCAGAAGATTTGAGAAAATTTTCTCAAGAAAAAAGGTCCTTGTGCCTAACCCTGAAGGATATGAAGAGATGAAATTGATTGGTTAAACAATAAGTTTTGGAAAGTTGTACTTTACCTTTTGTGGAGATAAAACAGTGGATATTTGACGCCTTCAGACTTTATTTATTGGATCGCATTATTCTAAATTCATATTCGATAAAAACAACATTCACTTGAAAAAACCGTTTCTTACAAAGCTAACTCAGTACCAAATCCCCATTAAAGTGTCCATAGCAACCCTTTATCCGCCTAACACTAAGTGGATGTTCATAGAAGCAGTTATTTGAAAGGTATCACATAGGTCACACAAGTTCTCCACTGAACCTAGTCTGCAATAAGTTAGATTTTCTTTTCAAATAACTCTATGTTTACATTATAATAGTCCGATATATACACCCAATGTTTGTTAATTTTTCGTTCTTCAATTTTTTTTATGTGTTAAACATGTAACAATATCTTTTAATCACAAAACCACTCTTGAACTGATTTTTTATATTTTCATAAATAGCAATAAATTTGACTTTAAAAAAGCTCAATCTTTTGCCTTTATCTCTCCTTAATAATCCTGCGGGAGAAATATGCTCTAAATTCTAACAGTAGGTGCTCCATAATTAAATCTAAAAATTTGTTGATAATTTTGTTTATACCCAATAGACAACATTTATTTCAACAAGAAACAAATTTTAAAAACAACCACCTCAGAATCAAATCACCATTAAACTGTGCATAGCAACCCCACTTACGCTAATGTGGTAGCTTTCTATTCACTATTACTCGGCATGCAAGGCTCTCCCCACACTTAATGTCCGCCGAACCATCCACTCTGGCTGTGTTTGCTTTGTAAGGTAAACCCAATTTTACTCGATAGTCTTTTAATGGAAATTTCCACGGACGTTAGATTCTTATCTTAAACTACGTTCCCTCTGATAGACCTTTAAATGAGAGATTTTAATACCAGATTATTAAATGAAATTTTACATTGTAAAATCAGTATTTTTTTAAAAGTAGTTTTATGGTAATTGTATATGTTATAATAAATCTGTCATAACTATTTAAGTACTTAGGTTCTGTTATTTAAAAATACTTTCAACTGATATTTATTTTACTCCTAATTAAAAACACATTGTGTGACACAATTATTATTTATAATTTTAAAACATTTGATTACATAATAAATTGGAATTAATCTGCATTAACATATATCGTATGCATCGGTTTTTGACGTATAAACTAAATATTAAATATTTATAGACGCAAATTCCACAGTTCGGTGTAGATTTCCAGTCCTGCTTAAACCTTCCCCCATCTATCTATATGTTTATTACTTTTAAACTATCTTGATGGAATAAGTAACCGAATAACATATTTTTATAAATATTGACGTCGGAATATTGATAAATATTGAAGTGAAACTCTGGCATTAGTTCTTAAATAATCTCACTTTATTGAATAAAAAGTGTTAGTACAGGTCTCGCAAAGATTTACAAATTATCATGTTTAATAATACAACTGAAGTTCCAGAACCTGTTTTATCTTTACGTTTACAGCCAAATTTTATAATATAAAAATATATTTTCACACTCATAATATATTTTCAGCAACAACCTCGACTGCTTTAGGGATACATTTACTCTAAATATGATTGCCTCATACATAACTAAGTTTAGTATTAGTAAACGTAAATGTATCACTGATGGAAAGAACATTGTTCATAAAACAAAATGGATATGATTCATTGTGTAGCACTGTAGTTATTCTAATATAAATATAATTTTAAAAAAAATATCATTAGAAACTGATTTGAATTGACAAATAAAAATAGTGGTCCTCACTAACAGACAGGTAGGTGAACCAAGCAATAGAATAGTTACATCAATTGCTTGCACTTACATGATTTTTAAAAGTTGATTTATACTTTGTAGTAAAATGTGTATAGTTTATATATATATAAATAATATATAAATATATAATAATAATAATATATTATAATATAATATTTTTATATGAATAATATATTTTATATATATATAATAATTAATAAATTAAAAATATTTAAAATACAAGAATACTTTTAATGAATATATTTATTCAAAGCTTTTCGCCGGTAAAATAGTACCAGCATCTTCAGCAAAATAATTATCTATTAAAATATTTTTACACATATGATTTAATTTTGTAAAAATATTTTAATACATAATTATTTTCCTGAAGATGCTGGTACTATTTTATCGGCGAAAAGATTTAAATAAATATATTCATTAAAAGTAGTATTGTTTTTGACATATTTTATTTTATGAATTATATATATATATATATATATATATATATATATATATATATTAAAATATGTATTCTTCTATATCATTAAAAAGAAATACAAATACAAGTATAATTTAATGAGTTATACACCTCAAAGTATTCCTTTGGCAAACTACACCAAACAAATTATTCTTGAATTTCTATTTCTCCTACTTTTATATATATATATATATATATATATATATATATATATATATATATATATATATAGATATATATATATATATATTCATATATATGTATATATTTATATTTATATATATATATATATATATATATATATTATTTATTTATTTATTTATTATTATTTAATATATAATATATATATTTATATTTATATTATAAATGATTATATATAATTATATATTATTATTTTATATTTTTATATATTGTAACGTGTTGGATAATAGGTATAGTTCTTAATGAATTATAATATTAAATATTACAGTAGTTTTGTTACACAATAAGTTATTTGATCTGCAATGTCAAGAGTTTAAGTGACCATAAGAATTGTGCGTTCATTAAATAATTTAAATAACAAATATTAATTTAAATACATCAAATTTTACTGCACAAAAAAGAGAAATATGAAATACAAAACAAAATTACATTTGAAATGTTACACTACTTTATGTTTTTACATTGTTTTATATACCGTATTTATAAGAACTTTATATGGTTTAAAAAATCTATGGCATGGTGCATGACATCCATTTGAGATTGCCTTACGTCATTTAAAATACATTTGAATTTGTCTATTTGACAATAAAAATTTTGTTATTAAATTACACAAATGTATTTATACTTCCCATATTCAAAAAAATTAAACTATTATTATTAGGCCATGACCGGTAAAAGTTTAAAAGCTAAATTTTTCCTTTTTTTCACTTTATGTCTTAAAATTATGACAGCTGTGTTGTAACAAAAGGTCTAGAAAACCATGGTTCCGGATCAGATCTCGCTATTCTGCATGTTGTATTGGCGTTGCTCGGGATTTGGAATCTCGCCCGGTGTTGAATCTTAACGTAGCAACATTTCTTCTAACAAAAAAAAAAAAATATTTAATAAACTTTTACATGATTTATATTTTAAAATGAAAGCGTCCTTTGCTCTTCGGATGTTTATACGTCTGTCTTGCATCACATTTCGCCAAGGAAGAGAACTCTTTGAAGCGGCCACGCGAGTATTTTAACTTCCGTGCACCGTTGCTGCACATCTAGCAAATTCAGGTTTTTGAAGATGGATATCTGTCTTAGCCAGGACCTTTATTTTATAATTTACATTTTTTTTTTTAAATTTTACTTTACATTATAAAATTAATATTACGTTTGTTTTCTGGATCTGTTTTAATATGTGACATTACGTAAAAATAATGTTACAAATTATAACCTGTATTTTATATTCTTTTTAAATTTTATTTGGCCTAATTATAATCTAAGCATACCTCAAAACCATATGAACCTCAAGGAAAAGCTGAAAACATACGATTAACATGTTAAGAATATATTCTGAATACAGAGCCCCAAGCACGTACTGAGAGCGTATAAGCCACTTGGGAAGGATTGGCTGGGTAAACCTGTCAGAATATACAAACACTTGACTGAATACAAATGGATTTTAGGTGACTTTGCCCCTGAAATATCTCGTAGCGAAATGTATTTCGCAAGAAATAACATTTTAAAATATTTTTATTACCATTTTAATTTTTAATATTTTTATTTTAATTTAAAAATAATTTGATGTACTTTATATCAAGTTCAATACATTTTATTATGAAACTACATCACATATTAAATTCATAAAACTTCATATTATTACCTTCAGTGAAGCCGTGTTGGCAACAGTGAATTTTGTTTTATTCATAATTTTGCCAATAGCTCACTCGGTACAGATTTTACGCATAGTAGTGTCCACTTTGCTACTTTGCGAAATTTATAGCTTTTCGTATTTTACAGTGACTGTAATAACTATCTGTATTTACGTGCTGGCTCATTAGTTTTTTACGTTCAATTATTACGTCATAAAATTTAGTATAAACTTTCAGTAGTTTGTTATCGCCCGTTAATATTGTATCGTAATATAGGCTAGATCATCAAACTACATTGAAATATTACGTCACGGATACACTGCGGTAGTAATATTTTTTGCAGAAAGACCAAAATAATAGTGACTGGATGATTTACATTTAATTACAGCAAATAGTGTGTATATACATGCCTTACGTTAACCTTTTCTGACAAATACAAAACTGTAGTCATTAAAAAGCGACTAAAAATTAATGTAACAATGTTTGAACATTAAAGCATATAGATTTAGTTCAATACGTATGTCGTAAGGTTCTTTAATCAAAACTATTGTAATGATAGTGACTGAATATATAATCGAAATCCTGCTAGCTATATTGATACCTACGTTTACTTTAAAAAGGAGTAATTATTATGTAACTGCATACACACACACACACACACATATATATATATATATATATATATATATATATATATATTTCTAGGTTTTGCAACACTGTTTTCTTGTATTCACTTATCACTTTCACTATATGTACTTAAACAAGAATCTTACTTGGTATTTATGCCAGTTAACTTTCAAAGATTGGTAGTATCTCCATCATCGGGAATCACTGACCGAGGGTCGTAGTAGAGTCTACTACCAATCTTTGAAAGTTAACTCGCATAAGTACCAAGTAAGATTCTTGTTTAAGTACATATAGTGAAAGTGATATATATATATATATATATATATATATATATATATATATATATATATATATATATATGTGTGTGTGTTCTAATATAGTTATAAAGTGGTTTTTACTGTGTGTTTAATATTCATTAGGAATTAGAAAATTCTTTTTTAATAGTTTAATAATTTCACGTCATCAACAGTGGACTCAAGTTGCAAACTCGGAAATTGCTAAGGCTTAATACAGAGCCTGGGACTTTAACGATAATTATAATATTAAGATTATAGTTTATTATTCAACTACAAACACAACGCTTCCTTTAACGTCTATTAAGAATATTTTTCGGTTCTCATAGCCTTGCCGATACGAATAAGGGTTTAATTTTAATATAATTAAACAAGTAATTTATTTTGAATAAGAAGGTTTGGTGTGAATAGACCCAGAGTAGCTTTAAAGTAATTTATACAACTAACCATACAACGTGGATTTACGGATTAGCATTAACATCTTGATTCTTTATGCATGATACAATATTCAATGATTATTAAACACGCAGAAATATTGCTGAATAATAAAGTAAGAGAAAGGAAGATATGAGAACGAATATCTGGTCTAAGCGATAGGATGCGAATGAGTCACGCAACGATCCTGTAATAAGCGTGTTTCTGTAAAGCTTGCGATAGGCTTAACCAAGCGATCAGTATTGTTGGATGCGATTGCACTACCGTAAGCCATAATACAGAGTTTTACAAGGACAGCATTCAATACGGACTGAAATAATTTAAATATCAAAACGATTAATTATCAAATTAGTCAAATATTTTTATTCTTAAAGTTTAAATAAAAACAATATAGTATGCCACATTCTAGATTCTGAACTCTATCAGAACATACTTGTTTTATTTCCATTAACCGCCAAGCCACTTGAAGGAAAAAATGGTAACATGAATTGAATACAAGAATAGTACCCATCATATACAGTTTAGGGAAACCTACTTTGGGAAACACTTGTATTTTGCAGGCCAATAGTACCAAAATTTGGTTATTTTTGAGTAAAACCATAATTTCTAATACCCGTAATTAAATGTGAAGAAATTAAAATATGGTAAAATTTAACAAAATAAACGAATTGGAATTTTACTTTTACGCTATACGTGAAATAAAACAATTGTAAATGTATAATTAAATCTTTAATTAACTGTGTAATGAAGGTAACAATAAATTGCTTGTGATTAAACAATCAATTATTATGAAATTAGGCGATTGACATGAGATAACTAAGATATTAATTTTATTTTTTTAAATTATTATTGCAGTCATTAAATAATGAAACAAATATTCTAATCACTTTGTACATTTCATTCAATGCTTAAGTCATATTAAAAAAAATTGGTAGCCTAATTTTCCAGTTTTTTAAAAGTTTATGTAGTAAAGTATTTTATTTTGTAATCTACATTTCTGTTTAAAAGTGAAAGACGCTTTCAATAATAATAGTCTTGACTAATAGACATCATTTACAAGGGGTATAAACAATTTTCTTAGTTTTTATTGGTTTCAATTGTAGTTGTGTTTCTACATTCACTAAAGTTTTATTCATTCGTAATTTTTGTCGCTGTATTATTGATAGTGTCAATAAGGCAGACTCTCCAGGACCTTATGGTAATGAATCAACTTCTTAAATTTCTTAAAACCTAATGATAAATGTAACATACAGGTTTACACTTTCTGTCTTGGTGCATCGTTTTAACCAAGTAGATATTCTATAATGAATTCTTCTCTTTGTTGTATAGCGGCGAAAGTGCCTAACAAATCATTATGAGTTAATTTGCAATCAAATAGAACATCTCTGTCAGACGTAGCATCTGACTAACAATATTTACGCCATATTACCTTTAGAACTAATAATAAACAAGAATTATGACGGAAAACCCTCTTGAAAATAAGGAGAAATCCATGATCTTCTTAAATTTCTTATAACATAATGGCAAAAGTAACATACAGGTTTACACTTTCTGCCTTGGTGCGTTGTTTTATCTAAGTAGATATTCTATAATGGATTCTTCTCTTGGCTGTATAGAGGCGAAAGTGCCTAGCAAAGCATTATGGGCCAATTTGCAACCAAATGGATCTGTCTCTGACATTATTAATGCCACATTACCTTTATGCTAATTATTAAAAAGTATAAAGACAACAATAAGAAGAATTATGACGGGAAAACCTCTGGAAAATGGGAGAAACTCATGCTCTATTAGTATTTAAATACAGCTTTTAACATGAATATCAATATGATTCCAAATAAATACAATAAAATTATATACTTTCTGGAAGATGCAGAGACAGGAAAACTGTATATTTCTTAGAAACAAATATTTATATGAATGTAGTTTAAAAAAAAAATTATCCTCTTTTATAGACTCGTTAGTAGTAAATATTTAATACAAACCAAATATTCGTTTATGTCTGGGAAAGGTTTAACTTCTAAGGCTGATTTTATATTTTATCTTACCTGTAGCAACGTCCGCAATGAATTATTGAACATAAAACTAGCCCAGGAGATAAATTGCAAGGGTTGTAACGTTATTTAGTAAATAGCTCTGGCAACTACATACATAAAAATGCAGTGAGACAGTAATACGTGACCTGTTGGTAGTTTTGCTTTAATTAGCGCCAGTATTGACAGGCCAAACCGTCTTATGACAGAATTGAGCAGTATATTCACTCGCTAAAGAGCATTATTATAGTTTAAATTGTTTTATTTCACTTTCTAAATGTTGGTTAAAAACTCAAAACTAATATAGGCTACATAATTTTTATTCAGTTTCAAAACTTATGTTTTAGAATTTTTGTAAGAGCCTGTTTGTAGAGAATGGAAAAACGGAAAATAAGCAGCTAAAACATATCTTTACAGAGAGATGTAAAGTTTGTTTCTAATTCCAAAGGTTTTGGTGGGTTCAATGCCAGATTTTGGGACTTATCGTGTCCATCCACCACTTTCTTTCCAGACGGGATCGTGGTACTGCTATTCCACCAAAGCTCGTGTCGAAATACATTTTCACTTATTCATTCTTTTGGCAATAGTGCAAAAGTCGCAGCGTATGCTCCACGTTAGTGGGACTAAGAACAGTCACCCCACAACTAGTAACCAAACCTATTTATTGCAAACTTAAACAAAAGATACAATTGGAACTTTATAAAAAGTTGTACGATCGTTATGCAATTGCCCCCAGCAAAGCCTAGTAACACGTAAAACAATGTTTAGAAATGGCTCTTCAAAGAATTAATCAATGCGTTAATTATTTTGAGTTATAAATATTTAAATTTAAAGTGTACAGGGGTAGTATTTGCGACTGTTTGTACAAAATCCGATATCTTCGTTCTCACATATATATATATTACTATGAAATATATTCTGAACATAAAATGAATATCGTTTAGAGTGAAAAATATCAAACGGTGGTTAAAAATTGAAAACATATGTGAATAGCTATTGTCAAAATTTAGTATTAAAGTTTGTACGGTGGTTTACGCTGTGATAGTTACTCGTAATAACCAGATTGGTTGATGCTGCTCTGAACATAGTTGTCTAGAAAATCATTGGATAATACAATAAACAAAACAAACTAAAATCTTCTCAAACTATGTCCTTATTGACTTTATTAAATAAAAGTCCAAAACCATTAGGAAATATAGTTAAAGACGAGTTAGATAATATGTTCTAATGCAACCACAAATATTTTATCAAAATATATATTTATTTGAATGGAAACATCAAAATATGCTAAACTTTGAGTTAAGACAACTTTATGAATAATAAAATTAAGTAAAAAACTAAAACATTTGTGTTTTAAATTCTTGTTAGATCATTAATTATTATCTTACAGTTTGAAAATGAGTTTTTCTATACATTAAAAATAACACAAGTTTTAAAGTTGGCAAAAATATTACATTAAACCTGACACCCTAAGAAAGGTAACACCGGGTACATGTTTCAGCAAACGTCAGTTGCTTCGTATTTCTACATGAAGTATTTTCCTGTACATTTTCCTGAAATGAAATTTGCAGTAAAAATCACTAGTTTCTTCAAAACAAATGCAAGTAATTCTTTCCATTCATTAAAGTATTGCTTTATACCTTTTACATTTTAAATACACGTTGCGAGGGACAGTTTGACCTTTCAATCTATAGAAATTAAAATTTTTATGAATTTGAATTTCACAAAGAAATATGTACATAGAAAATGTTAAAACTTGTTATACTAAAATTTAAGTAAAGCCAAGCATATAATTACAGAGTGGAAGAAACCATATTTTTATAGTCAGTAATAAAAAAAAATTACCTAACGATTATATGTGATCAAACAGGAGAGTAGTGGCGACAATCAAGTGAAAGAAAATAACTAAAATATACTAACTATAAAACAGACCACCTACAACCACCATTGACATTTCTAAATAACGAGTAAAATGAAAAAGAATAAGAAGTGCAATAATAAATCATAAAACTTTATTAACAGAAAAATTAGAACAAAATTAATTAAAATTGATATTTAGATATTATAAGAACGATAAGGGGCCTTCAGGCAAGATGAATCATGCAACCAAGTAAACAGACTTCGATAAGAAAACAGAACGATAATGTCTTATGAAGAAGCGGCTGGGGGGGGGGGAGTTACGATTAGGAATATAAACGGTAACTCACGGCGTTGTTGTGGGGTCTGCAAAAATAAAATTTTAAGAAGTACCGAAGGAAACTATGATGGTTTTCAGGTAGGCAAAAAGTCGACGGAACAGATGGAGGCTACAGGAACTTTTCTATCGTTTTACGTATTTATACCGCCAGTTATAAATCGGGATTCGGCAATCGGTACTTCCATTTTGCGCTTGGGGGGGGGGGGCTCGTTGTAACACACAAAATGTCAATATAATAAAGATACTAGTTATCTGTTTATTGTAATATACTTTTCATTGAACTCGGGTTATTTTTAATTGTTTTTGTGCTTTGTTTGATAAAACACGTCAACTTTGGTCTTCTCGAGAAGTTTTATCTATAAAAACATTATTAACACACATTTTCGTTGACATAATGATTGACTTATCCTACAATATATTAGTTGATTCAGTATTTCAGATGGAGTCAAGATAACTCTTGTTGAATGTAATGAGGTCTCTGTAATTTAAAAAAAATATATTTCCCGTTCAAATTTTAGATTATTATGGCCCTCCAAAATAGTTTCAATAAATACTTTACTTCTATATTGATGGAAAACAGTGCAAGGGCAGTCGTAGAAGAAAGCCTTTAATTAAATGAATATATATGTACGGTTTCGTAATACTTAAATGTGACCTTACATCGCTAATGCTTTGAAATTACATTTCTAAATAAACCTATAACCATAGTTTATTGACTTAAAAGTTTTTGATATTGTTTTAATGGATAAAACTTTAAAATTATGTCGAGAAGTAGCGCAGTCCGTATCCTGGGGAAATTATGTTGACATTTATAAAGAAGAGCCTTCGCCCGCTAAACACTAAGAGGTGTTCATAGAAGCAGTTATTTTAAGGGTATCACATCTGACAGACAGGTTAAGTAGCTCTCAGCCGAACCGAGTCTGCAGTAAATTAGATTTTATTGTCAAACTTACATTTTAAATTTGTTATGTTGACAGACGCTAAATGTCAAATCGTTCTAATTTGAAAAATGTTTACATTGTAAGAGTGCTATATAATAAGACAAATCGTTGATAAATACTTTTTCTTTTAAAAAAGTAACGATTTTTTTAATATCACAGAACCGCTCTTTAGCTGATTATTTATTTTTTTCATAAATTACGCCACGTTTTATATTCTCATACAGCCAATATTTTCTTTAAATTAAACGCATTTTCCCCAATATCTCTTCTTAGTAATCCTGTAGTAGAAATATGCTCATACATTCTTCTTGTCTATTCAACTAGAAACAGTTTATCACAAGCTTGATCAGAACCAAATCACCATTAAATTCTGCTTAGCAACCCCACTTACTCCAATGGTATACCTTTCTACTCGCCGTTTCTCTGTATTCAAGGCTCTCCCTACAATTTATGTCCGACGAACCATTAAATCTACCTGTGTTGCCTTTGTAAGGTAAACGCATTCCACTCGATAGTCTTATAATGGGAATCTCCACCGAAATTAGATTCTTATCTCCAACTGAGTTTACCCTGACATACCCTTTAATGAAAGATTTTAGTACAAGATTACAAAATAAACTACATAATGTGCAGTAAGAGTTCGTTGTTAAATAGTTTTATGTTAATTATATATGTGATAATTAATCAATTTAAACTATTATATAACCGAGGTTCTGGAGTTTTTAAAATACTTGCAAGACTCATTAATTTTTCTTAGCCTATATTTAAGAAACCTTTTGTGTAACCTAATCTTCAATTATACTTTGGAAACATTTTTGCTTCATAATTGGATGGATTCAATCTGCTTTGTTTTACGTAAAAAAATTAATTAGTAGAATTATTTTAGATGCAAATTCAGCCCTTAGGTGTAGATATCCAGTTTAGCATAAACCCTCCCCTCCCTATCTATATGTTTGTTAGCTTTGAACTCTCTTGAGAGATTTAATATCTTAAGAGGATTTTCATTGCTAATATCAGATATTTATTAAGTCAGAATTTTGTAAACACATTTTTTTTAAAGAAATATATTTTAAAAGTACCACGTTCTAAAAATGTTTGTTCAATCTTTAATAGTAATTCTGACATAGGCTTTATAGTAAACTTATAATAAATAAAATCAAAGCGTTTTTAAAAGATTTAAATTCCTGTTTAAAAACAGAACTCGAGTTTCTATCTAAAGTTTACATGAAGACATATTAACAATAATTCACAGCCGAGTCCTATGCAATACTTAAACGTAGTTTAGTGGTTTCATATTTATTGTATAGGTGTTGCACACTCCAACCTAAAATATTGTATCAACCCTACTTTCTCTATTTATACGAGAATGATTATCAGTTTTGAACTATCTCTTCCGCCTCACAGTTTACTCGGTCGATTGTTTGAAATTGGGTAGTTGAAATTAAATTAAAATACAACACTTAGACAATTTAAATTTAATTGATCTCACTAGCTACGCTCTACTTAACTCAATACCTAATGAATGTAGTATATTTTATACAAAATTGCTGATAAACCCCTAAATGTAAATTTAACTGTAAAGCAAGTATATTTATAGCGTTTAATCTGTCGTCATGGATGTGTACATTAATACGGAGTTATATCAAAGTATTTTATACAATCAGAGAGTAACATAAAATAGCATTTTTAAATTGAAAATTGTATATTGTTATGGTGCACTTTATTCCCTAGTCCCTTGCAGCGGCCAGAATGTCCGTTGCAAAGAATCTGGGTAATTGTACAGAATACCAGAATCAAACCTAACCGGGTTAAATAATTGACTAAATTTATATATAAAAATTTTAAAACATTATAATAATAATAATATTAAAACTAGGGTAAATAATAGTAAAATGAAGAAAATTAGAAATAACTTTAGACTTAAAAAACATAAATTATAAGCAATAAGAAAAATTATCACTTCAAAGTGGATAGCCTAAATTATGTAAACAAAAAAAGACGGTAATTGTGTAGTATAACAAACTAGGCCTAGATGCCGGCTATTAAAATAATTGTACTTAAAAATAATCAGGAATAAAGAATGTAAATTAAGATGTGAGGAAAGTAAATTAGGCCTAGCTAGGGAAAATAGTATTTATGTAAAAGTAAAGATTAAATGTTAAAGTGTAATAGCCTAAGAAATTAGGTTATAATAGAAGAAGTCATATTTGATTTCGGAAAAATCCGCTTAGGGCATTGATTATAAATCTTGTCACTACGAAACGAAAGCGCTACAGTCGAACTTTGGTTTAAGAATGTTAAAAAGTTAATTAAATTAAATGAGAAGAAATAAAGTCAAATATGTTATTAAATAAAAGGTAAAAATGCAAAGGACACATCAGAATACAGAAACGCCTTTTATAAAAAGGGAAACTAATCTTAGTTCAGAATTTCCGAACAAACAAAGTCAATTGCCATGGCAACGGCTTTCTGATTGGTCAAAAGTTGAAAAATGGATACTGGGACGTGGGAAGTTTGAAATTGGAGAAGGAGGCCTCACAAAAGAACGCTATCCAAGATCAGAATGCATTAGGCTCTCAAAGCGAGCAGACGTGTTTTTGTACCATGCGATCAGGACAAGAAAAAATGTGCTAAAAACAGAGTAAAAAGTGCTACGATGTGATCAGGGGAAGGAAGATATATATGAGCAAGGGCTCATATATACCCAGAACAAAATTTCGACCACCAAAATGCAAAATTAAAGAAAATAAGAAGATTAACCGAAATTATGGAGAGACGCCTACCTACCAAGACCCTTGAAGCTGTAACAGGACCGACAGATGACAACATTAATGAAGATAAAAAGATTTCTACAGTACAAGGTTATATAATCAATTTAATTATTCTTTTTTAAATAACATTTTACTTCAAATTATATTAACTTAATTTCAAAATTAAATAAGATGGGAATAACCTAAGAGACTGATTAGTCAACTCTCTTAGGTTACCCAAATTTAAGTAATAAAGATTCAAAATTGACTTTCCATTCCCATCGCTGTGGGAATGTATGGATTAAGTATAAAGATGTATATCTTATATGGCTTTTTCTAAGTGAATTTCTAATGAATAACTTCCAAAGAAGTTAATTGTTCAAGGCCTAGCCTAAAGGCATTACATAGTAATATTAAGTGTTTGAAAAAGAATCAGATTTTAAAATATGTTAAATTTAACTTTACTAATCAAAATTATATACAAAATTAATTACGGTAACTTTGATAATTTAAATTATATGTAAAATTAATGATAATAAGAAAATTTAAAAACAGAAGGAGATAATAATGTTTAGTTAAATGGCAAGTTGTATGAAATTTTGAAAAAATAATTAGTCAAGAAAATCCTGTGAAATTAAATAAAAACAATAATAATTAATTTGAACCTTGGAACAAATAAATAAAAATGTATATTTTCCAATTAGCTGTGTTTTCATTCTAGATAAGATAAGTTCACTAGGTATCCAGGTATAGTCTTTAAATCACAAGTGTCTCTCAAAGATTCCACTACCCGAAAAGGAGCTTGAACAGGGCTTATCGGAGGCTAATTGGTTTTATCAAAAATTCAGGGGTTGGTTCCTCTGAGAGGTTTATTCCTTGAGGCACAGGTCTATGAAATTAGGTTCGTAGTCAATGGATAAACCATTACTTTCTTACTGACTTAGCAATTGAGGAAGAGAAATAAACAACGGCAAAGGTTATAAAAAGTAAGTCGGTAAGAAAAGTATGGCGCCCAACGTTTGAGGCTCGATGCTTACATTGTAACATCGGGTCAACATCAAATAGAGACAGATTTAAATCGACTAAGGAGCCTAGTGAAACAAAATTAATTAAATAGAATTCAATTAAAATTGTAAAAAATAATAGGAATCATAAAATGAAAACCAAAGAAGTTCTTTAAATTAAATAAGAGTTAATTATAATAAAAATGAAATTAAAAAGAACTTAGAATAAATAATAATAATTAAAAGGAAATAATTAAGTAAAATAAAATTCAGTAGGCGTCGGTAGGGCATAATATAAATAATAATGTTAGTTATTAATGAAAGTAAATAGAATACATAGGCGTTAGATAGACAAGGTCAAGGGAACACTGAACCGGATCACATCGAGCACAATTCTAAATGAATATTTAATTAAATACTCAGTATATAGTAAAAATATAGAAGTAGGAGAAGTTAGTAAGGGAATAAAAGGATAGTTAAATACGAGACTTTAAGATGGCGACAAGACAGAGAAAAGACACAGAACCATCTGAAATGATGGAGTTTTTTAAAAAAATGATGGAGGAACAAAAACAGGAGAGATTAAAAGAGATGGAGGAACAAAAACAGGAAAGATTAAAAGAGATGGAAGAACAGAAACAAGGGAGAATAAAGGAACAAGAAGAATTAGTAAAAAGGATAGAGGAACAAAAACAGGAAAGATTAAAAGAGATGGAGGAACAGAAACAAGGGAGAATAAAGGAACAAGAAGAATTAGTAAAAATGATAGAGGAACAAAGAAAGAAAGAAAGAGAGGAGGAAAAAGTAGAAAGAAAGAAAGAAAGAGAGGAGGATAAACAAGAAATTAAGAATCTTTGGGAAATCATGAATAAGAGGATAGAGGAAATAAATGAAGGAATTACAAGAAAGAATGAGGAAATGGGAAATAAAATCCAAGAAACTATAGAAAAGATGTATAACTTAGAGGTAACAGTCAGTGAAAATAAACAGACTGTAGAAACAGTTAAGGGAGAAGTCAAAAAAGTAGAAAGAAGGGTACAAGTAGTTGAGAATAAGATAAAGAATATGGGAGAAGGGATAAATATAGCTACCTTGTTTAAATCAAGGATGTTTGAGATGGGTGATAATGGAGACAAAAGCAAGAAGGAATTCTACGGTAGGGAAGATGAAGACCCTATTGATTTCATTAAACACCTAGAAGGTATAATGTCCGAAATTGATCCTGACATGGAGGAAGGACAAAAAAGGAAAATAATGGAGAGACATCTTAAAGGACCAGCACAAGAATGGTGGTTGGCCATGAATATGGAGGAGGAAAATTATGATGAAGTTAAGGAGAGATTCTTTAGCCACTTTTGGGGATCTCATGCACAAGAGAGAATTCGAGGAAGAATCGAAAATGGAAAATATGAATACCATCGAGGCACAAACAACATGGTAAATTATTTCTTAAAAATGGTGAACACGGCGAGACACCTAACCCCGCCATACAATCAGGCGGAGTTAATTATGAAGATTATGAAGCATTATGGGAACAGAATGTATATAGGATGTTCCGGGATGGCGGCTACCGACATAGAGGAGGCGGTAAAATACATCCGATGGAACATGGAGCAGGAGGCTCCCAGGAACCGGACTCAGCCTAGGACTGAGGAACGGGAACCTGAAAGGAGAGGGTTTACACACCAAACGAGAAACCCCGGATACAAGGGAAATTGGAGGCAAGAGCCTTACCCGGTAGAAGGGAGAGGAAACTGGAGACAGGGGCCCTAACAAAGAGAGGGACCAAGAAATAGGCCGCAAAATCAGTGGCAACAACAAAGGCCAGAGCACAGGGCACAAAACCAAACGGAAGAAGGCCCACAGACAAAAGAAAAGAGACCACAAAATCCAGGGCCAAGTGGTCAATCAAAAAACTAAATGAGAGGATCCCTAATGGTAGGAAGGAAAAGAGGAGACAACCGTTAGAGATCCAACAACAAACAAAATATAGGAAATATTACCCGGAGAAACAGGGAACATTAAATAAAGGAAAGGCGGAAGACCTAAAGAACAAAAATAAAAAAACAATACAACAGGAAAATAACAATGAAGTACACCAAAATCAAGAGCTTAGAGTTGGTGGACTATCTCTTGATATTCGTGCTGAATTGTTAGAAGAGGACAAGGAGATTGGCGAAGGTAACCAGAAGAAAGAAACATGCCCTGTAATTGACTGTGAGGTAGAAGGGCACTCTATAGAGGTAGAGATTGACACGGGTGCAGACGTGTCAGTCATTCAAGAAAAGGCTTACAACAACCTCAAGTTGCATGGGCTTAAGTTCCTGGAACTACCCATCAACAATGTGGGAGTTGTAACAGCCATTAAGACTGCACAAATAAAGGTTACCCGGAAATGCTTAATTCCCTTAACAATTAAAGGCATAAAAGTGGACTGCATCTTCATAGTGGTCTCCAAACTTCGGTCGGAGATGATTATGGGGTGCAACACACTGTATGACCTAAAGGCACGGATAAACATGGATAGACGCTTTGTGACATTCGAAATAGAAGGGGAAATGGTGTACCAGGACTTTAAAAGTAAAATACAAAAGATAGAGGAAAATGAAGAAGTCCGAAAAATATGCAAGATAACCCAGGAAAAAGAAGATGCATCAACAATAGGGCATCAAAGCAAAAAGGAGGGGTTAATGCGACAGTGCGAGAAGCAGGGGCACTGCCGAATGAATGAAGGAGGAAATGGACAAGAAACAAGTAAAGGGGAAATCTTAAATATAAAAAACGAATATCAAAGAAAAATAAAAAATGAAACAGAGGAAAAATTAAACAAAAACAAAAAATTAAATAACAAAAATGAAAATATAATAAATAAGGAAATTAATTTAAGACCTGAGGGAGTCAATACAGGAGATAAAGAAACAAAGGACATGGAAAGAAGAGCTGCAGCTGAGATTAAGAGCAAAACAAAATATAAACAAGGTAAGGCCGAAATAGTGCTAAAAAGGGGAAATAATGTGAGTGAAAAAATAATAAATAAGAAAATAAATATAAATAAAAATATAAACGTCGCGTCGAAACAATTAAAAGGGGGGAACAACGAGGTTAAAATGAATAACCAACAAGTAGCTCGGAAGCCAATGCCTAAGACTTTAGTTTCTGGAAAGATAACCCAAAGGAAAGAAATTGAAATTAAAGAAAGAAAAAAGAAAACCCCATTTACTAGATCAAGAGTTCGAAAGTCAATTAAAATGAGAACCAATCCAAATACGAGAAGAACCTTCATTTCATTACAATTCAAAAACAGAAAAATAAAAGGTAGATTTAAGGAGAATAAGGGAAAGTTAAGAAATTGGAAAAGGAGAAAGAAGAAAAAGAAAGATAAAGCTGGACGGATAATAAGAAAATATTTAAAGAATAAAGGATAATAAGGCAAGGTAAAAAAAAAAAAAAAAAAAAATGATCAATCAGTGACATAGGGAGTAACGGTTAAGTAATAAAAATAAAAATGTAAAATAAATCTAAGTAGTAGATTAAAGCAGTAACATAATCCAAATACATAGGACAAATAATATAAAATCAGTATTAAATGTGAAAGAAAAAGCCATATGTTAAATGAACGGGATTCATTGAATTTATTAAAGTAAAGGTTGTGTTAAACAACAATGAATGTGTAAAATAAGGATTACAATATACAATATTGTATAGTTAATATAAACTTGAAATAAGATTAAATAAAAAAGAATGTGACTAAGGACAGGAGTAATAAATGAGTAAATAGCATGTGAAGTGACTAATGTGACAATGATATATATGAGTGAAAGGGACAGGAGAGTAAATTGTGAACTTTAGTAAAATTAATTAAGTTATGAAGATGAATAGGAATAGTAGATTAATGAAAGGAATATGAAAATTTTAATATAAACTAGTATAAGTGTTAATGTTACTTTTCACAAATATGTTATTAATTATGTTTATCTGTTTCAAGGGAGAGAAGAACCAAAATTTTCATATATTTAAAAAGGGGGGAATTTTGCAGCGGCCAGAATGTCCGATGCAAAGAATGTGGGTAATTGTACAGAATACCAGAATCAAACCTAACCGGGTTAAATAATTGACTAAATTTATATATAAAAATTTTTAAACATTATAATAATAATAATATTAAAACTAGGGTAAATAATAGTAAAATGAAGAAAATTAGAAATAACTTTAGACTTAAAAAACATAAATTATAAGCAATAAGAAAAATTATCACTTCAAAGTGGATAGCCTAAATTATGTAAACAAAAAAAGACGGTAATTGTGTAGTATAACAAACTAGGCCTAGATGCCGGCTATTAAAATAATTGTACTTAAAAATAATCAGGAATAAAGAATGTAAATTAAGATGTGAGGAAAGTAAATTAGGCCTAGCTAGGGAAAATAGTATTTATGTAAAAGTAAAGATTAAATGTTAAAGTGTAATAGCCTAAGAAATTAGGTTATAATAGAAGAAGTCATATTTGATTTCGGAAAAATCCGCTTAGGGCATTGATTATAAATCTTGTCACTACGAAACGAAAGCGCTACAGTCGAACTTTGGATTAAGAATGTTAAAAAGTTAATTAAATTAAATGAGAAGAAATAAAGTCAAATATGTTATTAAATAAAAGGTAAAAATGCAAAGGACACATCAGAATACAGAAACGCCTTTTATAAAAAGGGAAACTAATCTTAGTTCAGAATTTCCGAACAAACAAAGTCAATTGCCATGGCAACGGCTTTCTGATTGGTCAAAAGTTGAAAAATGGATACTGGGACGTGGGAAGTTTGAAATTAGAGAAGGAGGCCTCACAAAAGAACGCTATCCAAGATCAGAATGCATTAGGCTCTCAAAGCGAGCAGACGTGTTTTTGTACCATGCGATCAGGACAAGAAAAAATGTGCTAAAAACAGAGTAAAAAGTGCTACGATGTGATCAGGGGAAGGAAGATATATATGAGCAAGGGCTCATATATACCCAGAACAAAATTTCGACCACCAAAATGCAAAATTAAAGAAAATAAGAAGATTAACCGAAATTATGGAGAGACGCCTACCTACCAAGACCCTTGAAGCTGTAACAGGACCGACAGATGACAACATTAATGAAGATAAAAAGATTTCTACAGTACAAGGTTATATAATCAATTTAATTATTCTTTTTTAAATAACATTTTACTTCAAATTATATTAACTTAATTTCAAAATTAAATAAGATGGGAATAACCTAAGGGACTGATTAGTCAACTCTCTTAGGTTACCCAAATTTAAGTAATAAAGATTCAAAATTGACTTTCCATTCCCATCGCTGTGGGAATGTATGGATTAAGTATAAAGATGTATATCTTATATGGCTTTTTCTAAGTGAATTTCTAATGAATAACTTCCAAAGAAGTTAATTGTTCAAGGCCTAGCCTAAAGGCATTACATAGTAATATTAAGTGTTTGAAAAATAATCAGATTTTAAAATATGTTTAAATTTAACTTTACTAATCAAAATTATATACAAAATTAATTATGGTAACTTTGATAATTTAAATTATATGTAAAATTAATGATAATAAGAAAATTTAAAAACAGAAGGAGATAATAATGTTTAGTTAAATGGCAAGATGTATGAAATTTTGAAAAAATAATTAGTCAAGAAAATCCTGTGAAATTAAATAAAAACAATAATAATTAATTTGAACCTTGGAACAAATAAATAAAAATGTATATTTTCCAATTAGCTGTGTTTTCATTCTAGATAAGATAAGTTCACTAGGTATCCAGGTATAGTCTTTAAATCACAAGTGTCAGTCAAAGATTCCACTACCCGAAAAGGAGCTTGAACAGGGCTTATCGGAGGCTAATTGGTTTTATCAAAAATTCAGGGGTTGGTTCCTCTGAGAGGTTTATTCCTTGAGGCACAGGTCTATGAAATTAGGTTCGTAGTCAATGGATAAACCATTACTTTCTTACTGACTTAGCAATTGAGGAAGAGAAATAAACAACGGCAAAGGTTATAAAAAGTAAGTCGGTAAGACCCTGTTATACTCTTCATTAAAAAGGAAATAAAATACTTTCATTTGCTAAGATATGAAAACGTTTCCTTGGAAAGTACGAAACTCTCGTTCTTCCTGAAATCCTCATTTTACTCTCCCTGACTAAATCGTCTCTTTATTACACAGGTTTAGGCCTATAGCTAAAACCGTCCCCATACCAATTGTTACTTTTGTCGTTTGCCGTTTTTATGAGCGCCAATATTAAGAAACTCATAAACATTTCTCGACAGAGGTATGAAGGGAACTCGCTGACCGTAAAACCCTTTTTATTGTGTTACGTTTAGGATAATCCTGCCTACGAAATTATTTCATAGATACGAGTTCAGCTCAACAGATTTTTGGAATTTGAATATTTGAAAGTAATTGATACTTTTTACTGGCTGAACCATGTTGTCTTCATCAGTAATTATTCAGTGGTTCCTAGAAACATGTTTTGTTTAATTAATTGTTTTGCAATAAGTTTTAATTGATATATATTTCTTAATGATTATGTTTTCAAATAAGGAAACACATTGTTAATTAATTTGAGGCTTACATACTGAATCTTTTCGTATCATTGTTTCTTTGTTAAAGACTGTATTTGTACATAAAAAAATTAATTTCATTTTTATGTACATGATACTTAAAAACAAATAAAGTATAAAACAAATCACATAAAATTTCTTTGTTAAAGTAGATTGGTACAAAATTAACGGAGATCAATTTTATTTAATTTTATGTCTGAATATCAATAATAAGTGGTAAAAGAGAATGAGAATATCCTTATAATTTTCCATTTTCCTTTCCATGTATGGTATTGGACTAATAATTTTGTTTTTTGCTATTTATATGCTTTTGTTGTCGCTAGCATTGTGTATTAGTTTCTTTTCACTTTCCTTTCGCATTATCCGTTTGTGAAACAAGGTTTTATACCGTTAATTCAGTTTTTTTAAAATTTTATTCGCTCCATATTTTTTTTAACTCTACAGCACTATTTATGATATTTTGTGGTAACCATGGCAACAATTTAAGGTTGCACAATGGAGAGTTCGACGACAACCAGAGGGGGGAAATTCATATTCGTCTTTGAGAAGTTCAATTATAGTTATTTTAATGTTGGCGAAGTGCCAAAGCGCGTTAAACTTCTAACATAAACATTCACAGTTCGAATTCGGCTAGACCCCCCAAATTTTTATATATTAGATATTGAATAAGTATTTGAAAATAACTGTTATAACATCAATTGTCATCTACTATACGTTAAACAAAAGTGTATTTGAAAATTTGAAAATAAAAATGTAGAATTGAAAATTTGTACAAGATATATATCAGCAGATTGTGAGGTAATAGTAGGAATTGATTAATAAATTACTATAGAATAATGAGAAAATTCAAAAAAAAGGAGTAGCAACAAGACTAGTAAGGAAAAATAGGCAGATCACTCAAATATTCCAGTAAATTATTTCATACGTAAAACAATGAGGTCTAAATCCGATTAATTTAATTATCAAACAACTTTAAAAGTAATAAATCTCAATGTAGTACACAAAGCGCTGTTAACGATACCTATAATATTTGAGCCTTGCAAGTAATTTAAAAGTAACAGAACCTAGCTTATAAAATAGTTTGAACTGATTAATTATAACATATACCAGTTTAATTAAATTAAAACTACTAGCAACGTATTATTATTGTACAATATGCAATTCAATTTAATAATCTGATATTAAAATATTTTATATAAGGGTCTTCCTAAGTAAACTGAGTTTATTACAAGAATCTAACGTCTTTAGAAATTTCCATTATAAGACTGTCAACTAAAAACCTGCGTTTACCTTACAAAGCAAACAAAGTCGAGTGGTAGATTCGGCGGACATTAAGTGTGGGGAGAGCCTTGCATGTAGAGTAAGAGCGAATAGAAAGCTAACTCATTATTGTAGGTTCGGTTACTATTTACAATTTATTGGTAAAACAAGAGATTTTCACAAAAGGTTTTTCTATTGCTAGAGTTTTGTAATTGACTGTACAGGTTTTATACGTCGTAAAATGAACTCTACAGCCGTGAGGAATATATAATTCTGCATGTATTGCAGAGAATGTAACTTCCGTAGTTTATTTACTTGCTAGCAGCGTCAGATTTTTACTAATATATCTAACGATATCTTCTATCATATTACGTACCAGCAGTAACACAACGATAATCTCGACAACCCTCCTTTTGTAAAAATGGTCTGCCAAAAAAACTTCTAATTTCACTAAGACAAATACCTATTTGATATAATTCTTAGGCCAGGGTTCTTAGACAGTTACATTATTTAAACAAAATATAGCCGATGTATTGATTTTTACATAAAGTTGGCCCCTCAAAATTTCATCCTTTGATTTAATTCGGTTTTATCAACTTTTATGTTACATCTACCATTTTTTTTCATATTGGTCTCTGTTATTCCCCAACTCCTACACCTGTTAATAGAGTTATTGCTTATACCTCTTTACATATTTAAATACTAATGCACTAACTATATATCGTGAATTGCCCTCTAATTAGAGTAAAATTATATATGAATGCAAGCATGTATGTATGTGTGTGTTTGTGCGTGCGTGCGTGCGTGTGTGTGTGTGTGTGTGTGTGTGTGTGTGTGTGTGTGTGTGTGTGTGTGTGTGTGTGTGTAGGTATGTGTGTGTGTGTGTGTGTGTGTGTGTGTGTGTGTGTGTGTGTGTGTATGAGTGTGTGTGTGTGCGTGAGAGTGTGTGTATGTGTGTGGGGGTACATAAATTCAATTTGAAATTTTTATGGATCGGTTTGTGATTAAATTCCCTCAAGAGTGAAGATAATTTGAAGTTTGCGTTTGGTAACTGCTAAGGCTTGATATAAACCAAGGAAGACTTTAACGCACCTTGTAAAAATTGGCGTTTGTATTATTTTTTAACAACACTTGATATTTCACTATATTTGAATTAGGCTCAGAGCGACATTTAAATAATATATACAAACGATCAATCAACGTGGATTTGTGGTTTGATATTGAAATCCTAATCCTTTACCCCTTATCAAATATACACTACGTATTAATCGATCGTGGGATTAGGGAGTTTTCACTTTTTTTATTAATATTATTGTAAAAAGAATTTGAAATTAATAATATGTGATCAGAACTATAACATGCAAATAAATTACATAAAAGAAATTCCATAAAGCGTGTTTCTATATTGACTTAGGTGATGAAGTATGTTTACTTTGCAAGTGGTACGTTTTGAGTTGATACATTAACCTAAGCTTTATTATTCTCAGTTTCACTTTATTCTTAGGGTCCATATAAATTATTGGAAACTGAAACTAATAATTTGGAAAACAAATAAAGTTGCTGGGATTTATTAGAGTTCAAATGAGTTAATTTGAGCACGCATGAGTTTATTGAAGTACACTTTAGATAATGGAGGAATCATGAGTGTGACGGAGTACACGTGAATTTTTTGAAGTTTATTATTCACATATGAGTTTATTGGAGTATACATGAGATTATTGGTGTACAATTTATTTTAATAAAGCCTACAGGAATATATTGGAATACACATGAGCTTATCAATTGGCATTAGATATTGATCATCTCCTGCTTATTTACTGTCATGAACCACAGGCAGTGTTTTGGCGTTATTTTTTTTCTTCAGTCCTGAATCCTTGCCTGGAATCTGAACTCGTTGTTATGTATGAAAGCTTTATCGGCGAAAAAATTAATAAATAATGTTAGGTTTTCTAATTTATTCAAATATTGTACTTACTTTTTACAGCGGACATCCAGTGTCATTTGAGTCCGAATATGTTCATAATATGTTGGTGAATATAAGGTACAAAACTGTTCCTTGGGTTATATTGTTCTTATGTTATTCTGGCCTCCAAATGCAGACAGCAGAACTACGCTTGATGGAATTGGTTGAGGAATATAATAAGAGGATATGATGATATGTTCCAGGGTCTAATCTTAAGTTTTTACAGTTGGGGCGGAGAGGAGCCTCGCGCAAATTAAATTTGAAAAGATAGGACCCAGTTCCAATAAGTCCGATCCTTGTTCGTGCTGCAAAGGCGGCTGTGTATATGGCAACTCCTTGTTACATCGCTAGGTTTGTGTGTGTTTGTTTGTTTTTTTTGAATGGCATAGAGGTTTCTACCTCTGGTTTTTACTCTCCAATAATGCATATTCCTTCTACTGAAGTTTTTCCAGGACTCAGGCATTTCTTCTGGGAGTAACCATCACCATTTTTGCTGCTCGCATGGAGATTCTATCTGCTTTTTTTTGCCATCGATGTCACAGTGTGAGGGATCAACTGGAACTGTTATTCTTTCTCATCTATGCTGAGAGCGTTGAGCAATGTAGCTATTTCTTTTATTCTGATCGAGTATCTTCCTGGCTCGAGTTTTTGCATCATATGCAAGGCGCTCTTAGTGTCAGTGAGAGTTTTTCTGCCCGTAATTGATAACAGTTTACCAAGGCTGTCATTATTGTCAGGAACTCTGCATTAACACTGGAGGCCGCATTCATTGGTATATATAATTCTTCTTTGGTGAAGGGGTTATAGTAGCCCGCTCCTGACAAATGACGGACTAGTGACCCATCGGTGTAAATTTGAATGAAGTCCGAGCAGAGAATATTAATTATTTCTAGTGTCTCCTGCCGAAGTGCTTCTTGGGAATCTTCCTTAGCTAGGTCCATACTTAAGAAGGGTTAGAGCTATCATTTTTTCATTTTGCTTCCATGGAGGTTCGTGGATGCAGACCGAAATGTTTTCTGGAGTCTCGGATGGCATTCCGGCACCGAGTAAAACTGATATTTTTAGTGTATGGTTGTAGTGTATTTGTTTTTTTAAAGAGTACAGTGGGTGGCTTATGTGTAGCGAGAGGAATTTTAGATGTTTATTTTATGCTTTATCCTTTATTAGTAGATATATGGCTTCTATTGATAGTTTTATTTCCATTGCTGCAACGGGAGTGGTTTTGGGACAGTCTAGGCAAATTATTAAGGCAGTGGATTGAATTACTTAATGTAACTCCTCAGACTTCACTGCAATAGTTCAGTTTTTTTCTTACAAGGGATAGATAAAATATTTGTAAGCTTATAGTCGGCTGGCCCGTAGTTTGATACAACTGAGAGAGTTATTTAGTAATGTTAGACATCTATTATGGCATCTAATAAAATAGTTTATTTGAATGATGGAACTCATTGAAACAATAAACAAAAGTGGCTGAATAATCAGATACAATACATAAAAGAATTGGTTTCCCTTCATCATTAACGGATCTAGGACTTTATTGGGGGTAAAACACGTTTAGAATACCAAGTAACACTAAGAGCCTTTTTTGTCGTTTTTAAAGCATGATATTTTCCGCAATAGTAACCACGAGTTCAGATTTAAGTTATGATTCGTTGCTGGAAAACAGCCACCGAAACGCTGCCTGTCTAAAAGAGTAAACAAATGGGTGATCTTATAGTTTAGCAGTAATATCTACAGTATTATATTTATATAATGTTGTCTATATCAGTGAATCAGTGGACAGATATACCGCAGGGAAAAAGTTTCAAAAAAAGGCGATACCTTTCAAAAACATTTGACAAAAAGTTTAAAACAAGCGAGGCTTTAAATTTTTGGAAAAGGTTATTTAAAGTTTATAATAAAGTATAGGTTAAACAAAAGAAAATTTAAAAAAGTATACCACTCCAAGGGTTAATAAAAATTAATACACTAATTAGTTAATCGTTTACATTTATTATATCTTATTTTTGATATCCAAGATATATTTCCCTATATTTTTTATTAGTAATAATTGAGTTTTCTTCACAAGTATTGATTTCTGTTAGTAGCGACTGTGGTTTGAAGGATTTATCTGTCTACGTCAAGGTGTCTTAGCATGAGTGTATGGAAGTGATGGGTAAATAATACTTGCATTTCTGAAATGGTTTATTCAGTAAAGTGCTTTTATATAGAAATGTAGCGGAAGTAAACAATAGGGAGCAATGTGTTTTGATACAAAAAAATTATTTAAAGTTTTTAAGTCAAAAATATTTAATAGTTTAAGTTGAATTTAATGTAATTATATGAAGAAAACAATATTTAATAAACGTCCTGATCAGTAGAATAATTCTGCCTAACTAACTAATCACATAAATATATTGTAGATAATTGTTTTCATCTCTTTAGTAAATGACTAGGTCCAATAATAATTAGGATTATGTACATATATATATATATATATATATATATATATATATATATATATATATATATATGTATATATATATATATATATATATATATATATATATATATATATATAAAAGAATCTATATATAATTTTTATATATATATATATATTATAATAAAGATGATTATTTTTTCTTGATTTGATATAATTATTAAATAACTTCAAAAAGTTCATAATCAAGATATATTTTATTCAACATTTACAATTATGCTGAAGCTTTTCGCCGGAGTATAGTTCCAGCATTCTCAAAGACTACTAACATGGTCAAAGACTACCAAACCATGTTAGTAGTCTTTGAGAATGCTGGAACTATACTCCGACGAAAAGCTTCAGCATAATTGTAAATGTTGAATAAAATATATCTTGATTATGAACTTTTTTAAAGTTATTTAATATATATATATATATATATATATATATAAAGAAATAAGTCAAAACACAAACACAAGAATTATTGTTGAATTTACAATAAGTAAATATTGACTTGAATTGTAAAATCAATAATAATTCTTGTATTTGTATTTTGACTTATTTCTTTATTAATACACAAGGATACATATTGTGTATATATATATATATATATATATATATTTGTGTGTGTGTGTGTGTGTGTGTGTGTGTGTGTGTGTGTGTGTGTGTGTGTGTGTGTGTGTGTGTGTGTGTGTGTGTGTGTGTGTGTGTGTGTGTGTGTGTGTGTGTGTGTGTGTGTGTGTGTGTGTGTGTAAGTTATAAGGGTGATTTCATGTTTTAGAATTCCTCTTGGAACACATCGTAGGGATAAAAGATCTTACTGTGTACCTGCGCACTTTTATAGCTTCCAATATGGAAATGGTTTGGTTTTATGACGATAGACTCGGTTTTAGTGGCGATAAAATTAGGAAAATAAAAACTTTTTGTAATTACTAAATTTAAAGAAACAAAACTTTTTAAAGCTATTAAATGTGTTTCTATAGTCCTTCCAGAAATTTTAAAAACCTATGAAGTAGATTATTTCTATTTGTTTTCAATCATCTTCTTTAACATTAAAAATACCTTAAATATAGAACAAATTTAATGGAATGTAGTTCAGAATATTTTACACATATCGAATCTATGATTATCTCAGGTAAAGGTTTACGTTTTACGGGTGATTTCATGTTTTAGCATTCTTCTTGGAACACATCGTAGTGTAATAGATCTCATTGTGTACCTGCGCACTTTTATAGCTTCCAATATGGAAATGGTTTGGTTTTATGTCGATAGACTCGGTTTTAGAAGCGATAAAATTAAGAATGTAAAAACTTTTTGTAATTACTAAATTTAATGTAACAAAACTTTATAAAGCTATTAAATGTGTATCTATAAAAAATGTGTTGTGTCAGACTTGATATCCCTTGTTTTGTCTTCTGAATATCATGTAATTTCTTTAATAAGCAGAAATATGTTTTATAATAAATCATAATAATAATAAGATATAATTAAGAATAAATATCTGACACAAATATTTGTTTTTCTTTTTGCTCCATATCTTTGTAAAAGTTTTCTATTCTAATCACTAATTACTGTTTTCTACATTAAACGACTAATTCCTTATTTCTATCAGAAAGATTTTATTTGTCAATATTCTTGACAATAACGCTGTTTATATTTATCTACAAGTATTATTCATAAAGATGGAACAGTTGTGTTGGTTTCATAAATGTGATGATGCTATGAAATGAGCTGCCAAGTAATAGATGTGACCTGGCTTATGTAAGCAATCTGCGATATTGATCACATCTGTTAGGTTGGGGGTACTTTCATGAAGTACTTAAACGTTTCGATGTTTTATAATCGATTAAATCTGGCAGTCAAACTGTTTAGGTGATGAATTACAAGGAGTGTAAAATTATTTAGTGACCAACCTCTATTTATTTTATTGATTTCTATTATTGACTACGTTTCGGTCATTCTTATGCCCATTTTCGGGACTCAAACAAAAATGTTACCCAATATAAATTTAAGAGTATCAATAAAACCTAAAACTGGAATTTTAATACATATTAAACCACTAACTACTACATCTTTAAGATCATATAAGATTCAACCCTACTCATAGAGCATGTATTATTATTTCGAGAATGACTATCGACTTTTCATATCGAATTTGTTAGTATAATTTCGGACTGTCCTCATCATACAAATGCATCGAATAAAAAAAAAACTAGAACAATTATTGCAAGCACTGCCAGTTTTATTAATTACTTTTATATGAAAACGTGTAGACCGAACAGGTATTTTTTACTGTAATACATATTGAGAACCAACATTTTTATCTAGTGAATTTATACGCAACTATTAAAATAGTTATACTAACCCACAAACCCATGTTTAATACTGTTTTAATGATATGTAATTACAAATAGATAAAACCTAATTAAAGATTCAATAATTTGTGTTTTCAAGGATTGCTAACTAAGAAGATTTTTTATAAACAAATTTTCACTTTATAAATAAGTTTATCTAGGATTTAAAAAGCAAACGATACAAGCTGCTTTTATCATAGATACAATAAATCTGACATCTTTAGAAAGGAAACAGATGGCACACGTTTTAGCAAACGACAAAAGTTTGCATCTCCATTTGAGCGATTCTTTATACACTTTTACAATCAAAATTACATTTTTGCGTCTTTCACAATTGTATTCAAAGCCTCATCAGTTTTTTGAAACATACTTTAAACACAAAAACATAAAATTTCGTTTTATTCAATCTAGGTTCTTTCTTATGTTACCAAATTTATAACAACCACATTTCCAATGAGCATATGCTGTTTTATTCTTTGTTTTATTTGTTAATGGTTGAGAGTCATCTAAAATTTCTTCGTTGCTTGATATACATTTTCTAATTATTTTAAATTTTTTTAATAGTAATTTTAAAATGTTTCACAATTTTGAAACGTATTTTATTAGATTTATTTGTCGTCAATTATATTCAAGGTAATTATTTTTCTTATAAATGAAGTTGGCATTTCATATTTTACGACCTAAAGTATCAAAGAGCGTCTAAGGAATACAATCAGTTACTGCTTGTTATTACAATTCAAATATATCACAGGCCGAACTTATTCAGTATTTATTTATTATAAGTATTCAGTATTTATTTTAGCTTATAAGTTATTACCTTATTGAAGGCTTTGAAGTCAGGTGAGTCTTATAACTAACTTAAATATATTTCTACATCTCCTGTTGAAACTGTAACCTAAGCAAATTAGATATCATTATGCATTTCTGAGACATCTTCGCAAATACGAACGGATGCTTACGTAAAAGTGGATTAATATATATATATATATATATATATATATATATATATATATATATACGATGGTGGTACATAAGGAAATTAAACTATTTCAATTCCTAACTATGTATATAGAGACTTTTAAAATCAACATCAATATTCTAAGAATGGTGTGTTAATGGATTGACTTGAGCAGACAATATTTTATTAAGAAATAGAAAAAAAGTACTGACTTTTAAAATATGTTTTAACGTTTTTCGAGCATTTGTCGATTCCTTATTTTAGCGTAGTAATTTTACCACTCAATTAATTATATGATTAGGTATTTTTTTTGTTAAACATTATATATATTTAACCTTCATCGATTTTTTCCTTTCTTTAATCGACAAGTGATTTGTAACTGTTACATTAGTGTTGTTTTATTATAGAAGCAGTTATTTGAAGGATATCACATCTGACAGACAAGTTAAGTGGCTCTCGCCCGAATCAACTTACAATAAATTAGGTCTGGTGTCAAACTGACATTTACAATTTGTTCTATTGACAGACCCTAAACTTCAAATCCTTCTGTTTTTAGACATATTAACATTGTTACAGTGTTTTATATAAAAATAATATTTTATCAAAATCAATTCCCGTTTACAGCGTAATATGTTTGAAAATTATTCCTACTATTTTAGTCATGTAACATAACTTATTTTGCAGAGGATTATTTAATATCAGACATTATTATTTGTTGTAATGTTTTAATAAAATTATTAAAATATTATGGATGTAATAATATATTATGTTGTAATATATATAGTTGAAAGAAAACATATTAGTGAATTGTTTTGTATAAATACATTTTAGGAAAATCTATACTCAAACGATTTGCAATGTAAGGATTTGTAAAGTAGGCTTCCATATCCGTCTGATTTTGAATGTTGATAATTCACAAAGTTTAAAAGAATGGATTGTGGTTTTGTTTGATAATTTCTTATTTCCCTGATATTCAGGGTACAGTTCGATGATGAGGTATTTAACAAAACATAAAAATACCAGAAATGCTTGTTAAATATTTTAAGCAAGTAATATATTGTAAAATATGTTATAGAAAAAATAATAAAATAATGGAACAACATAATGAATCACATACATATTTTCTTCAAAGAAAACGTTGAGCCATTATACGCTATTACTACCTAACTCAATCACTACGGGTTTCTGTCATCGGCGCAGGAGATATAGGTAGGGCGAACACTGAGAGCTCCTCGGCCGAGCGTGCTCACTATATCGAGCTATGTGGTGTGCGATGATGCAGTGAATCACGAAACTCATTATAAAGCTGATAAATTACACTGAAAAATGTATTATATTTAAATTTTTAAATTTAAATAAAAAACTTCTTTTATTATCCTATATCTCTAGCTATACAGTCCTACGCATATCAGGGGGGATGTATCTCTTTAGCCGATACTTTGGCGTCTCTGAATTAAATGCAATACTTACACAGTATACGCAGTATGAGTAATGCATTTATACTTATGTTCCTTTCTAGTATTAGCTAGGAACCTCGTTACGAATTGTTGTAGCTGGTTCCACCTAGCCTTTCCATTTCTACGTCGGTATATCATTTCTTAAAAACGTCGACTACAAACCCCCAAAGAAATGTTAGAGTTTACATCTATAAAATCTCAAAATGTAGTTTTATGTAAGTAAAAAATAGTGACCCCATATTTTCAGAACAAGTTACAATTTTGTCTCTACAATATTATTCTCTGTTACCTCTTATAATAAGGTCTAGCACACCCTTCATAGGCGAATGTTTGTTCTACTTTAGTTTACCACAAGTTGTTCTACACATAGTAACTACGTAACTGTCTTACCAACTCACGCAGTTAATTTGGCGTCAGAAGGCTTGTGGTTCTGCAAAGGGTTTTAAACTTTGACCAAAGTAAGTCGCATCCAATCAAAATGAAATTACTTCTGAGTAAACAGATTGCCCCATAAAATAGGTTTATATTATGTGGAAGCGCTGAGGAACTACCAAGTCACTTTACTGAACTGTGATTGCTTGCATTAACTTGTAACCTAATTGACTCAAGGGGTATTTGCGTTTTTAGTTTTGTCACGATAAGGTTTGTAAAGGGCTGAAAGTCGGGAGTGATTGCTGAGTGTAGTTGAACAACTTAATCGAAGACCAACTTCTCTTGCATCGGACTCACTACGTGGATACACGCTGAAGGTAATGTAAAGTCGGTGATTGTATTTCATTCGATTTCATTTCAGTTGTGCATTTATTAAACTGATTTCGTTTGTCATCGCCTCGAGAATTATTGTAGCAAAGTTTGTTGTTAACATACTATGGGTAAAAATTTTTGTTGTTATTAAAACGTGTTCCCTTGAATGGCCTTTCCTTTTAAAGTTGGACAATACTGCATTGATAAAATTTAATTACGTAAAATTAAAAATAAAAATAATATTTAAAATGGTATTTATTGATTAGAAACTAATATAAAATTATTATAATGAATTTATAAAATATTCTAGCACGGGAGGGGGTGTATAACGAACAAAATACTAGTTCTTGTTAAGACTCTGTTTTATTTTTAGTACAGTAATAGATTTGAAAAGGCTTTTTAATTGAAACTCTTAATGTAATCAAATATGTTACTCTAGAAATATTACTATAAATTTAAATAGATTCTTATGTCATTCCAAACCTCAAAACCTTGTCCATTGTTGACGCGTTTTACCATTACAGTCATTCCAGAAGAATTTGACGCTTTTATTAAAACATTTTACAGCCTTCCTTAAAACCACTCCCTTTGATTACATGGCTCTCTGTTATTATCCTAATTTATTATATATTCGTTGTTGGAGCTTAAATATATATATATATATATATATATATATATATATATATATATATATATATATATATATATATGTATGTATGTATGTTCTTGTTAATTATCTGCATTGGTCAAAATTGATATTACCAAAGAAACTCATATATATATAGGAAACAAAGTCTGAGAACTAGATTTTTTCTCATTTATTACTTCTTTATTAGACAATTAGTAACATACAAAATAAATATAATGTCTTCTTTTTTCCCAATATCAAAACATTGTTCTGCGTTTTTGCGTTTTGGATCAACTCCATTATCGAACAATTACTCTTTTGGTAATAGAGTTTGATCAGAAATGAAAAATAAGATTTTGAGGTTTGGAATGGCATAAGAATGTATTCAAATGTATACTAATATTTATACAGTAACAAATATGGATGGATTGAGAGTTTCTTGGAAAACGTCTTTTAAAAGCTATTACTGTACTAAAAGGAAAACAGAGTATTTTACAAGAACCAGTATTTTATACGTGATTCACCCCCCCCCCCCGGTGCAAAAACATTTTATAAATTTAGTTTATTAATTTTATATTACTTTCTAATCATTAAATACCATTTTAAGTATTACTTTTATTTTAATTTTTAAACGTAATTAAATTTTCTCAATGCAGTATTGTCCACTTTAAAAGAAAAGGTCAACCAAGCGAACAATTTTTTTTTTACAAACAACTTTCGTTTTTACAAACGATACTTTAAAACTCTTTTCTAATACTTTTTCGAAGCAGTTGGTAAAGTAAAGCAATATACATCAAACGAATCTGTATAATACCCCAAAATTGAAATAATTCTTTCTTTTCAAAACATTGTACAAAAATCACTTCAAACTTTTACTACAAATACTGGGATTCCCGTTTTGTAAATAATGGTAATTAACATTACAAGTGTAAAATTAAAGGTAATGATCTATACGTTTGAAACTCATAATAATTTTCAAACCTTATTTACGATATTATAAGTTATTCATGCTAAAGTGAGCAAATTGTAAAACTGTATATGACTAAAATTGTTATGGACATTAAGTTAAATTACGGAAGACATAAATTGCTAAATTTCATTACTTTAGCTCACATTGCTTTTCAAATGCTTTCTCCCAAGAGCCGAAATTTTAAGTATAGACAAATAAGGGTGGTTAGTTTAGATATCATTTTAAAAGACATTAGGTAAATATAACTGATAATAAAGTACAACCTTACTGCAGCCAACTATTGGAAAATGGAGGTCAACCTCAAGTACTAGCGACGATAGCTCCATAATTAAAAAGGAACCACTTTTAATGGGAGTCACAGAGAGTTGTGTGTCCGTAAAATATGATGAAGTTTAGAACAAGTCTAGATCGTTGCAGCAAGAGTAAGGAACACCTATAGTTAGATTGGGTGAAATGGTTTTGCCAAAGGAGCCCTTCAATTACAGGTTGCAATTGTAAGTTGATATATTCGGGTGTGTTACACAAAGCGCGTATGTATTTTAGATATCAGGAGATTTAAAAAATCTTTAGTTGAAGCCAAACTGTCTATGAGAATAACCCTGAAGGATATGAGAGATGAAATTGATTGGTTATTCAAAAAACGTTTGGAGAGTTGTAGATTCCCTTCTTATGGAGATATGACAGTGGATATTTGACGTCTTCAGACTTTATTTAGTAGATCGCATTAATCTAAATAAATATTCGATAAAAACAACATTTTCTTGAAAACCCCGTTTCTTACCACTGATTACCAAAATACCATTGAATTGTGCTTAGCAACCCCACTTACACTAATGTGATAGCTTTCTATTCACTATTACTCGCCATGCAAGGCTCTCCCCACACGCCGAAAAATCCACTTTGGCTGTGTTTGCTTTGTAAGGTAAACGCAATTTTACTCGATAGTCTTATAATGGAATTTCCACTGACGTTAGATTCTTATCTTAAACTACGTTTACCCTGATAGACTTTTAAATAAAAGATTGTATTATCAGATTACAAACTGAAATTATACATTGCAAAATAAGTGTTCGTTGTTAAGTAGTTTTATGGTAATTGTATATGTTATAATAAATCAGTCCAAACTATTTAATAACTTAGATTCTGTTATTTTAAAATACTTTCAAGTCCTATTAGTTGTACTTCTAATTATAAACACATTTGTGTGACACAATTATTATTTATAATTATAAAACAGTTTAGTACATAATAAATTAGAATTGATCTACATTGTTTGCCGTATAAACTAATTAGTAGATATATTATAGATGGAAATTCCGTCCTTCGGTGTAGATTTCGAGTTGAGCTTAAGCCTTCCTCCATATATTTATATGTTTTTAGTTTTCAAGTATCTTGATGGAATTATTAGCTGAATAATATAATTTATAAATACCGACATCGGAATAATGGTAAATATTGAAGTGAAACTCTAGCATTAGTTACTAAATAAACTCGTTTTATTGAATATAAAGTGATAGTACAGATCTCGCAGAGATTTACAATTTAATGTGTTTATAAATTGGATAAACGAAAATTTAAAATCGTATTTTATCTTCAGGTTTACATCAGAATATTATTTTTTAAACATATATTTCCCCACTCATTATATATTTTCAGCAACTAAATCGTTACTTTAGTGATAAATTTACTCTAAATTTAATTATATCATACATAACTAAGAACAATATTAGAAAAATTAAATTTATCACTCATGGAAGAAAGATTGCTACCGAAACATAGTAAATGATTCAGGAAATATCTATCAACAGAAATTGTGTAGCACTGTAATTCTTCTAATATATATATATATATATATATATATATATATATATATATATATATATATATATATAAGTATATATATTAAAAAAATAAACATGTGAAATATTAAAAATAATATATAACATAATAAAATTAATTATACTTATATTAAATATTATTATTATAGACAGATATTCATCGACGAATAAAAATAGTGGTCCTCATTAACGGACATGTAGACCAAACAATAGAATACATAGTTATTTTACATGTTTAGGTTTTTGATGCTCCTACCTGATTTTTTAAAGCCAGTTTTTACACTATAGTATAATGTGTATACAATGTAAGTATATAAATATATATAAAACATTATAATAATAATATATATCAATTATATATATATATTTAAGATTAATAATTAATAATGTAATTAGTGTATATTATTTATTCTTAAAAATAATTCTAACATGAAAACATACATACATATATATATATATATATATATATATATATATATATATATGTATATATATATATAATATGTATTCTTTTACGTGAATATAAAAAATAAGGGAAATACAAATTGAAGAATAATTTATTGATTTATACACTTCAGTTTTTTTTTTTGCCAAACACTTCCAAAGAAAATATTCTTGAATTTGTATTTCTCTTTTTTTCCACACACTCATACAGATCAATATATATATATATATATATATATATATATATATATAATTAATTAATATATAATTATTTTCATTTTTTCATTTGCTTTTACTTTCAAGCTCATTTTAATATTATACCATACTTCAAAACATTATGAACCTCAAAGAAAAGCTGAAAACACTGTATTTATTTTGAATACAGAGCCCCAAGCACGTAATGAGAGCATATAAGCCACTTGGGAAGGATTTACTAGGTTTGCCAGTCAAAATATACCAACACTTGACTGAATACAAATAGTCATCGATTTGCTCGTGAAATTTCTCCTAGTAAATGTTTATCGTAAGAAATTACCGTTGAAAATATTTTTTAAAAACAATTTAATTTTTACTTTTTGAATTTTAATTTAAAAATAATTTGATGTTGGACTAAGGGTAATATAGTTCTACTTTATATCAAGTACAATACATTTTATTATGAAACTATATCACACATTAAATTCATAAAAAATGATTGTATTACCTTCAGTAAAGCCGTAGTTGGCAACAGTGAATTATGTTTTAGTTATAATTTTCCAATCGCTCACACTATTCGGCTTTTACGCATAATGCTTTGCAACTTTGCGAATTTTTTAATTTTTCGTAATTTACAATGACTATAATTATTATCTGTATTTACGTGCTGGCTCATTAAAGTTTAATGTCTAATTTTTACGTCATAAAATTTAGGTCAAATTTTTAGTTGCTTGTTATTTCCCATTAATATTCTATCGTATCATAGATCAATAAACTACATTGGAACAGTCAATATTAAGTCACGGTAACCCGTGGTTTTAAAAGTAATTTGCAGAAAGACCCCAATATTAGTGATTGGATGGTTTACATTTAATTACAGCAAAAATGTTTTTAGATACATCACTTACGTTAATCTTTTTCGACAATTACAAAATTGTATTCATTAAAAAGCGATTACTGATTTAGGTATCAATGTTTGAACATTAAAGCACATGGGTTTGGTTCGATTGGTATATCGTAAGATACTTCAAAACTATTGTAATGATAGTGACTACCAATGTATGTATATAAGATCTAGTATATTTATAAATGCGTGAAGAGGTATATGCTGTGTGTTTAACATTAATTATGAACTTGAAAATATTTTTTTATTAGTTTAATATTTTCACACCAAATGTTTGTAACAGTGGAGTCAAGTTGCAAAGTCGGAAATTGCTAAGGTTTAATAAAGCTTGGGAGACTTTAACGCCCATTGTAAAAATTACGGTTGTAGTTTATTATTTACGCAAAACTTCCATTCTGGTAGTTTAAGAATTATCTTCAGTTCTCATAGCTTTGCTGATACCATTGTTGGTCTAATTTTAATTGAACTAGACACATTTTTCACTTTGAATAGGAAGGTTTGGTGTGAATAGAGCAGCTTTAATGTAATTTATACAACCAACCAAACAACATGGGTTTATAGATTAGCATTAAAAACTTGATCTTTTATGCGTGATACAATATTCAATGAATATTAACCACGCGGAAACACTGTTTTTAATAAAAGTTATTGCTGAATAATAAAGTAAAAGAAAGGAAGATATGAGAACGAATATCTGGTCTAAGCGATAGGATGCGAATGAGTCAAGCATCGATGCTGTAATAAGCGTGTTTCTATAAAGCTTGCGATAGGCTTAACCAAGCGATCAGTATTGTTGGATGCGATTGCACTACCGTAAGCCATAATACACAGTTTTACAAGAACAGCATTCAATACGGACTGAAATAATTTAAATATCAAAACGACTCATAACAAATTAGACAAATATTTTTATTTTGTAAATGTTAAATAAAAACAATATAATTTGCGGTTGATTACCTGCCACATTCTGGATTCTGAACTCTATCATTAATTACTTCTTTTATTTGCATTAACCTTGAAGGAAAAAACGATGACATGCGTAAAAGACAAGAATTATGGTTATTTTTGTGGATAGCCATAATTTATAAAGCCCGGAATTAATTGTGAACAAATTAAATTATAATAAAATTTAACAAAATGAATGAATTAAAATTTTACTTTTAGCCTTTACTTGAAATCAAACCATTGTAAATGTATAATTAATTCCTTTAATAGTTGTAAAATAAAGGTAATAATAAATTGCTTGTTATTAAACAATCAATAATTATAAAATTAATTGATTGGCATTAGATACTTGCGCTATTTATTTGATTTATTTATATTGTTATTATGGACATCAAATATTGTAATAAATATTTTAAAAACGTTGTACATTTGATTCAATGCTTGAGTCATAAAAAAAAAATTGTAGCAAACTTTCAAGTTTTATTAAAGTGTATGTTGTGAAGTATTCTATTTTGTAATCTACATTTTTGTTTAACAGCGAAAAACGCTGTAAATATTAAAAATCTTGAATAATACACATTATTTATAAGATGTATAAACGCATTTTCTCATTTGGTTACAATTGTAGTTGTGTTTTTACATTCACTAAAAATATATTCATTGTTAATTTTTTTCGCAGTACTATTGACAGTGCAAATAAGGCAGACTCTCCAGGACCTTATAGTAATGAATCAACTTCTTAAATTTCTTATAACCTAATGACAAATGTAACATACAGGTTTACACTTTCTGTCTTGGTGCATCGTTTTAACCAAGTAGATATTCTATAATGAATTCTTCTCTTTGCTATATAGCGGCGAAAGTGCCTAGCAAATCATTATGAGTTAATTTGCAATCAAATAGAACATCTCTGTCAGACGTAGCATCTGACTAACATTATTTACGCCATATTACCTTTAGAACTAATAATAAATAAGAATTATGACGGAAAACCCTCTGGAAAATAAGGAGAAATCCATGATCCTTTAATATTAAAATACTGCTTTAATCATGAACTCCAATATGATTCTAAATAAATACAACAAAATTATATACTTTCTCGAAGATGCAGAGACAGGAAAACTGTATATATCTTTGAAACAAATATTTTTTATAAATGCAGTTTTTGTAATAATTATCCTCTTTTACATACCCTTACTCGTTAGTAAGAAATATTTAATACAAACAGAATCTACGTTTATATCTGGGAGAGATTTAACTTCTACGGCTGATTTTATGTTTAACCGCTCTTGTAGCAACGTCCGCAATGAATTATGCCTATAAAATATGTTTACGGTAAAACCGTATCTTTTTATAGCTTCTAATATGGAAAATGGTGTTGCTTTGTAGCGGTAGCTTCCGATATATTCGTGATAAAATTAAGAAAGTAATATATTTTCCTTGTTACATAACTTAAACGAAACAAAACATTGAATGATGTAATTATATACTTTTCTAAAGGCGGAAGAACCAAATCCAATGTTTTTGGAATACTTAATACTTTATTTTGCCTTCAGCATGCCCATCTAGTTCTATAATAGGGAGAAATATATTTTCTATTGAATGATAATAAAGTTGAGATATAAAGTAGACTCAGTATTGATATCTGAAAACAATATTTTGAAAATTTATATTTGTTCACGTTTTAAATTTATATTTGTTCAAGTACAAATTTTTAAATTGTAATCGCTACTTATGGTTTTCTACATGAAACTACTAATTCCTTATTTTATCAGAAAGATATCATTTGAGGGTGTTACTGATAATAATGTTTTTTATATATAACTACAAATATTACACATATTGAATCAACAGCTGTTTAGGTTTCATAAAAGTAAAAATGCGAAGAATTGAGCTGTCAAATAATATATGTGACCCGGTTTATGGAAGCAATCAGCGATATTGATCGCGATTCCTCCCAGGTTTATAGGGTAGTACCATACTTTCACGAGGTACCAAACGCATTCAATGTTTTTTATCGATTACAAGTGGCAGGCAAATAGAACATAAAACTCGCCCAGGAGATAAGTTGCAAGGGTTTTAATGTTGTTTAGTAAACAGCTCTCGCAACTACATACATAAAAATGCAGTGAGACGGTAATACGTGACCTGTTGGTAGTTTGGCTTTAATTAGCGCCATTATTGACAGGTCAAACAGTCGTACAAAAACATTGAGGAGTACACTCATAGGAGCATCATTAGAGTTTAGATTATTAATATAAATTATTTCACTTTATAAACGTTGGTTTTAAACCCGAAAATTAAAGTAGGCTATAAAACTTGTATTTAGTTTTAAAAGTTACGTTTTAGAATTTTGCTAAGAACCCGTTTGTAGAGAATGGGGGGAAAAAGAAAATGCTACAAAAATATGTTTACAGAGATTATGGGTTTACACAGAGATGTAAAGATTTTTTATAATTCCAAAGGGGTTATTGCATTCTCGGTCAGATTTGAGGACTAATCTTCTCCGTCCAATCAGTGTCTTTCCAGACGGGGTTGTAGTACTACCATTTAACCAAAGGTCTTGTTTCAATAACGTTCCACTAGTACTTCTTTTGGATATAGTCCAAATTTCGTAGCGTACGTCCGACGTGAGTGTGACAAGATCTAGCTCGACTTATGTTGCACAACTGTACCGATTTTTTTGCAAACTTCAACAAAAGAGTATTGGAGCTAAGTAAAAAGTTATTCGATCGCATTAAAATACCATCAGCAATTCCTAGTATCTTATAAAATAAAGTTTAGAAATTTCTTATCCAAGAATGTGAAAATGCGTTAATTATTTTGAGCTAGGATTATTTAAATTTAAAGTGTTCAGGGGTGGTATTTGAAACGGTTTATACAAAATCCGATAATTTCGTTCCCATATACGTTACTGTAAAATACATTCTGAACAAACAATAAATAACTTTAAGAGTGAAAAACATTAAACGGTGGTTAAAAATTGAAAACATATGTGAATACCTATCATCAAAACATAGTATTAAAGTTTGCAGTGGGGGTATACGTTATGATAATTATCTTATGTTTCAAACTCATATCAACCGGCTACATTGTTGCAGCATGGAACACTCTGATGTAAAATATCACCAAACAATACAATAAACAAAATAAATGAAATTAAAACCTCGTATTAGTGCGTCTCTATCCATTATCGCGCAAAATTCCAAATTCTTTAGAAAAAAAACTAGTTATAGACGAGATAGATAAACGAACTACTGCAACCACAAACAATTTTACAGAAAATAACTTTATTTTTATGCAAATTTCACAATATACTGAAATATGAAACTGCGGTAGAGCCTGCTTTATGAATAACCAAATAATTTAAAACCTAAAATTTTGGTGAACCAACACATTTTGTATTTTAAATCCGTGTAAAATCATCACCCATTTTCCTACAGTTTAAAAATCAATTTCTTTAGAGATTCGAAAAAACATAAAGTTTTAAAGTTGCAAAATTGTTTCATTAAATCTGACACTCTAAGAAAGGTAACACCCGGCACATGTTTGAGCAAACGTCAGCAGCTTCGCATTTCTACATGAGATATTTCCTCTTACATTTTCCTTTCACAGTTGAAATGAAATTTGCAGTAGCATTCACTAGTTTGTTCAAAACTAATTCAAGTAATTCCTTCTATTGTTTTAAAATTATGTTATATATCTTTTAGATTTATATATACACAAGAAACGTCAACCTCATAAAACACTAGTTATTTAAGGTGGGCCCTCTTGATAATTATCTGTTTATAGTAATACACTTTTTAGTCAGCTCAGGTGTTTTGTAATGGCTCTAGTACTTTTTTCGATATACTCGCATGACACCCACATTGGTCTTCTCGTGAAATTATTTTGCCAAATCACATTTTTTGACATAATGTTCACATTTTCCAACAATATGATAGATGTATATCATCTATTTTCATATCAGTTAGGATAACATTTTGTAAATTTGTTTTTATGTATTTACATTTAAAATTAGAGAACAATACGCCCCCTCCCAAAACTGTTTCAATAAATATTTTACTGGCGTATTGTCCAAAAAGAGTCGTAAAACCAATCTTTGAAATGATTGAAAATTTACGAACGCTTTAGTGTCTAGAAGTTTTAAATTCATTTTACCACTTGTTATTGTTTCACATCTGTATGGTTATTTGACAGCTGGTGGTAAAAATAATTCTATTTCACTGATGTAGTTATGATCAATAAACCTTTAAAATTGTATCGAGAAAGCAGCGCAGTTCGTATCTTGGGGTAATTATGTTGACAATTATGAAGAAGATCCTTCACCACTTAACACTAACTGGTTGCTCATATGAGCAGTTATTTGAAGGGTATCACATCTGACACACAATTCTCCTCTGTACCTAGTCTGCAATAAATTAGATTTTTTTGTCAAATCACTCTATTTTCTGAACATGTCTACATTATAAGAGTCCTATACAATAAACTAGGGATAGGCCGATTCCTAAAATTTTCGATTCCGATTCCGATTGTAAAGTTTTTCTTTTGATTCTCGGTTCTTGAGTCGGTTCTCAATTCTCGATTCTTTCAAGTTATATTAGGTTACATGCTAGGTCTCTAAAAATTAATTTAGTTAACATCTTTTTCATATGGCAAAACCTGTTAAAAGTTCTATTTTAATGTAATAGGCTACACAAAGAATTCAACCTTGATATATCAATAGGAATTTTTAAAAGCTTAAAAACATATCAGAAAAAAGTAATGACTTATTTTAAAGGTATAAATGTGAACTTTATACTATTTTATGAATTTAAAAAAAAAACTTAAGTCTATTTACATTGTCTCTCAAAGCAAAACAAAAACTAAAAACAAACAAACATCATAAACAGTAAAAAAAGTAATACAAATTGGGTAGTTTTAATTATTTAAAAGTCTGGCAGGTCATGTATATTTCTGTTAAAAAACACAAGCATTTGAACACATTCTGTACGTTGCCGGTTTCGTCGCTTGTCACATACTGTATTTTCAGAAAACACTGTTGCGGTTGGGGCAGACAGGTATTTTATTGCCATTGCACTCAAATCAGGGTATTTGGCACTTTATACTGCCCAATACTTCCCAACATCACAATCTGGACTGGCTAATGGTTCCCCCAGATAATTGTTTACTTCTTCGTCAACTGACAATTCCCCTGGGGTACCTTCTTCCTCAACATTCTGGATTAGTATGGCATACCTTCTCCACATCTGTTGGGACCCAAAGATTGGAATTGACTAAACGCAAAAGTTTGTTAAACTTTTGTTTTTTGTTTTATCTGCTACACATATAGCGATTTCTTTTAATTACAAAACCACTCTCAACCTATTTATTTATATTTTCATAAATAGTGCTAAATGTGAATTTAAAAAACGCTAAATCTATTACCCTTATCTCTCTTTAATAATCGTGTAGGAGAAATATGCTCTGAATTCCAACAGTAGGTGCTCATTAAATAAATCTAAAAACTTGTTTATGAGACATGTTTAAATGTAATAAAAAAATTTATTTCAACAAGAAATGGTTTTCTTAAAAAAACTACCACAGTACCATATCACCATTAAACTGTGCATAGCAAGCCCACTTACGCTACTGAGATATCTTTCTACTAGCCTTTCTTTTATATGCAAGGCTCTCCCCACAAATTATGTCCGCCAAGGTGTCTTAAGTATATCCGTCAGTTTCAATATTTTACTCATTACAAAAAGGAACGTACTTATTTAAGTACTAAAGTTTGAACGTCAAAACATATACTTTTGGTTTAACTAGTCTGTCATAAGCTACTTAACCAGTACTTTTGAAAAAAAATGACAGCCTATACATTTGAAAGCCTGCTAGCCTTTTTGATGGCTACGTTTACTTTAAAAATGAGAAAATAAATATTACTGCATACATATAAGGCCCTGTATATTTATAGATGCTTAAAAGGGTGTTTACTGTGTGTTAAAAATTAATAAGGAATTTGAAAGGTCTAATAATTTCACCGCCAACTGTTTATAACAGTGGAGCCAAGTTGCAAATTTGGAGATTGCTAAGGCTTAGTACAGAGCCTGGGAGACTAACGCCCCTGGTAAAAATCGAAATAAGGGTTAATTATTTCACAATAAATACAAAACTTTCCTACGTGACATTTAAAGACATTCGTTAATCGTCGGATCTCACATATTTGCCGATATCCTAAGGGTCTAATTTTTCTTTGAATTTAATAAACGTTTCACTTTGAAAAAAAAGGTTTGGTGTGAATCTGACTCTAAGCGACTTTAAAATAATATATTCGTCCAACCAAACGACGTGGATTTGTGGGAGAGTATTGAAATCTTAATCCTTTACGCGTGATAATATATTCATAGAATATTAAAACTATGTTTAATTTTAGTTTTATCTTATTTATCGATGAATATTAACGTAAAAAAAGGAAAATGTGAAAATGAATATTGGTCAAAGCGGCAGCATGCGAATGAGTCACGCCATAGAACCTTTCATTAGCGTGTTTCTGTAGTGCTTGCGATAGGTTTTAATAAGTTTTTACCAACTACATGATTCCAGTAGTTCGCAGGTTGGGCATACAAGAATTTTGTTAATTTGTGTAAAACCCTAATTCATATTGTCCGTAATTAAAATGTGAAAATATGAGATTCTGATAAAATTTATCGAAATGAGTGAATGGAACTCTTACTTTTATACTTCTAAATATATTTTATTGTATAATTGGTAAGAGCTTTATAAATTGTACATTGAAGATAATAATAGATTTGCTTATGTTTAAAAAAATAATTACAAAATTAACTGATTGACATGAAATAATCAATACACTTATTTTAATTAATATTACTGACATTATACAATAAAACAAATATTTTAAAGGCTTTGTACTTTTGTTTCAATGTTCGAGTCGTAAAAAAAACCTGACGCCAAACCTTCAAGTTTACTAAAAGGGCATTATATGAAATATTACATTTTGTAATCTACATTCCTGCCTTCAGTAAAAAAAAACAGTAAAAAAATCTTCAATAATAATAAAACAAAACCTTCCTAAAGAGAATGAACTCTTTTTATTCATCTCTCGGCTGTATAAACGCAAAGGTGATACTTTCCAAATTACGATGAAATAGAACTGTCCCACTCTCACTTTGCCTATAACCCTTCTGACAAACACTATTTAAGGCACACATTACCTTTAGGCTATGTTTTGTAACTAATAATAACAGATAGAAAGTGCAACAATAAGATTTATGACAGGACTAAACCTTTAGAAAACGAGAGGGAAACGATTAACATGGACACCAATATGTTTCTAAATAAATACAATACAAGAAAATATTTTGTACAAGATACAATGAGAGGATTGCTTTATATGTGTTTGAAATATGTACTTACTTATATAAGATGTATTTGGAGAAACCAATAGCTTCCAATTTGAAAATGGAGTCTTTTTTGGCGATAGTCTAGGTTTTAGTAAAGATAAAATTTGGATAGTAAAACCTATTTGTGGTTACATTACCTAATTTAAACAAACAAAACCATTAATAATACTTTTATATGGGTTTCTAAATACAGGAATAACCTAACAAGCGGTTATTGGAATACTTATTACCTATATTTTGCCTTTGCAATACAAAAATAATTCTTTAAAAGCCATAAATATATTTTCTATTTAATCAGAAAAACGTTTAGATAAAACGGGGTAGTATTATTAGAAAAATATATTTATACAGTGTTGTAATATTTGTCCACGATACGTTTCATATTTAAACCTCTAATTATTGTTTCCCTAATAAAACCACTGATTTCTAATTTCTATAGCAAATATTGCATTTAAGGTTATTATTAACAATAACGCTGTTTATATTTATCTACAAATATTATCTCCATTAATCTTCAGCTGTGTTGGCTTCATAAATATGACGATGCGACGAACTGAGCTGTCAAGTAATAGATGTGACATTGTTTATGTAAGCCATCTGCGATATTGATCACAATTCCTCGCTGGTTTATTAGGGTAGTATCATACATTAATGAAGTACTTGAGCGATTCGATGTTTTTTATCGATTACAACTTCTTACGGACCTTACTTCCAATCTGCCTTTCCCTCGACGTCCTCCGGGTAACCCCTGTGTAAACCTCACCTTGTTGACCTTTCCTTGTCGGCAAGAAAGAAATGGTTTATCCCCTTAATTACGAACTCTGGTTCGAGACCTCTAAGAGGAACCAACCCATGAGTTTGCTCCAAAAACCAATTAGCCTCCTATAAGCTCCTTCGGGGTAATGGAAACTTTGAGAGACACTTTTGACTTAAAGACTACAATTTGATACCAAGTGAAATTATTTTATCTTAAATGAAAACCTAATTGGAAAATATAAATTTTTTATTTAAGATTAGAAGTGAATAATATTTAGTTTCTGTTATTTTACAGGATTTATCTTATTAAGTTTTATCAAACCTGCACTTATACTTAACCTGCCTGTCTAGTTTCAGGCTATTAGTACAGTATATGTTTCCTTATTATATCTACATTATTATTATTAATACATATATATATATATATATATATATATATATATATATCTTCCGTGTTCTTTTCTATTATTATCGAAAGCCAAAAGTTCATATTCTATGTTTACAAAACATGTTTCCAGCAATCACTGAATATTTACTGATAATGATAACATGGTTCAAGCAGTAAAAATTACCAATTAGTTTCAAATATTCAAATTCCAAACATCTGTGGTGCAGAACTCTTATCTACGAAATAATTTCGTAGGCAGGATTATCCTATACGTAACAAAATAAAAAGGGTTTTACGGTCAGCGAGTTCCCTTCATACCTCTGTCGAGAAATGTTTATGAGTTTCTTAATATTGGCGCTCATAAAAACGACAAACGACAAAAGTAACAATTGGTATGGGGACGGTTTTAGCTATAGGCCTAAACCTGTGAAATAAAGAGACGATTTAGTCATGGAGAGTAAAATGAAGATTTCAGGAAGAATGGGGGTTTTGTACTTTCCTGGAAAGCATTTTCATAACTAAGCAATAAAAGTATTTTATTTCCTTTTTAATGAAGAGCATAAAAAGGACTAGGGAATAAAGTGAACCATAACAATATAAAGTTTTCAATTTAAAAATGCTGTTTTATGTTACTCTCTGGTTGTGTAAAATACCTTGATATAACTCCATATTAAGGTACACATCTATGACGACAGATTAAGGGCTATAAATACACTTGCTTTACAGTTAAATTTACTTTAAGGGGTTTATCAGCATTTTTGTATGAAATATACAACATTCATTAGGTATTAAGTTAATTAGAGTTAAGCCAGTCAGTCGGTAAAAGATAAAAACAGTTTACAATAAATCTCATCACACATTAACTCTAAACCTCACTACTAATGATATAGCAACAACGCACTGATGAAGGCGACATCGTCGTCAAAACAAGTCTGTTTCATTAAACTAGTGTGTAAGTTTTATTAAGCTAATGTGTAGGGAGATTTAGAGTAAACTGTTTTAATTGATACAAAACTACCACATTAATTAATAATACCATTTGTTAGGAATTAATATATTACAATTTAGAGTGTATTACTGTGTAATAAAACTGTTTAAATAGTATACACTCCTGATCATAACAATAAAAAACAAACTTTATAAGAGAAATATACTCGTATTTATTAAAGAATACGTAGTCTATGTTGTAGGCACCCCACTAAAACATTTAATAAACCGTTGAAATCGGTGTTATACAATATCAAATCACCTGTTAATAATGCCTGTAAGTTGTTTTAAGAAGTACATGTTGTATGGTATATGTTTCGTATACTTTCGACATTTTGAAAACAAAACTCCAAACTGTTACCTTATTTTTTTAATTATTTAAATTTATATTTCAATCATTTAGACAATATTTAAATATGTGTAAACCAAATATCCTTTGACACGTAAAACTGCCCGATAGAACACGCAATATCCTTATGAATGGGAGGTGTTCTTATGCTGGTAAAGAAGGATCCTACCAGATACCTTAGTACGAAATTTGTCGTGTAGAAGTCTTTTTTTAATATCTCCCTAACCATGTAAAGCCACCCACGTAACAACAGGGTTACTGTATTACATAGGCTACATGATAGAGATGTGAGGCGGTGTAGCCTCACAATATGCAACAAATGCAGCTAGACACTAACAGGAAAATCATTTTTTTTAAAAATATATGGTATAATATTTTGATGTTAAATAATATCATTATAATTTATGCATTACTTTGTCACTTATTGAGAAGAAGAACTATATATAATATTCCCTCATTTTAAACTATTGGTGGGTTAAATAGATAACTAAGTAGTATTCTGTACAGAATTTTGTTTAGAAAAAACGCACATAGTTTTTGAGATAAAGTTTTCTTTATGGAATAAAACATATTTCCAAGAGAGAGCAATGAATATTTAATGTATAATACTACATTTTTATATAACAAAACACGTCTTAGAATTATCAAGACCAGCAGAATATAGTGTTTTAATTTTAATAATCCTGATGTTATATTAGGTTTTGTAAACTACTGTGGTTCTACGATACAACTTCAAATTAATTGATTTAAGCTTTATGATTTCACTAGCATAATCTTCAATACTAAGTGCCTCTCCAGTGTTACGCTGTAGTGTTGCGTGTAATGGGTTGAAATTTAAATTTCCTTTTTCCAAAAAAATACCAAGTTTTCGTATGAAATGCTTTAAAAATTATTAATGCTTTTGTACTAATCGTAATTACAAAATACAAGAAATGTTTAAATAACAAAACAAGTAGTGTAAATTGCTAGTAATTTGTAAATTATTTATAAGTAAAAGTGTTATAACGCTATAGGCATGTATTGAGATTTGCGTACTTTATTTATTTTTAAGTTTTACTTTATTTACTATGAACTGGCGTATATATAAACTTCGTAAGCAAGTTCAACCTTCTATAAAGTACATGACGGGGCTGTTTACCTATATAGTGATCAAATTATGACGATAAAGTATACATGAATATATTATATATTACTTCACTTATATAATACTTCAGTGGATAGATAGGATAATAAGAACTTAGTTGAACAAAGACACAAGTTATTGGTAATAGAGTTGACACAAAATCTAGCTACACAATACTTTCATAATATATACTAACTAGTTTCAATAACCATGTCCGCTTCATCAGTGATTGAAAAGTACTAAGGTATTTTTCTTTTGTGAAGGTTTACCTAACATCTCTCTCACATCTAGTTTCAACATAGTGTACCATTTTTTATAATATATTACCGCCAAACCTCAATAACAAATAACGAAAGCCAGTTAATAGGTTCAATGGTTGCCGTGAGAGGTCAGCACTCATCAGCGGACGGATAGTAAATAGCTGTTTGTGACTAACATAACTTTTAGAGCCCCCTTTTTAAATTAAAAGAATCAAGTTTATGATAGCAGTAGTCGTATGGCGAAAGTAGAACCAAAGGCTTTTCTAGATTTAGCTGGTGTCTACGGGAACGACTTCCGATTGGCATGTCGTATCCCAAGGAAACCAGTGAACACCATAGGTAACAGACAAAAACTATCTACAGCAGATAAATATTTAATTCTAACATGTATAAAATATAATATAATGATAATTATAGTATTATTATATTATGTTATTTTATATAACATATATACACAGTATATACGCCCAAAGGAATAATACTAGTCAGAATTCTTTTAAAGGGGGATAATCTAAATTAAATATTTTTTAAATATAATAATACCCTCTCTATTTTTTCCTCCAATGGCGGGTGCGTCATAGGATATGCCTTTCATACATTTTACAGACTAATTAGTACCAAACCTTCTAGGTAAAATAAATAATTAGTAACGTAAAGAATATTCGAAAACCAAAGTGATTTTAACGTTTAATATTGACATAATAAATAACAGTATTCGCAAATATCTCGTTGAAGTAGAACACAGGGTCTTGCATAGCTCTGTATTGTTTAGGATTCCTTATTGTGTTGTTCTCATCTAAGAATAATTAACAAACTGTCCGCTAGGTTTGTTTAAATTCCCAGAAATATAACAGACTATACGATCAACTTTTGCACTGCATGGCTGATATTTGACCTCAAAAGTTGTGGGAAATGGATTATTGTATTCCAGATTCATTATGAAAACGAAATCAAAGAAGAAAAAGGAATATTTTGCTTAAGGGACACCACATGGAGGAAGGTTAATAGTAAAGATTACAAGATTTAGTACCAACATCATCAGGAATATTAAACAATATATCATATTGCTATATATATATATATATATATATATATATATATATATATATGTGTGTGTGTGTGTGTGTGTGTATGTGTGTGTGTGTGTATGTGTGTGTGTGTGTGTGTGTGCACTGTATATACGCACACGTCAACGGCCCGAGGAGAGTTACTTGTCAGAATTCATTTAAAGGTGGAATAAGCTATTTTAATTTTTTTTTTTTTAAATAATAATAACCTTGCTATATAATCCTTCGTCGGCTGGGTGCGTCATAGGATATGACTTTCATACATTTTACAAAATGATTCGTAACCTAACCTCTTAAACCTCTTAGGTAATATAAATATATGTAACGAAAAGAATAATAGAAAACCAAAGTTATTTTAACGTTAGTAATAGACACAATACAAGACTGTTTATAAAACTGTATTGGAAAATATCTCATTGCAGTAGAACATAGTCTTGAATAGTTCTGTATTGTTTAGGTTTCTTTAAGACGTCGTTGTCGTTCTTGTCTGAGATTAGTTTTCAATCTGTTCTCTAGGTTTGTTTAAAATCCCAGAAATATAACAGTCCATACTTTCACCTTTTGCACTGTATGGCTCATATTTGTCCTCAAAAGTTGTAGGAAGGGGTTATTGTATTCCAGATTCAACATGACAACGAAATCAAAGGAGAAATATGAATATTTAGCTTAAGGGACGCCACATAGAGGAAGGTTGATACTAAAGTTCGCAAGAGTTAGGTCTCGAATATTTTTGGGGGTTTTAAAACGACAGTATTTTGAGCTAAGATGTAATAACTTTGTCCAAGTGTTGTATTCTAATTTAATTTCAACTACCCAATTTCAATCAGTCGACCGAGTAAACTGTGAGGCGGAAGAAATACTTCAAAACTAATAATCATTCTCCTATAAATAGAGTAAGTAAGGTTGATACAATGTTTTGGGTTGAAGTGTGCAAAGCCTACCCCATAAATATGAAACTATTAAACTTTGTTTAAGTATTGCGTAGGACTCGGCTATGAATTATTGTTAATAAGTCTTCATGTAAATTTCAGATAACATAAAATATCTTCAGAAACTCAAGTTCTATTTTTAAACAGGTTTTTAAATTTTTGAAAAACGATTTGATTTTATTTAATATAAGTTTACTGTAAAAGCTTATGTCAGTGGTACGATTAAATATTAAAAAAACATTATTTGGAACGTAGTATTTATAAAATATGTCCTTACAAAATTCTGACTTAAAAAATATCTGATATTAGCAATGGAAATCCTCTTAAGCTATTAAATACCTCAAGAGAGTTCAAAGCTAATAAACGTATTAAACGTATAATTAGGGAGGGGAGGGATTATGCTAAACTAGAGATCTATATCTAAGGGCGGAATTTGCATCTCTAATATTTCTAATAATTATTTTTTAACGTAAAATAAAGCAGATTGAATTCATCTAACTATGAAGCAAACAATTTTCCAAAAAAATACTTGAAGATTGAGTTACACAAAGTGTTCTTAAATATAGGCTAAGAGAAAGTAATGAGCCTTGCAAGTGTTTTAAAAATAACAGAAACTAGATTATAAAATAGTTTGAACGGATCAATTATCACATATACAATTAACATAAAAATATTTAACTACGAACTCTTACTGTACATTATGTAATTTTATTTTGTAAGCTGGTACTAAAATCTTTCATTAAAGGGTATGTCAGGGTAAACTCAGTTGGAGATAAGAATCTAATTTCGGTGGAGATTCCCATTATAAGACTATCGAGTGGAATTGCGTTTACCTTACAAAGCTAACACAGGTAGATTAGATGGCTCGTCGGACATAAATTGTGGGAAGAGCCTTGCATGTAGAGTAATGGCGATTAGAAAGGTATCACATTAGCGTAAGTGTGGTTGCTAAGCAGAATTTAATGGTGATTTGGTTCTGAGCTAGCTTGTGATAAACTGTTTTTTGTTGAATAGACAAGAAGAATGTATGAGCATATTTCTACTACACGATTACTAAGAAGAGATATTGGAAAAAATACGTTTAATTTAAAGAAAATATTGGCTGTATGAGAATATAAAACGTGGCGTAATTTATGAAAAAATAAATAATCAGCTAAAGAGCGGTTCTGTGATTTAAAAAAATCGATACTTTTTTAACAGAAAAATAATTAGAGAACAAAAATATTTATCAATGATTTGTGTTATTATATAGCACTCTTACAATGTAAATGATTTGATATTTAGCGTCTGTCAACTTAACAAATTTAAAATGTAAGTTTGACAATAAAATCTAATTTACTGCAGACTCGGTTCGGCTGAGAGCTACTTAACCTGTCTGTCAGATGTGATACCCTTAAAATAACTGCTTCTATGAACCCCTCTTAGTGTATAGCGGGTGAAGGCTCTACTTTATAAATGTCAACATAATTGCCCCGAGATACGGACTCCGCTACTTCTCGACAGAATTTTAAAGCCTTATCGATCAAAAGTATATAAATAAAGTTTAAGTCAATAAACTATGGTTATAGGTTTATTTAGAATTGTAATTCCAAAGAATTAGCAAAGTAAGGTCACTTTTAAGTATTACGAAACCGTACATATATATTCATTTAATTAAACGCTTTGTTCTACGACTGCCCTTGCACTGTTTTCATCAATAAAGCAGTAAAATATTTATTGAAACTATTTCGGGGGCCGCAATGATATCAAATTTGAACTATAAATATATTTTAAAAAATTACAGAGACCTCATTACATTCAACAGAGGTATCTTGCCCCCATTTGAAATACTAAATCAGCTAAAATGTTGTAGGAAAAGTTAATTACAACAAAAATGTGTTTTAATAAGGTTTTTGGAGATAAAACTTCACGAGAAGACCAAAGTTGCCGTGATTTAACAAACAAAGTACAAAAACAATTACAAATAACTCGAGTTCAATGAAAAGTATATTACCATAAACAGAGAACTAGTGTTTTTATTAGATTGAAATTTTGTGTGTTACAACGAGCCTCCCCCCTAAGCTCGCGTTTATTTCCTGCCGCTTACAACGCTTAACCTCCTTCCTACTGTTTTATATGGACTTAAACGCATGCAACGACACGCCTACCTGACTTGCCGTTCTTAATAACCCCTAGTGTTATCTAATAGTGTGAGGGCTATATAGTCATATATGTCAGTATTTAGTCAGCTGAAAAGATACATATTAGTATTAACAATCATCACATACATTATATCTTACCATGTGCTATTATTAACAGGTGATCCAGGTTTGCCCGTGCAAAATATGATCCTGCTTAATTTTACCTTGTTATAGGCTCTTGTGTTACCTTTAAGCAGCATCTCCCAGTGGTACACGACCTTGGACTTTGATTAAAAAATCAACTATCTTTTAATAAAGCTCAACTATTTAAAATAATTTACTTTCAGGCGTAACTCTCCTGTTATAATATTGGACATCTATTTTATTGAATTTATTGTATTATATTTAACATTGGAACATTTAATTTAATCGTTGGGAACAACTTTAGGTTTATATTTAAATATTATCGCGGGATATTTTGAAATAAATTAAGAAGATTTTGTATAATTATTTTAATGATAAAAGAAAATAATAAAATTTAACATAATTTTACACTTATTGATTTCTCCTGCATTTATCAATATGCAATCAATATATAGCCTTAGATATTTAGTTAAATAAAAGTTTTTTTACTTATATTTAATTTCTATAGTGCATTTAATATTTATTTCATGGAAAATAAATTCAGATTTTATTTCGAAATTCACGGTATATCATATTTGGATTCTTTCCATAAATTTTAATTCTGGAATTAATTTAACTTAAGTGTTAACATATCGTTCTGTGATATTAACAATTAGTTATTCATTTCAAAATCATTTACTACCTTTACATGAAATTATTTATAAGATTTAATATTTTAAATTATTCAAACTTCCTTAATACTTATTTTCTCTTTTGAACTTATTGAAAATTACCAAGTTTATAGTCGAAACCACTCTAATAAATTTAATTAGTTATTCTTTCGTTGGTTTCTTCCTCATGAAGCTGGTCTAGAGACTTTAAATTGAAATTTGAATAATTTACATGTAAAATTTATCCCTTTTGGAAAACTGACTAAATTCATTTATTATAACTACTTTACACATTTCAGTATGACATATTTGATATTAGAAAAATGTTTTACTTTTTTTAAATATTATTTATTTAGTTTACTGAAAGTGAAAAGATTGATTATTTCGTAATTTATAAAAATTTTAATTAGATATTTCTGAAAAGATGATTAAAATTTTAACTGATAAATTAGACATAAAAAAATGACTTGTCTAAGTCGTCACTTCCTGTCATCTATGGTTCCTGGTCCTTGGGCCTTATTGAGGCGAATGTCCTCTTTCTTCTCCCTGAATCCTTTGGAATTCTTGACCAGCGACGCCTTGGTATGTCGTAGCGATTGAGTTACATTTCACGCAAAATGTAAGTACCGATGGCCGAATCCCGATTTATAACTGGCGTTATAAATACGTATTACGAAAAAAAAGTCCCTGTAGCCGCCATCTGGCCCGTCGACTGTTTTGCCTACCTGAAAACCGTCATAGTTTCCTTCGGCAATCCTTACAATTTTATTATTTCGGCATCCACGATAACTCCGTGCGTTACTGTTTATATTCCTAATCGTAACTCCCCCCCCCCCAGCTGCTTGGTCATAAGACTTTATCGTTCTGTTTTCTTGTCGAAGTCTGTTTACTCGGTTGCATGATTCATCTTGCCTGAAGACCCCTTATCGTTCTTCTATTTCTAAATGGCCATTTTATTTAATTTTGCTCTAATGTTTGCCTTAATATTCACTTCTACTCTTTTTCATTTTACTCGTTATTTAGAAATGCCAATGGTGGTTGTAGGTGGTCTGCTTCATAGTTAGTATATATTTTAGTCATTTTCTTTCACTTAATTGTCGATACTAAGCTCCTAATTGGTCAAATATATTTGTTAGCTAAAACATTTTTATTACTGACTATTAAATATCGGTTTGTTCCACTCTGTAAATATATGCTTGGGTTTACTTAAATTTTAGTATAACAAATTTTAACATTTTCTATGTACATATTTCTTTGTGAAATTCAAAGTTATAAAAATTTTAATTTCTGTGGATTGCATGGGCAAACTGTCCTTTGCAACGTGTATTTAAAATGTAAAAGGTATAACGCAGTATTTTAAATGAATGGAAGGAATTACTTGCATTAGTTTTCAACAATCTAGTGATTTTTATAGGAAATTTCATTTCAGGAAAGTGCACAGGAAAATTCTTTATGTAGAAATGCGGAGCAACTGACGTTTGCTGAAACATGTACCAGGTGTTACCTTTCTTAGGGTGTCAGGTTTAATGTAATATTGTTGCAAACTTTAAAACTTGTGTTATTTTTAATGTATAAAGAAACTCATTTTGAAACTGTAAAATAACAATTAATGAGCTAACAAGAATTTAAAACACAAAGGTTTTAGTTTTTTACTTAATTTTATTATTCATAAAATAGCCTTAACTCAAAATCAATAAGGAGACAGTTTGAGAAGATTTTAGTTTCATTTGTTTTGTTTATTGTATTATCCAATGACTTTCTACACCACTGGGTTCAAAGCTGCATCAATGAATCTGGTTAGTACGATAAGTATCACAACTTAAACCATCATACGAACTTTAATACTAACCTTTGACAGTAGGTATTCACATATGTTTTTAATGTTTAACCACCGTTTAACATTTTTCACTTTAAAAGTTATTTATCTTATGTTCAGAATCTATTTCATAGTAATATATATGAGACCGAAGTTATCGGATTTTGTACAAGCAGTCACAAATACTACCCCTGTACACTTTAAATTTTAGTATTTATAACCCAAAATAATTAACGCATTGGTATATTCTTTGAAGAGCCATTTCTAAACACTATTTTATGTGTTAATATAAACCCCCCTCTTTGCTGGGGGCAATTGTACAACGATCGTACAACTTTTTATAAAGTTCCAATTGTATCTTTTGTTTAAGTTTGCAATAAATAGGTTTGGTTACTAGTTGTGGGGTGACTGTTCCTAGTCCCACTAACGTGGAGCATACGCTGCGATTTTTGCACTATTGCCAAAAGAATGAATAAGTTTAAAGCTATTTCGACACCAGCTTTGGGGGAATAGCAGTACCACGATCCCGTCTGGCAAGAAAGTGGCAGATGGACACGATAAATCCCCAAATCTGACAGGGAACCCACCAAAACCTTTGAACAAACTTTACATCTCTCTGTAAAGATATATTTTAGCTGCTTATTTTCCATTTCTCCATTCTCTACAAACAGGCTCTTACAAAAATTCTAAAACATTAGTTTTAAAACTGAATAAAAATTAGGTAGCCTACATTTATTTCGATTTTTTAACCAACATTTAGAAAGTGAAATAATTTAAAACAACAATTTAAACTATATTAATGTTCCTTAACGACCGAATATACTGCTAGATTCTTTCGAAAGACTGTTTACCTGTCAATACTGGCGCTATTCAAAGACAAACTACCAACAGGTCACGTATTACTGTCTCACTGCATTTTTATGTATGTAGTTGCCCAAGCTGTTTACTAAATAACATTACAACCCTTGCAATTTATCTCCTGAGCGAGTTTTATGTTCAATAATTCATTGGGGTATGTTGCTACAAGAAAGATAAAATATAAAACCAGCCGTAGACGTTACACCTTTCCCAGATATAAACGAATATTTAGTTTGTATTAAATATTTACTACTAAGGAGTCTATAAAAGAGGATAATCATTTTTTAATAAAAACTACATTTATATAAATATTTGTTTCAAAGAAATATACAGTTTTCCGGTCTCTGCATCTAAGAGAAAGTATATAATTTTATTGTATTTATTTAGAATCATATTGATATTCATGTTAAAAGCTGTATTTAAATACTAACAGAGCATGGGTTTCTCCTATTTTACAGAGGTTTTCCCGTCATAATTCTTCTTATTGTTGTCTTCATAATTTTTAATAATTACAACACATAGCCTAAAGGTAATGTGGCATAAATAATGTTAGTCAGAAGCAACTGTGGCAGAGACAGATTCATTTGGTTGCAAATTGGTCCATAATGCTTTGCTAGGCACTTTCGCCTCTATACAGCCAAGAGAAGAATTCATTATAGAATATCTACTTGGCTGAAACAATGCACCAAGAGAGAAAGTGTAAACCTGTATAATATTTTTGCCATTATGCTATAAGAAGTTTTAGAAGTTGATTCATTACTATAAGGTCCTGAAGAGTCTGCCTTATTGACACTATCAATAATACAGCGATAGAAATTATTAATGAATAAAACTTTAGTGAATGTAGAAACACAACTACAATTGAAACCAATAAAAACAGACATTTTTTTATAACCCTTATAAATGATGTGTATTAGTCAAGACCATTATTATTGAAAGCGTTTTTCACTGTTAAACAGAAATGTAGATTACAAAATAAAATACTGTACGACATAAACTTTATTTTAAAATATATTTCCTAAAAACGAATTATCTTACAAAATTTTTACTTCATAAATATCTGATATTAGCAATGGAAATCCTCATAGGCTATTAAATCCTTCAAGAGAGTTCCATAGGGAGGGTAGGTTTTATGCTGAACTGGAGATCTACACCTAAGGGGTGGATTTACATCAATAATATTTCTACTAATTATTTTTTAGCAGATTGAATTCATCTAATTATGAAGCAAACAATTTTCCAAAGTATAATTGAAGATTAAGTTACACAAAGTGTTCAATGGAAATCCTCATAGGCTATTAAATCCTTCAAGAGAGTTCCATAGGGAGCGTAGGTTTTATGCTGAACTGGAGATCTACACCTAAGGGGTGAATTTTCATCAATAATATTTCTACTAATTATTTTTTAGCAGATTGAATTCATCTAATTATGAAGCAAACAATTTTCCAAAGTATAATTGAAGATTGAGTTACACAAAGTGTTCCTAAATATAGGCTAAGTAAACTTATGAGTCTTGCAAGTATTTTAAAAATACCATAACGTAGTTGAGCAATTCACAAGTTAATATTACAAGAATACACACAAAATTGTTTAATAATATATAAAGAATAGCTTCAAAAACCATGCCCCTTCATCAGTGATTGAAAGGTACTGAGGTATTTTCTATTGTGATGGATTACCTAACACTACTCTCTCATCTGGTCTCAACATAGTGTAACTTTTTTTTAAATATATTACCGCCAAACCTCAATAACAAATAACGAAAGCCAGTTAATAGGTTCAATGGTTGCCGTAGGAGGTCAGCACTCATCAGCGGACGGATAGTAAATAGCTGTTTGTGACTAACATGACTTTGAAAGTCCCATTTTTAAATTAAAAGAATCAAGTTTAGGATAGTAGTAGTCGTATGGCGAGAGTAGAACCAAAGGCTTTTCTAGATTTAGCTGGTGACTGCGTGAACGACTTCCGATTGGCATGTCGTATCCCAAGGAAACCAGTGAACACCATAGGTAACACATAAACAATATCCATAATCCGTAAATATTTAAAATCTAATATTTATTTACATATTTACATGTATATATATATATATATATATATATATATATATATATATATATATATATATATATATATATACGCACACCGTCCAAAGCCCGAGCAGGGTTACTTGTCACCATTCTTTTAAAAAGGCATACTCTAAATTTCTTTTTTTAAAAAATATTATCATTCTCCTCCGACGGCTGCCTGTGTCAAAGATATGCCTTTCATACATTTTACAGAATGATTAGGAAAACCTTCAGGTAATATAAATATATGTAACATAAAGAATAATCGAAAACCAAAGTGATTTTAACATTAAATATTGGCATAATTAAAGACTGTCTATGAAACTGTATTGACAAATACCTCGTTGAAGTAAAACACAGAATTGTCTGAGATTGGTTTACGAACTGTCCTCTAGGTTTTTTTTAAATCCCAGAAATATAACAGACCATACGTTTTACCAAATGGAATGTAAGGCTGATATTTGACCTCAAAAGTTGTAGAAAGCAGATTATTGTATTCCAGATTATGGTCAGTGAAGTCAAAGGCGAAATATGAATATTTGGCATAAGGAACACACACATAGAGGAAGTTTGATACTAACGATCACAAGAGTTAGGTCTCGAATATTTTTCTGGGTTTTGAAACTATAGTATTATGAGGTAACATGTTCTGAAATTAGCTAACCTGTTGTATTTTAAATTAATTTCAATACCCAATTTAAACAATCAACCGAGTAAACTGTGAGGCGGAAGAGATAGTTCAAAACTAATAATCATTCTCTTATAAATAGAGAAAGTAAAGTTGATAAAATATTTTGGGGTTTGCAACAGTCATACAATACACATGCAAAAACAATGTTGTTTGTTTATATATTGCTGTGAATTATTGTTAAAATGTCTTCATATAATCTTTAAAAAATATCAAATAGGTTTTGAAATTCCAGTTTATTAACAGTATTTTTAAACAGGATTTTAAATCTTTGATAAACGCTTTGATTTTATATAGTATGAGCCTATAAGGCATTTCTATAAAGTTTATCAGTTTTCTATAAAGCTTATGTAAGTGTTACGATTATATAATAAACAAATATTATTTCTAATGTAATATTTTTAAAATATATTTCTTAAAAACTAATTTTCGCACAAAATTATGACATAATAAACATCTGATACTAGCATGGGAAATTTTCTTCAACTATTAAATCCCTCAAGATAGTTCAAATTTAACAAACATATAGATAAGGAGGAGAGGGTTTATGCTAAACTGGAAAACTACACCTAAGGGCTGAATTTGCATCTATAATAATTCTACTAAATACAATTTTACGTAAGACTAAGCAGATTCAATTCATCTAATTATGAAGCAATCAATTTTCAAAATTACAATTGAAGACTGAGTTACACAAAGTGCTCTCAAATATAGGCTAAGCAAAACTATTGTCATGCAAGTATTTCAAAAGTAACAGAACCTAGATTATTTAATAGTATGAACGGATTAATTATCTCATAGACAAATAACGTAAACATATTTAACAACAAATTCTTACTGTATATGTAATTTTATTTTGTAATCTGGTACTAAAATCTTTCATTAAAGGGTCTATCAGGGTAAACATAGTTTAAGATAAGAATCAAACGTCGGTGGAAATTTCCATTATAAGACTATCGAGTAGAACTACGTTTACCTTACAAAGCAAACACAGCCAGAATTGATGGTTCGTTGGCATGAAGTGTGGGGAGAGCCTTGCATGCAGTGTGGTAGCGAATAGAAAGCTATCACATTAGCGTAAGTGGGGTTGCTATGTACAATTTAATGGTGATTTGGTTCTGTGCTAAATTGTAATAAATTGTTTCTTGTTGAATAAAATGTGATATATTAGTTTTAAACAGAACCTATGAACAAGTTTTAGATTTTATTATTAGGTCCCACTTATTGTTAGAAATAAGGGAACATTTTTCCTACATTATTACTAAAAAGAGATGAGGGTAAAAGATTTGGCGTTTTTTTAAAGAAGAAATAGGCTACATGAGAATGTAGAAAATGGTGATATTTTTCAAAATATAAATAATCATCTCAAGAGGGATTTTGTGATTTTATAAAATCTGTACTTTTTTACCAGAAAAAGAGATTTGAGAACGGAAATATTTAACAAAGATTTATCTTCATATATACCATTCTTACAATGTAAATATGTTCCAAATTAGAACGATTTGACATTTAGGGTCAGTCAATAAACAAATTTAAATTGCCAGTATGAGAATAAAATCTAATTTAGTGCAAACTGGGTTCGGGTGACAGCTACTTAACCTGTCTGTCAGATGTAATACCCTTCAAATAACTCTTTCTATGAACATCTACTTACTGTTAAGCTGGTGAAGGCTCTTCTTTATAAATGTCAACATAATTGCCCCGAGATACGGACTGCGCTACTTTCTCGACAGAATTTTAAAGTTGTATCGATCAAACTTTTATATCAGTAAAGTTGTATTATATTTAAAGTGATAGGAAACATATGCAATGGTAAAACCGAATTAAAATAATATTTTGCTAAATAATGTGTGATTACCAGTTTATTTAGAATTGCATCTTCAAAGAATTAGCAAAGTAAGGTCAGTTTTAAGTATTACCAAACATTCAATAAATATTCATTTAATTCAATGCTTTGTTCTCTGACTGCCCTTGCACTGTATCAATATAGCAGTGAAGTATTTATTGAAACTGTCTAGGGGGCCGTAATGATCTTAAAGTTGAACTTTAGATTTATAAAAACTAATTAACAGAAAACTGTTGACAATCATTATGTCAAGGAAAAAGTGTGTTTATAACTTTTTCCCCGGAATTCTTGATATGTGTGCCATTATTGATTAAACACAGTACAAATATAATTACAAATAACCTAGGTTCAATGACAAGTAAATCAGCATAAACAGATAACCATCAAAAAAAGCTCAGTTTAAATAGCTAATGTTTTTATTAGATTGACATTTCTTGTGTGTTTTTAAAATGTAAAAGTTATAAAGCAATATTTTAAATGAATGGGAGGAATTACTTGCATTAGTTTTGAACAAAGTAGTGAATTTTACTGCAATATCAATAAGGTTATGAAAGGAAAGTGTAGGGGAAAATATCGCATGTAGATGTGCTAAGCTACTGATGTTTGCTCAAACATGTACCAGGTGTTACCTTTCTTAGGGTGTCAGATTTAATGAAATAGTTTTGCCAACTTTAAAACTTTATAGTATGTTTGAATCTATATTGAAAATCAATTTCAAAGTATAAGAAAATAATTATCGATCTAACAAGAATTTAAAACACAAAAGTTTTAGGTTTTCAATTAATATTACTATTCATAAAATAGGCTTGACTCATAGTTTAGCATACGTTGAAGACTGAATTCAAAAAAGTGTATATTTTGGAAAACATTAGAACGTATTATCTAACTCGAATACAATTTGGTTTTCTAGTGATTTTGTGCTTTTAATTACTCGAAAGTGAACAAGGTCACAGCTTGAGTAAATTTTAGTTTCATTTATTTTGTTCATTGTAATGTTTGGAGATTTTCTACATCAGTAGGTTTCAAGCTGCAACAATGAATCTCGTTGTACGAGTGACTATCACAACGAAAATCACAGATACAAACTATAATACTAATTGTTGATAATAGCTATTCACATATGTTTACAATTTTTAACCACCATTTAATGTTTTTGACTGTTAAAATTATGTAAGTCTTGCCCAACATATATTAAGCAGCAATATGTATGAGAACGAAAATATCGGATTTTGTACGAACCGTCGCAAATACTACCCCTGAACACTTTAAATTTAAGTATCCTATCTAAAAATAATTAACGCATTGATAAATTCTTTGAAGATACATTTCTAAACATTATTTTGTGTGTTACTAGGCTTTTCTGGGGGCAATTAAATAACGATCGTACAACGTTTTAGAGTTGCAATAGTCTTTTGTTAAATTTAGCAATAAATAGGCATGGTTATGAGTTGTGAGGTGAGCTGTTCAAGTTTGCATTAAATAGGTATGGTTATGAGTTGTGAGGTGAGCTGTTCAAGTTTGCAATAAATAGGTATGGTTATGAGTTGTGAGGTGAGCTGTTCAAGTTTGCAATAAATAGGTATGGTTATGAGTTGTGAGGTGAGCTGTTCAAGTTTGAAATAGATAGGTATGGTTATGAGTTGTGAGGTGAGCTGTTCAAGTTTGCAATAAATAGGTATGGTTATGAGTTGTGAGGTGAGCTGTTGGTTATGAGTTGTGAGGTGAGCTGTTCAAGTTTGCAATAAATAGGTATGGTTATGTGTTGTGAGGTGAGCTGTTCAAGTTTGCAATAAATAGGTATGGTTATGTGTTGTGAGGTGAGCTGTTCAAGTTTGCAATAAATAGGTATGGTTATGAGTTGTGAGGTGAGCTGTTCAAGTTTGCAATAAATAGGTATGGTTAGGAGTTGTGAGGTGAGCTGTTCAAGTTTGCAATAAATAGGTATGGTTATGAGTTGTGAGGTGAGCTGTTCAAGTTTGCAATAAATAGGTATGGTTATGAGTTGTGAGGTGAGCTGTTCAAGTTTGCAATAAATAGGTATGGTTATGAGTTGTGAGGTGAGCTGTTCCTAGTCCCACTAATGTGGTTCATACACTGTGATGTTTGGACTATTTCCAAAGGAAGGAGTAAGTCGAAAGTTAATCCGACACGAGCTTTGGGAGAATAGCAGTATCACAATTCCGTCTGGAAAGAAAGTGGTTGGACGGACACGATAAGCCCCAAATCTGACAGGGAACCCACCAAAATCTTTGGAAATATAAACAAAATTCACAACTCTCTGTAAAGATATTTTTGTAGCTTTTTCTTTTGCTTTTCCCCATTCTCTACTAACAGAAAATTACCAAAATTCTAAAACGTAACATTTAAAACATAATAAAAGTTATGTAGCCTACTTTAATTTTCGAATTTAGAACCAACGTTTAGAATGTGAAATAATTTATTTTAATAATCTAAACTCTAATGATGATCCTATGAGTATACTCCTCAATGTTTTCGTACGACTGTTTGACCTGTCTATACTGGCGCTAATTAAGGACAAGCTACCAACAGGTCACGCATTACTGTCTAACTGCATTTTTATGTATGTAGTTGCGAGAGCTATTTACTAAACAACATTACTATCCTTAAAATGTATCTTCTGAGCGAGTTTTATCTTCAATTAGCTTGCAGTTTGCAACGACCGAAATGACCTTTGCAAAAAGTATGGTAATAGTACAGTTGCACTAACGCTGAGGCGCAACTGATGTGTGTGACTGGACCATACAACAAGTAAACAAAATTTTGCTACAACTTGGTACAACAAACTTTCGTACGAACCATAATTTAGTAATTCTGGATCTCTAGCACTGTCATAGTCGGAGGCATTTCTTTCCCCTCATACACTCCCTGACTTAAGTTAATAACTCTAAATCTTCTGCCTTTTTAACAGGTTTCCACTAAAATGTCCTTTCTACTCTAATTCCTTTTAACCAAACAAAGCCCTTCATTCACATAAAACCATCCAGCTACTAACCCAGTCTATGGATTTACCTTCTACTACTTTTATAAACATTTTGCTTCCCTACTCAACATTTATTATATTTTCCAATTAAACTAACATTATCACTTCTTCCGAGTCCCTGATTACGACTGGTCGCGCATGTGCTTTCACCTTCCTTCATTCCTTATTCACCCGCGGATCTTCCCGTTATAGCTGATAATCCTACCTAGGTTTATATTCGTGTTCCTCCAATCAGAGTGTTTCCTTCTCTCTTTCGATTTTTACCGGGTTCTAGGTAGATCTGCTCTCCAAGTTGCACGTAGCATGCCCCCAGTGCGATACGTTTCCCTAGTTCTATGGTTTTGCACCTTGTAAACTTAATTCTCGTAGAAACCTTACTTCCTGTGGATCACAACACGTATGCCTTATACCCTTTGCATTACTACTTGCAATTTTCTTAATATTCACCTATATTTTCAGACCACAAATATGGATAGTCACTAAATATGTTTTAAAGAAAGTACTAGATTAACTCCAAGAAGATAAAAAACGTATTCGCTCTAGAACTACCAATAAAAGCTTATTTTAAAATTTTAGAGTAATCATAGTAAATATACTCCTTCAAACAAACTATTTAAACATAACTAATAAAATTTACCAATAATTTATCTTTAGTAATCCTAGAGCGTTTAATCTTAGTAATGTTTGCATTGGTTATTTTTGAGGAATATTTCTGGAATCGGGATTTAGATTTAAGAGTTTATTTGTATTATTGCCACTCAATATATTATATTTGAATATAGGCTTATGTCTATGCGACATGGAGGAATACAGACGAGCTGGGTAGTATACAACCTTCCTGCATAACCACAAGGAGAAGATCACAAAGTGCAAAGACGCCCTATTTTTCTAGCCAGAAATGAGAATATCATACAATGGGTCCCTGGATACTTTAGCCTTGACGGCAACGTGCTGACAAGTTCGCTACAGCTGGTTATGGTCTTCTTAAAAGAAATCCCCAAATAAGCTATCCAGCTTCGTGCGTCCTTATAAAACGTATCGTCAGCCAAATGGTGAAGAAGACCATGGATACGACAGCTTCTGATAAAAAAAAGAGGTGACTGTGAGCGGAAACATCAACCGCAGTAGCAATCCAAGGGACGTCATGGCTACTACCTTTTCAATGAGTATACGACAGATCATCTAGCGACACTTCATCATTGAGGACAACATTCAGTGACGTGCAAGACCCTAGTGGGAGGCTGGGCGTTCTATAAGAGAGTTGTTGCATTGGCTGAATATGAGTAAGTATTGTATTGTATTTCATTGGCCACTTATTTTGACCCTGAGAATAAAATGAAAAACTAAATCATTCCATTCTTATAAAAATAAAAGACACAGTTCTTACAATAAAATTAATAATAATCCGTCGAGTTTTGACTCTATCATATTATATCACAACTAATCAAATCTAGATGTAAGTAGCACACTATGGATGAAGGCAATATAGTTGTATAAACCAGTTTTAGCAATATAAATATATGTCATTTTAAGTCACATTTTTTTCATTCTGTATAAAGCTACAGAATTGCAAATATCAACTTTCTTTACTATCAAATAGTAATTTGTTGATTTATAACTATTATTTATCAGCATCTAAAGATTGATGGGACTTGGAATTGTGATTGTCTATCCTTTACTATCGTCCTTCCAAAATGCAGTTTACTTTATTGAACAAACTAAAGCAAATAACAGAGTAGTGCAAATAAATCACGAAACACGTAAAAGTGCTTTGGAAATTGGTTAGCGGCTCTGGTAAACTCGGACGTCATTAAATCATTTAAACCAAAAAATATGCATTGTACACGAAGCTTGCTCTGCAAAATAACGGGGGGTGTTGGATTGACTTTTGGGGTAACCAATAACCCACGCGCTGGTTCTACAGTAATTTGCTCTTAGGAGAGGAAGTTGTTTGAAAAAAACCGTTATTTCCTTTTGCTTTAATACTTCTAAAATTACATTAAAAACAATGAGTTACTGTCATTTTTGTTTAATGAGCAAACTCATGTCATTCTCCTGTTTTATATTGTTCTCTGATTAAATAAATATTCATATTTCAATTTATTTTTAAGAGGACGAAAATATTTTGCTTTTAAAATAGCACCATCCTCATCTTTTTAGTACAACCCAATTTAGATGACACCGATCTCTTCGAACTATCTGTGTTCAGAAATAATCCATATTTTTGGAGGCCATTTAATTTGAACAAACCATAAGACACAGCTAGAAGCAGTGATATATATATATATATATATAAATATATATATATATATATATATATATATATATATATATATATATATATATTTGATTTTAAATATTACGATGCAAATTGAAATGATTTAAAAATCGCTAAACTAATTTTGTTGAAGTCAAACACATTTAGTTGTTTTTGTCGTCTTTATACAAAACAATCAAATCTCATTATTAATAAACAATAATATACGATACACGGTTTTAAAAATAATAATATAACTAATATAAACATCTTATATTATAACAGTTTCATACCATATACTAAAATATAATGATTAATTATTAAAAATCTCTTAATAATTGTTTTATTGAGAAATGTATAAAAACGGTATCATAAGCACATAACTGACATGTAGTTTGCAACTTATATTGTTTACACAGCTATTGCAATGTTGCCGTATCTTGCCTAACCCTGTGAACGCACCCCCGCTTGTTCCCTATTTATATTGTTATTAGATTGATTTCTAAAAATTTAAATTGTTTTATTTCCTATGTTTGCTCCCTTTTTTTTAATTTCTAGTTTTGACACCCTATGTTTTAATTTTAATAACGGTTATTAAACTTGATAAATAACAATCATGTAAGCTTTTAATTTTCTTTTGAGATCAGCATGATATACAGGACGATCTCCTGTATAATATATTTCTAATATATTTTTATAGATTGAAATGATAATGAAATTGCTAATAGATTGTGTATATGTAAAAGTAAGAACATTTTCAGGATATGTATAAGGAGCACCTTACTCAATACACAACACAGACTATATAGTTATTTCGTCCCTAAAACTTAATATAAAATTTAGGAAATTCTAATATCATACTAATGAAGATTTTAAATGAAGGTTTTTAAAATTCTGTATTTATTTTTCTGTTTTAATTACCTTTGTGAACAAATATTCGCTAATGCACAACCTTAGACAGGTGGGTTTTATAAAAGTGAGTATTTCCACAGTTGTCACATTTCCCAGATGTGAAACAACGACGGAGGATTTGTAACACTATGAGAACTCCTCGCGCTATTGTTCTCCAGCCTTGCTGGCTTCTAAATACATATTCAGTTTTAACTTCATTTTATACCACAGTGAAGGAAACAATATTATAACAGCGTGTTATTGTTTCATTCCTGATGGAATACGAAACTCTTACTGTTGTCCGACGTTATATTTTATATTACCACAAAAATTTATATTTATATTTTATATTTTTCGAAACCAAAAATATAATCTTTCGGGTAATTTATTCATACATGTATTTCTTCCTCAGTCGAGTAGTAAGAAAACCATAATTTCAAGACATGCTTGTTTTTCAAAAAAAGTAAATACCTAGACGGGTCTTGATTCACATGTTTGTGTCGTATATAAACAAGGCGTGTGATTGAAAGAGAACAAATAAATTCTGTCTTGGAGTATTATCTAACAGTAAGAGGCTTCAATTTACTGTTAGTATTATTTTTGTAGTATTTAAACGCTAGTTAGTTGTTACTGCATAAACACTTTGTAACAAAGTGTAAACAACGTTTGTATTTTATTGCGTATAATAGGTACGAATAAAGTTGAAATATATTCACAATGTCTGCATGGTTTTTTTGCTGCTAATAGCTAGAAAAGCCTTTAGATTGATCTTAAGCAAAAGCCTTAAAGTCCATAGTTATTTATATTAATATATAATTTTATTACTAAGTTATTTTTACTCTTACATTTTACCCGGTAGAAATTGTAAATTTAATGAAACAAACCGTTATTATATTATTATTTGGTTTTCTTTATCTCTTTTAGAAACGAGTTTCAATTTTTATTTATGAGTCGTCATTTATTTCAAATAAAAACACATACATAAAGAAGCGGATTTATTCAATTCATTTTGTAGAACGAAAATTACCAGAGATAAGAAAACCCAAGTGCGTGCTTTTTGTAGAGTTTTGTGTTTTTATTGGCGCAAAATACGAGTGACTGAAATAACAGGCACGTCGTAAGGAAATAGCAGGGCAAGATGTCTACTCACATACTTAGGATAATGGAGCCTCCGAAGGCTGAAATAAGCTATAAAAACCTTTTTGTACGGGGAGAGATTCCTTGGTAAATTTTAAAAGCTTCTTGTCGTACGTTTCAGGTTCAGAGGTGGTCCGAGTAATTTGAAACGTCTGTTATGCACGGGTTCTTAAATTCTATTTCAAGTTATCCTGCTGCGTGTACTTCATGCGTTTAATAGTCCCAGGCTTTAATACGTTTATTTCACTCTTACTGACGTAATGAGAAATTATTAGGATTTCAGTTGCGAAGCGGATTCCAAAGGAGTGACTCCTAAGAAAAAAAATAACCTGTGATTTAGAATATAAACAAATTTGTAACGTAAAAGTGTATCTAAGCAAAGATAATCATGCATTGTTTACATCACAGATCAATAACTGAGTACATCAAATATAATACTTTTCTGTCGAGAAAATAGCACATGTCGTATCTCGGGGCAAATTTTATATAACGGTCTTCACCCGTCTTACAGTGTAACGGTCTTACAGTGTATAGCGGCCTTCACCCGTCTGACAGTGTAACGGTCTTACAGTGTATAACGGTCTTCACCCGTCTTACAGTGTAACCATCTTACAGTGTATAGCGGCCTACACCCGTCTTACAGTGTAACAGTCTTACAGTGTATAACGGTCTTCACCCGTCTTACAGTGTATCGGTCTTACATTGTATAGCGGCCTTCACCCGTCTTACAGTGTAACGGTCTTACAGTGTATAACGGTCTTCACCCGTCTTACAGTGTAACGGTCTTACATTGTATAGCGGCCTTCACCCGTCTTACAGTGTAACGGTCTTACAGTGTATAACGGTCTTCACCCGTCTTACAGTGTAACGGTCTTACAGTGTATAGCGGCCTTCACCCGCTTAACAGTAAGTGACTGCTAATAGAAACGGTTATTTGTAAGGTTTCGCATCTGACAGACACGTTAAGTAGCTCTCACCGATTCTGCAATAAATTAGAACTTAATGTCAAACGTAAATTTAAAATTTGTTCATTTAACAAACCCAAAACGTCAAATCGTTCCAATTTGTAACAGTGTTTTATACCATGTTTATTTTTTCATTTTAAAAACGTTCTGATTCAACGTAATGTGCTTGAAAAACGTTTCTAATTTTCACATAGAGTAGCTCACTTCATCAATCACGTAGAATTTATTATGTACTAGTTGCTGTAATGTCTAATTATATAAAATATTGACAGTAAATTATTTTACATACATATAGCCTATTATTAAAGATTTATATTCAACAATAGAACAATGTAGTTATGTTTTATATAGGTCACCATATTTGTCTGTATTTGGATATTGATAAATGAAAAACTTACAAAATATTTGTAATATTGTGTTTATCACATTGTTTTTCTCATTTCTGGCCCAATACGTAGATGAGTTATACCAAAATATTAAAAATGACAGAGATTTTTTTTAGCAAGTAATATATCGTCAAATAATTTATCAATAATAAATCAAATATATTATACTCATAGAGATGAAGCTTTATTTTTAGTGCTTATACAGTATTACCACCCGACTCTATCAGAGTGTGTAACGCCACTCCGTGACGGGGCAGGAGAAGTGACACAGCTACAATGGACACAGACAGTGACACAGGTGCGCTATGAAGAGTATGCTGTCACCCACACTAAAATCGCCTAAACAGTTATAGCGTGTTCATTATATATCGAGGTAAGTCCTATTCGTTGACGTAGTAAATCACAATACTAGTTACAAAGCTGATAATCGATAAATTGAGCTACACAAATGCAAAATTTGTCGATATAAATTTATATGTCTAAAAACTTTTGGTACCCTATTTATGGAGTACTACGTATATGACAAATGACGTAATATTTTAGACACTATTTTGTCGTCCATGAAACAAATTCAATCCTTAACAACATATAATATCTTAACGTAATGTATTTATACTTGAATTCTTTTCTAGAAGTAGGTAGACCACTCGTTACAAAATAAATGTGGCTGTATTTAAAGAAAACATATCTGACGAAACAAGGCATTATTTTTGCCAGGTAAAGGATCACGGTCCTTTTTACTACCAAGCTTTTCCTTTTTTACGTCGGTGTAACCACTCCAACATCCCCGACTAAAAGACCAGAAACATCTGTGTTAAAAAGTATATCTATAAACTCTCAAAATGGTATTTGTTATTAGAAAAAAATAGGCGACCCTGTATCTCAGAACAGGTGACATTTATGTATTTACCATATTCTTTGATACCTCATAGATACAGTAGAGTTGAACGTACCCCCCATAAACAGGTTTATGTTCAACTGTAGTTTATCACAAGTAGTTCTACACAAATTAACTACGTAACTGTCTTCCCAACTCACGCAGTTAATTTGGCGTCAGAAGGCTTGTGGTTTTGCAAAGTGTTTCAAACTTTGACCAATGTAAGTCGTCTCCAATCAAAATAAAATTACTTCTAAGTAAACATATTGCCCAATAAAATAAGTTTATCTTGTTTTGAAGCCCTAAAGTACCACCAAGTCAGTTTACTGAACCTACGATTACTTGCATTAACTTGTAACTGAATTGACACCGACGGTATTTTTGTTTCTAATTTTGTCACGTTAAGGTTCGTAAAGGGCTGAAGTCGGGAGTGGTTACTGAGTGTAGTTAGTCAACTTATCCTATTAAAAACGTCTCTTGATCGGACGCAGACGTAAACACTACGTGGATACAAGCTGAAGGTAATGTAAAGTCATTGTTTATATTTCATTCAACAAGTTTTTATTTATTTATATAAATGTCTGCGGTATTTTAGATTTTTTTAAAGAAGTTATATTTGTGCTATATATAAATAAAAGCGATAAATCTATAAAACAAAGGATGATTTATATATATATATATGTTTTACACATCAGTAGTCAGATATCCTTAGTAATATGTTTTACTTCGCTGTATCACTCTTTTTCTTACCAATTAAAATAATTTTAGAAAGATTATAACACCGCGGATATAATATAGCTACATATATTACAAGTTACCCACGAATTAACCCTTATGTACATCTCGATGACCATGACATCATTAATAGTTTCCTATTACAATATAGAAAACAATAGCTTACACTCTAGACTAACATATTTGCCAGTATTTTTATTGTAATATATTGTACCACTATGCACTTGATACTGTATACTTACAATCTTGGCATTTTATCAGATGCCACCTAATCTGTATCAAGGATTATATTATTCCTAAACAAGAGCGCCTAAATGGAGACGATGTACAATCTATCCATTAATGGAGAAATTATTACTCAAATAACAACTTAAAATATCTGTGGCGTATATTTCGAGTGTTCCTTAAATATAAATCCTTAGTCCTTTAATAATTTCTATTTAAGTTTCATATTTTTTATATTTGTAAATTGGCGGTCATTTTAATACAATGATTTCCAAAATTTGATCAGAATATTTCTGGTTTTCAAAGGCATTTAAATAATATTTACATCTTTCTTTTATTTTTCACATTCTAACTTATAAACACCATCATTTTAATGCGAATTATTCATTTTATTAGTGTTATTCATTATGTTTATTATTAGTTTTTTATTTGATATTTGTATTTTTAAATATTTTTATATTTTTTATTTCATTACCTTGAAATGAAAATAAAGTCCAAATTGTATTATTATTATTATTGGTTTTATTGATTAAAATATTGTTGTTTATTTAAAATATAAAATTAAGTTTGTCGACCGTTTTGTTTTTATAATAGCGTTCCATTGCAAATTGTTAAATTAAGTTTGTTTGTTGCTTTATTTTATTTTTAATGGGTTTTTTTGCATTCTATATAATAAGTTATTCTATATAGAATGTATTAAGACATATATATATATATATATATATATATATATATATATATATATTAAAACAACATAAGTTATTCAAATACAAGAGTATTTATTAATTTATATTCAAAGCTTTTCGTTGGTAAACAGTACCAACATCATCAGGAATGAAAAAACAATAATGTAAGCTATAGGCCTAAATGATACATTTTTAGGCTTATAGCTTACATTATTGTAATTTTCATTCCTGATGATGTAGGTACTGTTTACCAACGAAAAGCTTTGAATATAAATTAATAAATATTCTTGTATTTGAATAACCTATGTTGTTTTAAATTATTAAACAATAAAACGTATTTTATATACACACACACACACATATATATATATATATATATATATATATATATATATATATATATATATAAATATATATGTCATGTAATATACAAATATATATTTCATGTAATGCTTTTCAAAATTAATAATGGATATGAATAATCATGGTATTAAGAAATTGTATTATATTATCAAGAACATTTTCCTCCTTACACAATATATACTACATAAATAGTTTCATCCTATAATATTTAATTTAAAATTTATGAAATGTTGTTATTCTTACGAAACTGTGAAGTGAATTTATTTAAAACACTTTATTTGCGTTACCGTTTGAAATAACTTTTGTGAACGTATCTTAGCTTCTGTACAACTTTAGACTCGTTTTAGTTGGTTTTATAAAAGTCAGTATTTCCACAGTTGCCCTATTTCCAAGATGTGAAACAACGACGGAGGCGCTATGACAACTCCTTGCGCTGTTGTACTCTCCGCTTTGCTGACTTCTAAATACATATTGAATTTTAACTTCATTATATATCAAAGTGGAGGAAACAATATCATAAGAGTGCGTTATGGTTTCATTCACTGATGGAATACGAAACTCTTACTGTTGTCCGACGTTGTATTTCATATCCCCGGGTGTGCGAAACCAACCAATATTCCTTCAGGTAATTTATCCATACATTTATTTCTTTCTCAGATGTCTAATAAAACAAGCATAATTTCAAGGTTTACTGGTTTTATAAAAAGCTAAAGAACTATGTTGGTGATGATTCTTCTTTGTGTCAGATAATTACAAGGTGATGTAAAGAAAACACATTATGTCTTGGAGTATCATGTAATAGTAAGATGTTTCAATGTGACATCAAGACATTTAATAATGTTTGTGTAAAATAAGGCTCACATTTCATTTACATACTGTTAGGATTATTCTTATAGTACCTAAGGGATAAACACTATGTAACAAGGACTTATATTGCAGAGTTTCGGTAAGGGAATGTTTCTACTCAAGAAAAGTAATAAATATATGTTGCTTCAGGGTATCCTTCCAACCAACGCAGCTATCCATTCTTCTCTAGTGCTTCTGCTTGGACTAATGAGTATAGCCGTTACGCCATGGGTTTGCATTTTGATACTTCACCATAAACTTCGTCATCACTTCGTCAAACGTGTTTGGAAGGGGGAGAAATGTATGGATGTCTATAAATATATTTTACACTCTTTAGTTCTAAACTGAGTTCTACGAGACAAACCAAATTATAACCTAATGATAATTTAATTTTTAAAATAATTTATAAATACCAACAAGGATTCTTTATGCTCCTTCTTAAAAATTACAGAGTATTCTGCAGTGGGCCTATTATAAAATCTTCAAATCATAATTTTAACACACTTTCTAGCAGCGTTTTAAATTTTTAAAATAGGCACACACTCCAACGGACAACTATAAATGTCACGAGAATATAAATAAAATGGACAACAAAAAAAAATATATTCTATTGTTGTATTTTAAACTGTTGATTTTTTTAAATATTTTAACTGCAAAATACAGAGTTACCCTAGTACATACGTAAGCTATTTGTAAAGTCGTATTAGCAAACTATTGCGTAGTTAAGTTTTGTGTGGACTATATTAATACTCATCGTTGTGATTTGTTCGCACTAGCTAAGCTCTAACTTACTTAATACTGTTCTTTATGTTCGTCGGTCTCTATCTTGCCGTTTTTATATGAGACTACCCTACGTGTAGATATATAAGGTCAATCCAATCACACATAGATACGTATAGATATGCTCTCAGCCACAAATATATTACAATATATACAAATTTTAGGTACTTAATTACGACTGAGTGGTCTGGAATGTAGAAAACATGGCCACTCATCTTAGGTCTTGATCCTATTTAACAACAAAGACTTTCCAAAGCGAGCTATTTTTAATCCCCAGTTCACTATACTTTTTATATAATTTGATTTATTTACAGTTATAATAAGCGTTCCAAATGTCCTGATATAATCATTTTTCTTTGCTTCCTAGTTCTTGCTAATTGTATAACAAGCAATAATTAGAGTCACTGTAAAAATAAATATTTGCAAAAGTTATTGTTATAGGTTTAACAAGAGTCTGTAAACGTGGCTACTACACACAAGTGTATTATATGTATATGATGTTACTACGCACTAGTGTATTATATGTACACGATGTTACTACGCACTAGTGTATTATATGTACACGATGTTACTACACACTAGTATATCATGTGTACACGATGTTACTACACACTAGTGTAATATATGTACATGATGTTACTACGCACTATTGCATTATATGTACACGATGTTACTACACACTATTGCATTATATGTACACGATGTTACTACACACTAGTGTATTGTATGTACATGATGTTATTACGCACTAGTATATCATGTGTACACGATGTTACTACGCACTAGTATAACATGTGTACACGATGTTACTACACACTAATGTATTATATGTACATGATGTTACTACGCACTAGTATATCATGTGTACACGATGTTACTACACATTAGTTTTTAATCAATTACATACTAGTTTCGACAATATTGTCGTCTTCCTCAGTGATTGCCAATCGCTGACGAAGGCGACAATGTCACCGAAACTAGTATGCATTTAAACTTAGTATTTAGTGAAGTTTTGATTAGTCTCTTAGTTTTTACCGTTGTTAATTGAACTCACTATATAACTTTTTAATAAACTAGAAGTGGTTTATATGTATGTCAAATAGAGTTTCAGATATATATATATAAATATTATTCAACTTATTTCACTTTTGTGTTTCAAATCGAGTTTAGAGACCATGTTTATATCGGAGTTAAGTGAGTGTATGCGGTAAAAGTTGACAGAGCGTAATCGTTCACTATTAAGCAGGAATTAGAGTTGCAAATTAACACGCCATTCTATACAAAATATACGTACACTTTATAATTCTTATTTTATATTAACACTGGTTTATGATTCATATCTGTACGATTTATTGGAAGCGAGTGACAAAAATAGTACAACTTTAGTGATATAGTTTTGATCCATAAACGTTTAAAACTCTGTTGAGAAAATAGCACAGACCATATCTCGGGGCAATTATGTTGACATGGGAAAAGAAGATCTTATTACCGCTTAGCAGTAAGATACTGCTAATAGAAACGGTTATTTGATGGGTTTCACAACTGATAGACACGTTAAGTAGCTATCACCGATTCTGCAATAAATTAGATTTTATTGTCGAACTGACATTTGTAATTTGTTCAATTGACAGACCCTAAACGTCAAATCGTTCTTTTTTGTAACACATTACATTGTAACAGTGTTTTATACCATGTTTTTTTTTCATTTTAAAAGCGTTCGGATTCTATTTACAACGTTCCTAACAGTTGCTAATTTTCACATACATACTTAACACAACCCACTTCATCAGTGCCTAAGAATTTATTATCTATGAAATGCTGCAATATTCTGTTTATATAAAACATTGCGTATTGTTTTAGATACATATATTATTAGAGATTTATATTCAATACTTTTCGATATAGTTATGTTTATTATAGAACACCATATCTGTCTGTATTTTAATATTGATAATTGAAAAATCTACAGAAATATGTTGTGTTTATTATATTTTTTTTCTGATTTCGGGATAGAGTTCGTAGATGAGTTATATACGAAAATAATAAAAATGACAGAAAAGTTATTCGGGCCAGTAAATGTTTTTAAAATAATTTTTTTTTATAAAATATTCTAAACGTTAAACAGCCATATATATCAAATATATTTTACCTATAGCGAAAAAGCTTTATCTTTAGTGCTTATACAGTATTACCACCCAACTCTATCACAGTGTGTAACGCCACTCCGTGACGGGGCAGGAGAAGTGACACAGCTACAATGGACACAGACAGTGACAGAGGTGCGCTATGAAGACTATGCTGTCACCCACACAAAAGCGCTTCAACAGTTACAGCGTGTTCATTATATATCGAGATAAGTCCTATTCGATCACGTAATGAATCACAAAACTAATTACAAAGCTGATGTTCGATAAATTAAACTTCTCAAATGGAAATTTTATATTATATAAATTTGTGTCTAAAAAATGTTATTACCTCATGAATGTATTTATGACGTCGTACCTATATGACAGATGACGTAATATTTTAGACAATATTTTAGCGTCTATGTAACAATTTCAATCATCAGACATCATATAATATCTGCACGTAATGTATATATACTTAAGTTCTTTCCAAAAGTAGGAAGGTCTCTCATTAAAAATAACGTGGCCTTTATTAAGGTAAGCGTACATTGCGAAATATGGCGTTATTTTTGCCAGGCAAAGGATCACGGTCCTTTTTATCTCCAACCCTCTTCGCTTATGCGTTGGTGTAACAACCCTACAAAAACCACGACTAGAAACCCCAGAAACAAGTCTGAGAGTATCTATAGACTCTCAAAACGGAAAAAAATGCGAAACCACATCTCAGAATAGGTGACATTTATGTATTTACCATAATCTTTGTTACATCATTGCTATAGTAGAAGGAACTTACCTTACATGAGAAAATATTTGTTCAACTTTAGTTGAATAGTTTCACAAATAGTTCAACACATAGTTATTAAGTAACTATATTCCCAACTCACGCAGTTAATTTGGCGTCTGAAGGTTTGTGGCTCTGCAAAGGGTTTCAAACTTTGACCAAAGTAGGACCCAATCAAAATGAAGCTACGTCTAAGTAAACAGATTGCCCAATAAAATAAGTTTATCTTATGTGGGAGCGCTAAGGAACTACCAAGTCAAGTTACTGAACTCCGATTACTTGCATTAACTTGTAACTTAATTGACTCAAAGAGTATTTTTGTTTCTAGTTTTGTCACGATAAGGTTCCTAAAGGGAGTGACTGCTGAGTGTAGTTAGTCAAGTTATTCTACGACTAACTCATCTTGCATCGGCTCAGACGTAAACACACTATGCGTATACACTCTGAAGGTAATGGTAAGTCGTTGTTTATATATCATTTGGTTTTATTTCCTTTGTGTATTGATTAAACTGCCTTCGACTTTCATCGCCTCGAGAGTTATTGTAGTAAACCTTATCGTTAACTAACTCTGCGGTATTTTAGATTTTTGTAAAGAGTTTATTTCTGGGCTATATTTAAAGAAAACGATAAATCCTATAAAATAAAGAATGAATTATGTTATTTTTACACTTTAGAAGTCGAACATATATTATTATTTCTTAGATCCCAGTAGGCCTCACTAAAAATTAGAAAAATTTAAAAAAGCACAATACCATATATTTAATAAAAATGACTGTTGTTACAAGCTATTATCCCTTATGTACATCTCGATGACCATGTCATCATTATGAAAGTGTCCTGTTACAAAATTACAATATGAAAAACATTTGTTTACAATCTAGACTAACCTATCTGGCAGTATTTTTATTGTAATATATTGTGCCATCGTGCTCTTGATATTGTATAGATACATTCTTGTTTTAAATATGTCGGCCGTTTCAGGAGTTCTGTCGCATTTCCAACGTGACTAACCGGCCCTTTGGTGATTTAGTTTAAGGTGGACATTGGGAAAGTTTTGGGGTACGTTTTCAAAAGGGGGTATGAGGATAATCTAAAACAACTTAAAGGTCAGTTACGCTATGTGACTAAATTAATAATAGTTTTTGACATTTAAAATTTGAATTTTTTTATCTACGTGCATTTTTTCACCTTTCTGGATAATACATACGTAAAAATGCTTTTTAATATAAAGTATTTATGTATGAGATTCTGTTTGTTATGTTATTATGAAACAGTCTAATTGCCTAAGTATTTGGTTATTTTAAATTAAGTTTGAATGGTTACAGTCACATTAGAAAAAGAAGAAAGGTCGTCACCTTATCTGTTGTTGATAAATAGTGGCTTTGGTCAAAATGACCGTTTTTAAAGTATCACAAGAAAATAGTTTAATAAAATATTTAAAAAAAAATTAAACGTATTTTACGTCTATTCATTGCTCTGAAGTCAAAATGTATGAAATGAAGTCAATTTCGTATAAGCGAAACGAAAAGTGTATTCAGGGGTAGATTTAACTTCCACACCAGATTTAATGTTTAAATATCTGCTGCCACAAACCGCAGTGCCATTTGCGTCTAAATGATTTTACGATTTTTTTTATAGCTTCCATTACAGAATAGGTTTTCTTATGATAATAGCTTGGGACCTAACTGCAATAAAACAGGAAAAATCGGTTCATTTTGTAGTTCTAGTTAATTAAATCAAACGAACGAAATATATTTCTATATATGGTTCATACCGAGTGGTGTGTAGACCGCTCTTTTCCACCAAGTTCAGAACATATCTGCCGACTAAGGACTACTCTTACTCCCAGCGCCAAGGAATATTATTATGGCCTTACTACAAAACTAAAATGTTCTTAGTCCTTCCAAATTTCTAATAGGAACAATAGGAAAAGCTTCATGAATATTAAGTTTATGAATGGAAATGGAATTCCCCGAAAATGCAGATAACATTAAGTGCATATGGTGTCATACTTGATACAGCCTACTTAAATTAGGTTTCACTTTGAACTTGTAGGTGTCCACAGCTATACACACCAGAGAATAGGAAGTAGCCTAGACATAGGGGCCGTGAATAGATTTATGGCTTAACAAGGTTCAAGGATGTGTCGGTCTCTTGATACTTGGGGACAGGTATAATCCACCCTTAGTGCAACGACGTAAATATTCCCAATTACTGCATGTACCAGCTCTCCATTATATAATTCGAAATGTAAACTGACTATTGATGCTCGAAAATGAGAACACCTAATTAGTCCTCAAAAGTCGACTCGCAAATACGAGGTCTGTTCAAAAAATACGCGGACTGTTTGAATTTCGCGGCTCTAGTTATTTTCAGGAGAATCCGCTTGGTGTCGCTAGGTTTGTATAAATCAGCTGATTAAAACTCGGTATTTCAGTTGCAGATATCTTCATTTGTTGATGAGTTAAACGCAGTTTAGCAAAGAGTGTTTTTTTCGTTTGTCGGATTGTAAAATGGACAGCCTGAAGGAGCAACGAATTGTTTTTTTTGAGTTTTGGGAATTAGAAAAAGTCACAAGGAGCAAGGTCAGGTGAGTAGGGAGGGGGTGGTAAAGACGCGAGTGTATGGCCAAAAACTCACGAGATCTGACTGCTGAGTGAGCTGGAGCATATACCAATTAAAGTTCTTGATCAAGTAGATTATAGTCTAACTGATAAGTGAATACAAGAAAACTGTGTTGCAAAGTTAAAATTATATATATTTAAATTTATTTTGGTCCCTTACTTTTAAAATATATATAATATTTATGAAACTTTTATTATTTTAAAGCTACATATACTTATCTTTATTATTATCGTATTCTTTACATGCATATCATAAGGAGTTGACAATGCATCCTGTACTCTGCTAATATTCTCCTTTCAAATCGACATTTGTGTTGATTTCATAACCATCCTGAAGCAAGCAACAGTCACTACATATAATACACGTAACCGTTGTGAAAACAAACTCTGATACGGATACTATTAGCTTGCACGATTTAAAATTTAAATTTAATAATCCTACTTTCAAAAAGTATCAGCGTATCATATAACGATTTAAAACTAGCTTTTATCGATTATAGTTCCATTCATGCATTACTTACATATAGGTAGCGCTGCGTGCAAGTGGGTCGGTGAAAGTGGAAAAAACCGCTCTTTTTTTAAAAAAAAAGGAGAGCTAGGACAAGTTTGACACTTGTCATGTTTTCTGAGCGCTGTGTCAAAGTTGGTACAGGGATAATCGATATAAATGATAAAGGTTGTCACTGTGATTTTGGCTATGTATTCTGTAAGTTTCTCTTCGCACGAAGTAATTTTACAGGATATGTCCAGTACAGTCATGTTTGCTAAGTTATTGTTTGAGCAGCATAGCTACCTTGAGGAATCTAAAATTACAAACTAATGTCAAAATTATATTTAGAAAGCATTGTATACGAACAATTCACCCTAAGATAAATGATATACGATAATTATAAGAAAAACATGTTACTTAACACACTTCCATTTTTTTAGAAGTATTTCCAGTCGATTGACAAACATTTTAAAATGTTCTTCCCTTTCACTTATAAATCAGATGTTTTTATAAAATACGAATGGTTCTTTGTTTTTCCTTTTTCTTCCACGATTCGTGAACTTATTTCTGCTTTGATCATGTGGTTTTCCTTTCTATTCTTCCTAATTTACAGATAATATTGCTAAATATTATTCTGAAATCATGGTTATTTAGAATAAAACAGTGGAAGCCCCCCTGACTCAGGAGAACAACCTCTATGAAAACAAATTCCCATCACTTTTGCCATACTTTCACTGACACTGAGACCCACTGATGTGTGTGATTGGACCATAGAACTAGCAAACAAAATTAACTCAAAACTTTGGTACGAACTATAATTTATTAATTCTGGATTGTTAGCACTGTCATGGTTGGTTGCATTTCTTCCCCTTCTTATTGCACTTCACTTCCTGAGCTAATTTATTAACTGTAAACCTTCTCCATTTTTAACAGGTTTCCACTAAACTTTCTATTCTACTCTAACTTCCTTTAACCAAACGTAACCCTTCCTGCACGTAAAACATATCCATTTACTAACACAGCCTAGAGTTTACCTTCTGCAACATTTATAAACATTTGGTTTGCCTAGTCAACTTTCATGACATTTTTCCCTTTAGCTATCATCTCTTCTCAGTCCCTGGAGGCTTCTCCTTTATGGAGTCTCCTGATAGTAGTCCTTTCTACTGAGCGTTTATGGCTCTAGCCTGGTCGCTCATTGGATTTCACCCTCCTTCATTCCGTTTTAAAATTTGGGTCTTAATGGTAGAGCTGACCAATTCTTTCCTGGTTTGTATTCGTGTTTCCTCCGATTAGAGACTTTCCTTTTCTCTTAGGAAAAGTATTTCATATGAATTCTCAATAGTATTCTAGGAAAATGCTACTCTCTAAACTTCTCGTGACCTGGTTCCAGTGTCATACGTTTTCCTAGTTCTCTGGTCTTCATCTTGAAAAATTAAGTCTCATGAAAATCTTACGTATTTTTAGATCACAAACGCTTAAGGCTTGTAAACGTTGCAACTTTTCAAATATGGAACTATATTTTCAGTCCTCGAATAAGGTTATTTTTAAATATAGCCTTTCCATATGAAGTACGTATACATCCTCTAGATGTACCACTAAAAGATTCTTTTAAAATATTATACAAATTATAATAAAGATAATCACAATAAATTTAAAAAATATCAAATACAAGTTAACAATAATTAATTTTATTGAATTAATACCACTCAATATATTCTATTTGAATATACGTCTATGAGTCATGGAGGATTACAACGCAGCTAGATACGTAGTATACAACCTTCATGAAAGGGTAGATCTCAGGTTATTTGCACAGAAATAACTGATAGTAGAAGCGGCAACTACTTGTTATCCCTCTGAAAGGCTTTAAATCGTTCTGACTCAACCACCGCCTTACAGGCTATTCTGCATCACCTCAAAGGAAATGCTGTAATAATGTGTAAAGATGCCCTATACCATCTTCTGATAATAAGAGAAATTGTTTTTCACTGGGTCACTGGTTATTGTGGCCTTGCTCGCTTTAGCTGGTTGTAATCCTCCTCAAAGGGACCTGCCCTTACGCTATTCACCTTCGTGCAGGTTTATAAAATGGATTATCTGCCAAATAGTGAAGACGACCTGGGAAACAGTAGCCTTTGGCAAAAGATCGGAGCGCATCGTAAGATCAAACGCCATTCCCAGTGACCTTCCGAGGGACGTCGTGGTTGCTACCTTTCGAGTGGCGATCGACTAGGAATATTTCCAGAACCATCTACATGGGCCTCGTAAACCCTTCTACCTTTTCTACTTGCCGAGAAGAAGAAGGTACCCCTCATCAACTAACCATCTGTAGGGCTCTGGATCACTTCAATAATGGTGACACCTTTCAGGGACGGTCGCGTCTCTACTGGGTGGCTCAGTGTCTATGCCAGAGTTGTCACGATCAGTCTTTGGCTGACAGTAAATAATATATTGCGTTTTATAAGCCAATTATTTTAAATCTAAGAAATAAATGAAAATAAAATCATTCCATTCTTTTAAAAAATGTCTTATAAAATTAAATGGTAGACATAATTCTTTCAATAGAAATATTAATAATATTTTGATGTTTGACAAATAACTAACTGCATTCAATTATTCACTCGAATAAAATAAAATTGTATCACAGCTGTTAAAGTTTGCATGTATGCAACCCACTACTGATAAAGGCAACAGACTTGTAAAAAATGTTTACCAAACACATATAGACTATTTCTGCCATTTACTTTCTTAATTTTTACAACACTAAAAACACTACATTTTCCAAATATCTATTTTATCTACCAACAGCAACTTATTTTTTGAATTATAACTATTATTTACCAACATCTAAAAGACTGAAGTGACCTAGAATGGAGATTGTCTAGCCCGTACATTCGTCCTTGCAAAACGTGCTTTACTTTATTAAATAAACCAGAGTAATACAAATAAATCACGAAGCATGTAAAAGAGCGTTGGAAAAAAATCAGCTTCTCTGAAAAACTCGGATGTCATTAAATCATTTAACCCAAAAAATATGCAACACAACCGAGGCTTGCTCTTATATATAACTGGGGATGTTGAACCGACTTTGGGGGTAATTAATAACCCACGCATTGGTTCTACAGCAGTTTTACAGTTAGGAGAGACAGTTGTTTGAAAATAACCGTCATTTCCTTTTGCTTTAATAATTCCACAATTATTTCAAAACAATTAGTTAATCTCATTGGTGCTTAAGAGGCCAAGTAATTCCATTTTCCTGTTTTATATTCTTGTCTGCATACTAAATATTCATATTTCAATTTATTTTAATGATGGGATTAAAATATTTTGCTTTTAATATTCCACCAACTTTACCTTTTTAGCTAGACGCCTTCTAGATGACCTTAATCTCTTCGAGCTATCTGTCGTATACTATTCTATCATATATGAGTTAATATAACCTTTTCTAACGACAAAGCACTTACAACTAAAAGAAATGAGTTATAATTGATTTCAAATTTTATGAGGCAAATTTAATTGGTTTAAAATTATCTCAACCAATTTCGTTAAATTTATAAACACATATGGTCGTGTTTGTAGTATGGATAAACACAATTAAATACCATTATCAATAATAAATATTTATAAATATTATACTGAATATGATTCTAATAATATAAATATAACTAATATATGTAATTAATATCAAATACATATTATATATTTATGTAATACATAGTAAAATATATTTAATAATAATTCGTATATTTACACTTTTACTATTGAAATGATAATATAAATATTATTGTATTATAAATATTTATATAAATAATATATAATAAATTAAATTATAATATTGTAATAATATAATAACTTACTTAATATTGTAGTATTTATCACAATTATATATAATAATACTATTTGTAATTATGTTCTTGAATACTTTATTTCTCCTTTATAAACTAGTGGTTTCTGACAACCTCTGAAAATTCACATTCTATGTGTTGATACTTGTTAAACGTAAATATATAGGGCTTTTTATATAATCATGTTGTGTTAAATATCCGTATAATTAATAAATATTAATTGGATTTTTCCTTTTAAATTATCGGTCGAATATTTTCATAGAAGTCTGCAATTGTTCCTAGTAAAATATGGTCATACGATTTCCCTAGTGAAATTATGAAACATTAGGAATGTTGGTTATTATGGTTTCAAAATTATTATTATATAAATATAAGAGTGCTATGAATAAATACTGACACTAAGGGCTTTTAAATTGTCAATTTAACATTTGTGTAGCTTTCTGCATGACGGAATTAAATGAATGCAAACGACTTTGAAATATTTTTCATATCAAACCGTTATCGGTAATTATCGTTTGAGAAACCTTTTCTGAGAAACCCGAAAATATAAAACCTATTTAGAACTGTAAAAATGCACAAAAACGAATGTAAGAAGTATTGAAAACGACTAAAGAATTTATAATGGACGTGACAAAAACAGAGTAGCTTTTGTGAATTTTAGTAAAGGGATTTTGAACGTTGAATAATTGGCAATCATATCGATACAACCAAAGAAACTCAAATAAAATCTCATTTCACAGACAGAATTTCCCAACATGTTGTTTTGTTCTGCCATAGAATCATGTAACAGATATTTTCAGTCTTACGAAGCTTTATGATGTCTACATTGAATCCTAATGGAAGTCGACACTCGCCACAATTATTCCGTTCCACGGAACTCCTGTTTCAGCTAATTAACTAACCACTTCCTCTTAACTTCGGTATGTATAGAGTTGTTGGAGGTACTAGCTTGCCTAAAGTGGTTGCTTCTTACGTTTGGCTACATATTCGCTAACAAAGATATTGTTTACATTAATGTTTATAATTATAATAATACTATGTGTTGAGTGTTTTGTTTTGTCTGTTCAACATTTATTATGATTATATAATATGTAGTTGCGAAAAGTATTATCTTCTATTGTTAATCTGCCTTTTAAATTTATTATAGTTTGTGTCTTTCTTTCTAGACTCCCAAGCAGCCATAATTGCAATAGCCGACAACTCTTCAACAGACTGTTCGAACATATTCCACTGCCGAGAAGCAATCTCACATCTTTTACAAAATGAATGGTCAATTAGCCTTCAGTGGATCCCAAGTCACGTCGGCATCACAGGTAACGAAAGAGCAGACGGACTTGCAAAATATGGAACGCAGATGGAACAACCATACGCAGAAACCACCTCTGCCAAACACCTTATTGATGCAATCCTTAAACGCTCCATTAAACAAGAGTATGAGGAAGCCAGCTGGGGGAAACAGTGGGCATCACTTAGCAGTCGCGGTCCTTTGGTGCCCACAAGCGATAGAGCAACTGCCGTAGCTGACTTTCGACTTCTGACAGGACACGACTATCTCCACCTCTACCGTTTTGGCCTAGCGGAGTCCGATACGTGTCCACTCTGTCTCAATGATTAGGGACCACATTTAAACCTGTCCTGAACTGGACGACCAGCTGTCCAGAACCGGTCGTTACTGGGAAGCTCGACGCCGAATTGTTCAACAACCAAGGCCGGGCATTGGATAAAGTAAAGTAAAATAAAGTCTTTTTTAAGAAATTCGATAAGAACAGTTTACTAGTGTCACGCATAAACTATGAATTACCGATATGCATGGTTTCCGAGGCAACATGCTTAGAACTATAGCAAGTAATCGTTCTATGTAAAAATCAAATTTATTGGCCGCTTAATAATAGTACGCATTTTACATGAATAACATACTGATAAAAAATATACTATAATAAATTGCCCATATAAGTAAAAATATGTGTTAGTAACGATTAGTAGATGATCCTAACATTACATTTAAAAAGTATTCTAACAATTCCATTCTACCTAAGAAAGTAAAATTATTGTTTACTTGTTTTTGGATTACTCCACCAAGTAGTACCTATGATTTTGCATATAGAACGAGAATAGATATAATCGACAATAAATTACGATTCTTCCATCTTTACAAGACAAATGGAACAAGATGAGAGTTTGAAAAATAATTCCTACAACCTTTTCGTAAGTAAAAGTGTTCAAAAAGTGTATAAAATACTTTGTATTCATCCACTCAAATTAAAATACATCCTTTTTCACTTGTGAGGAATGGTGATACAGTTAGTTTGTAGTTCATACAGAATTTTCAACAATAAATCATTATTTATGGTTATTTAAATAATTTTAATTTTATATAGGAGAAAAATGGCATGCAAAAACGTTCTACTAGGAGAAAGCTCAGAGGCAAAGTCGCATAGAATCCAATCGATGCCGATTTGTATTCAGTCAAGTGTTTGTATATTTTGACTGGCTTACCTAGTAAATCCTTCCCAAGTGGCTTATACGCTCTCAGTACGTGCTTGGGGCTCTGTATTCAAAATAAATTCTTAACACGTCAATCGTGTGTTTTCAACTTTTCTTTTAGGTTGAAAATGTAAATTGAAGTAAATCATAATATTAAAATGAGTATAATAGTAATACAATGAAAAACTATAATACGATAAAATACAGTATAATTATATATACATACACACACATATATATATATATATATATATATATATATATATATATATATATATATATGAAACTAAACAATATTCCAAAAAGAAGAGTAGTTATATTACATATATTATTCAAAGCTTTTCGCACTGACAAAACAGTGTCAACATCTCCAGGAAAAATTGTGTAAAAAAATATTTTACAAAAATTAAATCATATGTAATACAAACAACCATATATTTATAAGTATTGCACTTTATGTAATGTTTTCCATAACGTCAATGACCTTATAAATAGTTTGGTGCTTTGAACTCACTTGAATCTGTTCATCAATTAATCTGTCTTTCACATTATGTTTATAAATGTATAAAGTTTAACATACATATATCTTTACCTTTTGTTAAATTCTTTTAATAATTTCATATCTTCTATTTCAGAATATCTGTGTCAATTATTTATACAATACGTAGCCAAATTTTAATTGTATATTTTTGGTTTATTATAGGCGTTTTAAGGTTCTTTGTATCCTTTTTTGTAGCTTGTTGTTATTCCTGGAATAATTGATTACAATCTTGACACTTTATATTACACACACGATTTATTTCATACATATTATTTTCATTATTGTTATTGCTTATTATATTTTTCATTTGAATATCAGTTTTCTAAGTAATTTGTAAATCTGTTTTTTTAAATAATCTTGTAATTTTGTTTAATTCGTTACCAGAGAATGTAAGAGTTGTCCAAATTTTTCGTTTTGTATTATTTACAAAGTTTTTGTTGATTTTGTTTTATTATTAGGTTAGTACTTAATTTATCTATAGTTTTTCTTTTATATCAATTTTCTAATCCAGTTTGTTATATTATATATTTCTCTTTCATTTGATCATTTTGATATTTCATTTGATCATACTATTTGAAATTTATTAACATAAAGTTAAAAACAAACATTTATAAACAGATTCAAGTGAAATCAAGGCACCAAACTATTTATAAGGTCATTAATGTAGTACAATAAATTACACAAAGTACAACACATAAAGTATAAACATATGGTTGTTCGAAGTACATATGAATTATTTTAGAAATACATTTTGTTAAATAATTATTTTTCCTGCAGATGCTGGTACTGTTTTATTGGCGAAAAGCTTTGAATAATAAATGTACTAAAACTATGATTCTACTTGAAATATTTTTAATTTATTAACTATCTACTTGATATATTCACAAGAAACCTATCACCATATTTAATATATATATATATATATATATATATATATATATATATATATATATATATATATATATATATATATATATACATATTCACCTGACTTACTGAAAATAAGTTTTACCTGTAGGTTATTTTTAATTACCTTACCTTCCTGTAGTAACACCTTCAGGTTTCTGAATAATATAGCATCACTTACATTTATTCATCTGGCAACCAATTATTACAAGCTATACAAAATTACATTAATACGATGCAGTGACAAAGATTGATTGCTTAACTAATACTACAATTACTAAAAAGGTGGACTCTTGAGGCTTTAGATTTTTAATACAATAAAATTTAAAATGTACATTGTTATTTCCTCTTTCACTCGGGTCGTTACTATGCGATGTTCTATAAATAAAAAAGTGATGAAAAAAATAGATTAATTTTTATAAATACAATGAAATTAAATTGGTTCTGAGCTTACTAATTTATAAAGATCTGTTGGATAAATCTAATGTAAGAAAAATAGTGCTTATGGTTTGTTGAGATCCTGAAATCCTGGCCGTTGCTTTAACTGCTTTACTACACATTTACACATAAATAACTTACTCCCCCAATTTCTTTACTATCTACCTAATTCATTCACGCCGCACTTTTAAAATTTACACATACCAAAAACCAAAAATTTCATTAACTCTTTCAGGCCAGTTTGCCCCTTTTTAAACATTGTTTACAACTTTGTCTCTCTACAACATCTCCCTCTTCTGAAATTCCTCCATAAACCTAGCCATTTCTCCAATGGATTTATTTATAAAAAATCACCCCCATTTAGGTTCTTTAGTAAAATCAGTGTTTCCCACACAGCTTTTACAAATAGACTTCTTAACGGTAAAGTGTTAATTCCAAAGTTATTTTTGGTCCCTTGGAATTCTTTCTTCAATAGGTTTCCCACGGAACAGGTTTATTACTTCCCCGAAATAGAACAATGGTTAAGCCCTCTTGTCGGTACTTTAGTAAACTATTGTTGGTCATCCTTTTCTTAATATTTCTACAGATTTATTCGTATGGATACTACCTAAAATTATACTATATGCTTCATACTCCCAATGTCCGTGAATCGATAAAATTTGCTTTTGTTTTGAAATGGCAGCAACGTTGTGAATTTATATAGGCTTATATACAAGTATGAATCGCTATATTAGAGTCTGAAGTTTTAATGTACATTGGAAGGACTTCTTAGATTTGGGTTTTCTATAACGAATTGTATCTTACAAATATGAAAATTTAAAGTTTTGTATTTAAAATGTTTTAGTTTGGCTTTAAACCCATTAAATATTTTTATAGTACCCTGTACATTTTACCAAATGTAAATATTGTATATTGAGTAATTTCCACATTTAGAAAGAATACAATTAAAAGTATTTATAAAGTTGTGTTGAATTTTAAATAAATAAATAACGTAAAATGACATTTTCATTCTGGTTTAATGTTATAGATTGGAGAATCTGAAATCCATAACGTATCTCGTCAAATCTATGTAGATATGTCTCCTCGAAATGCCAGTTTGTTTTTATGTAGCAGAATATATTTATGACTATTTCACAGGTAAAAACTACATTTAAAATTTTTATGTATTTAGGAAAAAAAGATACTTTGTTTGGAAGCAGATTTTACAAAAATAAAAAGAAAACAATCGACAGTGGAAAAGAATCTTTTTATAAACAACCACTTCCTGCGCATAAACTTCTAATAATTCTTTCCATAAGGTTAACCAACGATAATTTCAGCTATAAAATATTTTTAAATATTAGACCAATTTCGAAATAGCTCATTACATGCATATTATTTGGTGTAAATACTAAATCGATGTAAACAAGTAGTGAAATAGAATTTCAACTCAATTCCTTCTTTGGTCAAGAAAGAAAATCTTTTTAGTTACTTTTAATTGAATAATTAGGGTTAATATAAATATGTAGGCCGATACACATATGTCAGAATCCCAATATAATGTGGCAAAATAGGCAAACAAATTATTTATTATAATTGGTTCAATAAACTTAATAATTGAGTTAATATTTGAAATAACTGCATTAACATTGTGGCATTAACTACAAGAAATAAAAAAATGTATTACAACCTATATGGCAGGATAAAAGTATACTTATTTATTTAATTAGTACTTATTTAGTACTTATTTATTTAATTATTGTAATCCTTAGATGAATTATTTTTCCTTGTTGAATATGTATGGCGAAATAAGACAATTTTCATAAACAAGAATTATTACATCATTTTAATGTTTGTTGAAGCTTTTCGCTAATTTACATTATCAGCATTTCCAAAATTTATAAACTACTGTTATAAGTAGGACTGTCTTACTCTAGTCACTTAACTGAACAGTGATTTATAAATTTTAAAAATTGTGATAATGTAAGTTAGCGAAAAGCTTCAACAAACATTAAATTGAAGTAATATATTCTTCTTTATGAAAATTGTCTGATTTCACCATATATATATATATATATCGCAATATGTATTCTTGTGAATTATTAAAGAACTAAGTCAAAATACAAATACAAGAATTATAATTGAATTTACAATTCAAAGCTTTTCGTTGGCTAAGAAAAATGATGTTCGTACTGTTAGCCAACGAAAAGCTTTGAACTGTAAATTCAATGATAAGTCTTGTATTAGTATTTTGACTTAGTTTTTTGTATATATATATATATATATATATATATATATATATATATATATATATAGAGAGAGAGAGAGAGAGAGAGAGAGAGAGGGTATGACTGTGAAGTTACTTTAGCATAACTTGTGCACAATACCTTTGTCGCGGTATCTGTGGCTTTGCTGCATTACATACGGCTTCTCCCGGGAAAACTTACCATTCTGTAGTTACCATAACTTTGTACAACGAGGGAAAATAATTAGTTGAGCTTTAGGAATGTGGTGCTTATTGAGATATTAGGAGTATAGTTAATTAGAATTAAAATTGTGGATTCTCTATTTATAATATTACTGAAAATCTTTCTAAAACAAATTTTTTCATTCAAAACTATATTCGGTTTCAGTAGTACCAGTAGTCTTCAGAATCTAGTCTGCATTATTAGATGCGTGTTGGGGGAGATTTTGTTAATACACTATGTTTTTATTTACGTTTAGTCATATTTGCTCACGAAGTAAGCTCTAAAAACTATATTTAGTCTAAGAGTCTAAACTACTTGTCCTCGGACGTTTAATGGATGGAACTGATGGACAATATTACCTTTTAAATCAACAGTATTGACTACGGAAGCTGCAGCAAACTGTTACAAACTTGGCAATACGTGTTCAGCCATGTCTAGAGGCGGACTGACCACATTTGTCTTGCAACCTTTAAAAACCAAAAATTCTCCTAAATATTCTGGACATGTAAGACACTAAAACACCTGACTTAAAAAAGTCTTACAATTATAATTATAAGCTTTATTGTATTCACGCTATATATGTATGTATATATATATATATATATATATGTGTGTGTGTGTTTGTGTGTTTGTGTATGTATGGGCATGTGCGTGAGTGTGTGTGTGTGTGTGTGTGTGTGTGTGTGCGTGGAGAGTGTGTGGAGGGTGTGTTTGTGTGTGTGTGTGTGTGTGTGTGTGTGTGTGGAGAGTGTGTGGAGGGTGTGTGTGTGTGTGTGTGTGTGTGTGTGTGTGTGTGTGTGTGTGTGTGTGTGTGTGTGTGTGCGTGCGTGTATGTATGGGCATGTGCGTGTGTGTGTGTGTGTGTGTGTGTGTGTGTGTGTGTGTGAGTGTGTGTGTGTGTGTGTGTGTTTGTGCGTGTGCGTGCGTTCGTGCGTTAGTGTGTGTGTGTGTGTGTGTGTGTGTGTGTGTGTGTGTGTGTGCGTGAGTTCGTGCGTTAGTGTGTGTGTGTTTGGGGGGGGGGGGTGTCTGTGTGTGTGTGTGTGTGTTTGTTTTCATGTGAGTGTGTGTGTGTGTGTGTGTGTGTGTGTGTGTGTGTGTGTGTGTGTGTGTATGTGTGCGTGTGTGATAGCGACCATTATTATAGTGTTAAAATAAAACCTAAATATTTTTTGTTTGCCTACTTCATGAAAATGATATTTAGAGAATAAAGTGTAATTTTATGCGGAGTTTACTGAGTTCATTGTCTCTTGGTCGTCTTTAGTCAAACGTCATTATAGTTATTTGATTAATTATTTCCATCCAATAGCCAGTACAGTTTTAACTATCTATATGTATTTAAGGCTTGTACATCCATGCATAAATAGATATGTGTTTGTGTATAGGATCGCGAATCTTTATTCTTTCTTTATTATTATTCATTATATTAATCAGATTAGGAAATTTGTTTTTTTTTAAATTCTGCCTCTTCGGTATCCTGTAGAGTGTCCTTGCGGTAGGTGAGATCAATTATCGTCTCAACAAGAACAGGGACTTAAACAATAAGTTCAATTTATCAATACGATTTCCTAATATATATCTGTTAATATTTTCTGAAGTAAATAATATTTTTGTTAACAACTGGTGGAGTGTTGATTCTAAAAGCAAATGTATTCAAGTTGAAATTTGTTTTTTTCTATATACTCCTCGTTTATATATAACCTCTGTTTTCAAATAATATTATTGGCCACTAGGTCACATATCTACTTCTTATATTTATTCCATCCTTATATTATATTCGATGTTTATTTCTATGATTTATTCAGAAAGGGTTGATTAATACAGGTCGTTACTAGTAGCTTTCCTTACAAACCCGCCCCTATATAATGTCGTGTAATGTGCTTTGTTGAGGTGCTAAATATGTGTTGTGAATCGTAACACAAGACACCATCCCTTGTGTCCATAGTCAAAGCAACCCTGAAGCCTGACTAATTTCTAGGCAACAAAGTCTCTACAGTAAATTCCCTCTCGGGTGTGCACCATTTATAATACAGTGAAGCCACAGATACCGCAACAAAGGTATTATTAAGCACAAGTTACGCTAAGCTTACAGTTATAAGCTAGGCATGTACGATTGAGCAATAAGCTAGTCCATTTGTATGATAAATGGCAATAATAGCAATAGCCATTTTACAAAAACAAATTTCACAAAACTGTTGGTTTATATTCCAAAAAAGTAAACACAATTAGTAGGCTACTAAAAAGTACTGCGTTTTTGATGTAATTATTTTAGGTATATAATATTCATATAACATCTCGTTGGTGTTAAAACGTGTTTTAAGCTTGTATAATATACTGGTGCATTAGTAGATCTATTAAAAGTTTACTATAATATTTTATTTAATAAATAACTATAAACCCTGGCTACAAATATCTAGTCAACCTTTTTGTGCATCTCACTTACGCAGTTGGCAATATCAGAAGGTTATAACTATCATTACCTTGGATATGAAACGCTCTGTGGATTATAACTGTGTATGTGTAATGTACATAAAGGCTTTGAAAATATTTGTAGCCAATGTTTATATATATTTATTATATTTACACTACTTAGATCTAGTGATTAATGGACATTATTACAATTATAACATACTTATAAATACAGGAATAAACATTTATTTTTAACAATAAAATATATAAAATTCTACTCATAGCAGATAAACAACATCCTCTCCGAGCAAACTCTCTAGATATCTATAATATTATTGACTTTATTTCATACTTCTTATGATTTAGACAGTTTAAAGTTACAAGAGTTGTTTTTTTCAGTATCCATATTGTAGGAGAAAAAGAAATGTTTTACTGTACTTAAGTACATCATTAATTTTATACACGTCAAGTGTGCCTATTTTAATGAGTACCTTTTTTCCTTTTCTTTAAGTTACATTAGGTATTCTGTTACATTACGTACTGTACAATTCAGACGTGTAGGTGAATGAGCTGTATGCAGTTGCACAAGTAGAGCTGCGAATATTTTACAGTTGTTCATGTCACGTATTCAATTTTCCAGTTTATTTCGTAAAATAGTTCCTTTTGAAGCAATTGCAACAATACATATGGCGTTTAATTTAATTTGGAGATAAGTTCAAACTATCGTCTTGTGATAGCTATACTATAAATATATATATCAATTATTATTTATCTAATATTAAAAACCTGATTTAGCATTTATCAGTGTCCATTGACTCTTACACTCTGTGTGTGTGTGTGTGTTTTAATTATTAGTTTGGAAAAGAGTTTTTATTAAATGTTGCTTAACATAAATTGCTAGTTAGGATGAAAGTTTATAGCCTAGTTTTCATAATGCCAACTGATACTTCAGATACTTCTTTTCTCTCTCTGCATCTGCGCCTTAAATATATACATCCCTCATGAACAGTTTTGTCATGACGCTGTCAATATTACATGTTAGGGGAAAAAACAAATTTTAAAATTTGAGAACAAAATGGAAATAAATTTCAGGTGTGAATCTATTTTCAAGCAACTTTGAGGAAATTGTCGAACTTAATGAGTGAAAAATAAATAATACACAATATAACTGTATTTCAAAGATAATTTGTAATATTTATTGAACATCTATAGGTAATGTGAATGCAGTTAATAATTTAACATTGTTAACAATAACATTATAGACATAACACTTATAAATTTCCTTCCTCTGCTAGAATGTATAAGCTTATCAAGATTCAAAGTAGAGGTAGGAATTGTGCAGTTAATTAGCCCAGTAATGAGCATGATTTCCTGCGAACACTACCATTGGAGTTAATTATTGTTGGTGTTAAGGATCCATTAAAATTCAATTTATCCGTCACGGGAGCTTCGCTAAGTTGCTAAACCCCCAACAGGTGCCTCATTGTGACAGTTCATTTTGTGGGTTTCCGTCGGAAGTTTGAAGTAACCATTTTATCCTTAAATGATCTAAAATTTAATTATTTTATTTCGAAACGTAATGTTTTAATACCTCGTTTTAAATACCAACCATATCATACTGGTCCCAAATGTCCAATTTAAAAGAGCAGTTTTCATTTTAAAAAGACATTTCCGCAGCAGGGTGAGCATAAAAGAGTATGTCGGAGAACATAAATGACCTTGGATCTTTTACAGCAAGAATATGCCTAGTGTTTGACATTGACACATGCGACACACACATACTCGCGCATGCACATAAAACACTAATGTTTGTATATGTTTCAACAAATTAATGGAAAGCACTGTTTCAAGTTAAAAGTAAAATCAATTAAATGTAACAAAATAATAGTTACTAATTATTTACTAATTTTTAAGTAAAATAATTGTAACTAAATAATAGTTACTTATTATTTACTAATTGTAAAGTACAAGTGCAAGTACAAGTGTAATTACAATTAAATTACAGTTACCATTATTTACTTATTGTTAAGTACAGTTAATTATAACTACATTATAGTTACTAGTTATTTACTAATTTTTAAGTAAAATTAACTGTAACTAAATAATAGTTACTTATTATTTACTAGTTGTAAAGTACAAGTAATTACAATTAAATTACAGTTACCATTATTTACTTATTGTTAAGTACAGTTAATTATAACTAAATTATAGTTACTAGTTATTTACTAATTTTTAAGTAAAATTAACTGTAACTAAATAATAGTTACTTATTATTTACTAGTTGTAAAGTACAAGTAATTACAACTAAATTACAGTTACCATTATTTATTTATTATTAAGTACAGTTAATTATAACTAAATAATATTTACTAATTATTTACTAATTGTTAAGCACAATCAATTATAACTAAATAAAAACTAACGAATAACGTTTACATTACAGATGTTGTAGTGATTATCTTGTAGTATCATGACTAATGACGATGTTCTTTTAATTTCATGAATATTTTGGCGGGACAAATAATTATTAAATACAACCATTTTTAAATGTTGTATGTATTTTAGACAAACAAAAATGTTCCACGCCGTTTTTACTGGTTTACATTATAAAATACAATTCTTCATGAGAAATATAACTCACATTTAGTTTTAAACTTATATTGTTCACGCATCCAATGCAATGTTGCCATATCGTCAGTAACCATGTGAAGGCTTCTTCGCTTGTTTGCTAAATATATCGTTGTTAACTTTATGTTTAAACATTTCAAATAGTTTTTTTTAATATTTGTTCATTTTTCCATTTTTTTTTACTATTACCAGGCAGATATGTTTTTATTAATCTATATATGTATATATATATATATATATATATATATATATATATATATATATATATATATATATATATTTAAAGTTAATAATAGATTTAAGGAATCTAAATTAACGAAAACTGTTTATATATATATAAAGAACATCTAACAGTTTACACAACACAGACTACATACGTAGTTTCGTTCTGTAACATTAAATTTAAAATTTATGTAATGATAATTTAATATTTATGAAGCTATTTAAATTATACATTTTTTCCTTTTCAATTACCTTTGTAAAATTATCTTCACCTCTGTACATTCACAGGCAGGTGGGTTTTATAAAAGTCAGTATTTCCACAGTTGTCACATATCCCAGATGTGAAACAACGACGGAGGATTTGTAACGCTATGACAACTCCTCGCGCTATTGTTCTCTCAGCCTTGCTGACTTCTAAATACATATTCAGTTTTAACTTTATTTTATACCAAAGTGAGGGAAACAATATTATAAGAGTGTGTTATTGCTTCATTCACTGATGGAATACGAAACTCTTACGGTTATTTCTTCAAATCAACTCCTTTGCACAAAGTATTTATATAAACACATCTTGAAAGTCTGACTCATTTCCTTTACATACCTTATTGATATAAACATATCTAGGATGGCCGACTCATTTCCTTTGCATACCGTATTAATGTAAATATATCTTGAAAGTCCGACTCATTTTCTTTGCATACAGTATTGATATAAACATATCTTGAATGTCCGACTCATTTCCTTTATATACCGTATTGATATAAACACATCTTAAAAGTCCGACTCATTTCCTTTATATACCGTATTAATATAAACACATCTTGAAAGTCCGCCTCGTTTCCTTTACATACCGTATTAATGTAAATATAACTTGAATGTCCGACTAATTTCTTTTACATACCGTATTGATATAAACACATCTTGAAAATCCGAATCATTTCCTTTACATACCTTATTGATATAAACACATCTTGAAAGTCTGACTCATTTCCTTTACATACCTTATTGATATAAACACATCTTGAAAGTCCGACTCATTTCCTTTACATACCGTATTAATATAAACACATCTTGAAAGTCCGCCTCGTTTCCTTTACATACATTATTGATATAAACACATCTTGAAAGTCCGCCTCGTTTCCTTTACATACCTTATTGGTATAAACACATCTTGAAAGTCTGACTCATTTCCTTTACATACCTTATTGATATAAACAGATCTTGAAAGTCCGACTCATTTCCTTTACATACCGTATTGATATAAACACATCTTGAAAGTCCGCCTCGTTTCCTTTACATACCTTATTGATATAAACACATCTTGAAAGTCTGACTCATTTCCTTTACATACCGTATTGATATAAACACATCTTGAAAGTCCGACTCATTTCCTTTACATATCGTATTGATATAAACACATCTTGAAAGTCCGCCTCGTTTCCTTTACATACCTTATTGATATAAACACATCTTGAAAGTCTGACTCATTTCCTTTACATACCTTATTGATATAAACACATCTTGAAAGTCTGACTCATTTCCTTTACATACCTTATTGATATAAACACATCTTGAAAGTCCGCCTCGTTTCCTTTACATACCGTATTAATGTAAATATAACTTGAATGTCCGACTAATTTCTTTTACATACCGTATTGATATAAACACATCTTGAAAGTCCGACTCATTTCCTTTACATACCGTATTGATATAAACACATCTTGAAAGTCCGGCTCACTTCCTTTACATACCGTATTGATATAAACACATCTTGAAAGTCCGACTCATTTCCTTTACATACCGTATTGATATAAACACATCTTGAAAGTCCGACTCATCCTTTGCATACAGTATTGATATAAACACATCTTGAAAGTCCGCCTCATTTCCTTTACATACCTTATTGATATAAACACATCTTGAAAGTCCGACTCATTTCCTTTGCATACAGTATTGATATAAACACATCTTGAAAGTCCGCCTCATTTCCTTTATATACCGTATTGATATAAACACATCTTGAAAGTCCGACTCATTTCCTTTATTTACCGTATTAATATAAACACATCTTGAAAGTCCGACTTATTTCCTTTGCATACAGTATTGATATAAACACATCTTGACAGTCCGCCTCATTTCCTTTATATACCGTATTGATATAAACACATCTTGAAAGTCCGACTCATTTCCTTTATATACCGTATTAATATAAACACATCTTGAAAGTCCGACTTATTTCCTTTACATACCGTATTATTGTAAATATAACTTGAATGTCCGACTAATTTCCTTTACATACAGTATTGATATAAACACATCTTGAAAGTCCGACTCATTTCCTTTACATACCTTATTGATATAAACACATCTTGAAAGTCCGACTCATTTCCTTTGCATACAGTATTGATATAAACACATCTTGAAAGTCTGCCTCATTTCCTTTATATACCGTATTGATATAAACACATCTTGAAAGTCTGACTCATTTCCTTTATTTACCGTATTAATATAAACACATCTTGAAAGTCCGACTTATTTCCTTTGCATACAGTATTGATATAAACACATCTTGAAAGTCCGCCTCATTTCCTTTATATACCGTATTGATATAAACACAACTTGAAAGTCCGACTCATTTCCTTTATATACCGTATTAATATAAACACATCTTGAAAGTCCGACTTATTTCCTTTACATGCCGTATTATTGTAAATATAACTTGAATGTCCGACTAATTTCCTTTACATACAGTATTGATATAAACACATCTTGAAAGTCCGACTCATTTCCTTTACATACCGTATTGATATAAACACATCTTGAAAGTCCGACTCATTTCCTTTACATACCGTATTGATATAAACACATCTTGAAAGTCTGACTCATTTCCTTTATTTACCGTGTTAATATAAACACATCTTGAAAGTCCGACTTATTTCCTTTGCATACAGTATTGATATAAACACATCTTGAAAGTCCGCCTCATTTCCTTTATATACCGTATTGATATAAACACATCTTGAAAGTCCGACTCATTTCCTTTATATACAGTATTAATATAAACACATCTTGAAAGTCCGACTCATTTCCTTTACATACCGTATTGATATAAACTTATCTAGGATGGCAGAATCATTTCCTTTTGCAAACCGTATTAATGTAAATATATCTTGAAAGTCCGATTCATTTTTTTTGCATACCGTATTGATATAAACATATCTTGGATGGGCGAATCATTTCCTTTGCATACCGTATTGATGTAAACATATCTTGAAAGTCTGACTCATTTCCTTTACATACCGTATTGATATAAACACATCTTGAAAGTCCGAATCATTTCCTTTCTATACCGTATTGATATAAACACATCTTGAAAGTCCGACTCATTTTCTTTGCATACAGTATTGATATAAACATATCTTGGATGGCCGAATCATTACCTTTGCATACCGTATTGATATAAACATATCTTGAAAGTCGGACTCATTTCCTTTACATACCGTATTGATATAAACATATCTTGAAAGTCCGAATCATTTTCTTTCTATACCGTATTGATATAAACACATCTTGAAAGTCCGACTCATTTCCTTTACATACCGTATTGATATAAACTTATCTAGGATGGCAGAATCATTTCCTTTTGCAAACCGTATTGATATAAACACATCTTGAAAGTCCGACTCATTTTCTTTGCATACAGTATTGATATAAACATATTTTGGATGGCCGAATCATTTCCTTTCTATACCGTATTGATATAAACACATCTTGAAAGTCGGACTCATTTCCTTTACATACCGTATTGATATAAACACATCTTGAAAGTCCGAATCATTTCCTTTCTATACCGTATTGATATAAACACATCTTGAAAGTCCGACTCATTTTCTTTGCATACAGTATTGATATAAACATATCTTGGATGGCCGAATCATTACCTTTGCATACCGTATTGATATAAACATATCTTGGATGGCCGAATCATTACCTTTGCATACCGTATTGATGTAAACATATCTTTTAAGTCCGACGCAATTCCTATGCACACCGTATTGATATTGACATATCTTGAAATACCGACTCAATTCCCTTGCATACAGCATGACTATAAACTATTTTTGATACCCCGGCTTGTCATTTTCTTTTAAATAGGTAATACATGTTAAAATAGAAATATGCTCGCATTTAGTAGAAGTTCGAAATATCGGGACTCGGGATTTCGAGACTCTACTGTATGTATGTATATATATTAAATAACTTTTCTTACAATATAATAATTGAATAACAATTTTCAATAACAAGAATTCCCTTAATTTATATATTTTCAAGTCTATTTAATACAATGTTTAGTCCATCCTGAGATTGGAAAACCAGAGTTTTTTGTATGTATATATATATCCTGATAAAAAATATTAAAAAAAGAAATTCAAACAAATGTAAACATTCAAAAGAGTTACAGGCAAGTATTCTACACGTACAGGGTCCCTAATAATAATCCCTACTTAGAATATTCTAGAGAACCTAGAGTATTAATAATGAACGTCAACCATTACCATCGTTAATGCTTTAATTAGAGTTAAGGTGTCTTTTAAAAGCAAAATGGGAATTCGGAAGCGGTATGAGGGACAGAAATATACTGAAATAATGGATTACTTCTATCCTTTTCCTATGAAAGGGTAATATGAAACAACAAAAAAAGTAATGTAGAATCGTCAAAGAGGGTAATGTGGAAAAAGAGAAAGTAATGTGGAAACAGTATAGTAATGTGGAAAAACAAAGAAAGTAATGTGGAAACAACAATGGGAGTAAATTGGAAACAACAAAGAAAGTAATAAGGAAGCAACAAAGAGAGTAATGTGGAAAAACAAAGAAAGTAATGTGGAAACAACAATGGGAGTAAATTGAAAACAACAAAGAAAGTAATGTGGAACCAACAAAGAGAGTAATGTGGAAACAGTAGAGCAATGTGGAAAAAACAAAGGGTGCAATGTGGAAACAGTTGAGTAATGGGGGAAAACAAAGAAAGTAAGGTGGGAACAATAAAGGGTGTAATGTGGAAACAACAAAAAAGGTAATGCGGAAACAACAAAAAGAGTAATGTAGAAATAGTAGAGTAATGTGGAAAACAAAGAAAGTAATGTGGAAACAACAATGGGAATAATGTGGAAAAAGTAAAGTAATGTGGAAACAACAAAGGGAGTAATGTGGAAGTAGTAGAGTAATGTGGAAACAACAAAAGCAGTATTGTGGAAGATAAAAAGAATGAAATGTGGAAACAGCAATATAAATGTCGAATCAGCAAAGAGGGTATTGTGAAAGCATTTCTGCATTTCCCTTATTACTACTAATAATTAAAAATATACATTGGCCTATATTTCTTGTGATTTTGTTTCGTAATTGAAAAAATGGCCGATTTTAAGTCAATAAACCCTTTTTAATAGATGCTCACTAAAAACTGTGGATTAGTGAGTAAAATTTGTGGTCGGTAATAAGTGACATTATTGTATATTAGTTGTAAAGATTCACGTTTTTACTTTTTCAAATAAACCTAATTAATTTTTCTTAGCCCGTTTGTACAATTTATATTACTAAAGTTAAAATAGGCAATGTTGTAATTATTGCGCTAAATGTTGTAATTATATCCTTACATACTATATTATATATTTAATATTTTTTGTTTATAATATTTTTTTAATATGTGAGGTTATAATTTATGCTTTTATTTTAACACCACTATTTTGAAAATAAGGTTCAAATTTTTTAATGACAAGTTATTTCGTCCTAGAAAACCAATTTTTCCTATTGATAGCAATAGATAGAGGATATTCTTATTGAGTTTCAATAGAAATGGGTGAAACATATTTCTACCGATCAATAAAACAATTTCTAGTAACAACCAAAAAAACGTCCATATTCAGACTATACTTGTTCCACTATACTAAAACATTGTAGATTTCTAATCGCTTTTACATTGAGCTTTATAGGAGACATGCTGACACCCTATATTTTTATAACAGGAAAGTGTTAAACAAATCAAAAATTATAATGTAGATGAGAGTTTGTATAGTTCGAAAAACTATTGTTGCAATGATATATAACTATATGGCGGAGCTAGGGAAAGTTTTCCCGCCATAATAGATACACCTTTAAAATAAAACTTTGACCTTATACAGACTGGGAAAATCGTTATAGTAATGTACATGTGATGTCGTTCAACTTGGGTCGGTGTTGTTTCAAGCCGGAGAAGTTTAAATTTTATTGCGAATAATAAGTACGATTAAAGTGTAATTATATTCACAATGGCTGCATTGTGGTTTTTACTGCTAATAGCTAGCAAAAGCCTTTATTGGGCTTTTAAGAAAATTTTACAGTCCATATTTCAAATTAGTTTGGTTCTTCTACCCGCAGCAGTCGTAAAGAACAAATCCTCAGTTATGTTATTTTCTAAGTAGAATTATAAGGGGTGTTTACGAACTTTATTTTCTCCTAGTGAATTTGAATAACTCCATTGATTAAATGGTTATCTCAGTCTTTTATTGCATCCGTTACTCTTAAATGGACATTACTCATAAGTCATGTAAATACCATTTCCATTATTCTATCTGGGGTTTTAAGATTTCCCCACGCTCTCTACTACAGATGTGTCTACTTTTTACTCCCTCTTGTAACAACAGTGTCTAGAAGAGTATCAGGGATTAGGTAGGACTAGGTACTTGAGATAAAGGAATTTATATCGTCACGTGGAATGAGTGCTACCAAAACTGGAACTCCAGATGTGTCTCCCAATATCCGCTCTTATAATAAGGACTGTATTTCATCTAATTGCTAATTCCGTAAGTCTATTTTTTTCATATCTAAGGTCTAACCCAGACAGGAAAAGATTCTGAAGTTTACAACAAACGAACAATTAGGAGTGATTTGAATATTAGTTTGGTAAAACGTTTGTTTACCATCCGCTATTTTTAAACTGACAATAATACTTGCCGTTGTAAACCATTTCAATGTATTAATCACTTAAACAATAGTTTAAGACTATCCGAACTTTAATTTTTTTTAAATTTAAAGTTCGGATAGTCATAAACTATTGTTTAACTGATTAATAAGATTCACCGAGCGTAATAGACTATAAAATTCAAAAATTTCAATGTATCCTAAATTTACCAGAAATTCCACCACCTAATAAATAAATAATTTTATTATTAGGTTAATTTTGCTTTTAGATTTACCCGGTAAATATTGTAAATTTGATGAACCCGTCATTATTATATTATTATTTGGTTTTCTCTATCTCTTTTAGAAACGAATTTTAATTTGTATTTATGAGTCATTATATATTTTAAATAAAACAAACCTACATAAAGTGTGAATTTATTCATGCATTTTGTAGAACGAAAATAACCAGAGATAAGACAACCTAAGGGCGTGCCTTTTGTACAGTTTTGTGTTTTTATTGGGGCAAAGTACGAGTGACTGAAATAACAGGCAGGTCGTAAGAAAATAGCAGGGCAAGATGTCTTCGCACTTACTTAGAATAATGGAGCCTCCGAAGGCTGGAATAAGCTATAAAAACCTTTTTGTACGGGGAGAGATTCCTTGGTGAATTTTAAAAGCTCCTTGCCGTACGTTTCAGGTTCAGAGGTGGTCCGAGTAATTTGAAACGTATTTTACGCACGTGTTTTCGAATCAATTTAATGTTATCGTACTTCGTACTTGATGCGTTTAGTAGTGTCGTGCTTTAATATGTTTATTTCACTGTAACTGACGTAATGGGGAGTTATTTGTAGGAATATCTTTAATTAGAAGCAAAATCAAGTAGAAGATTCCTAGGAATAGAAAATAGTGTTTATATTAGCAAAATATTCCAGGGAAACATTTTAGCGTAAAAACATTTTCCCATTGTGTTTACTAATTAGACTTTAATTACAAATAAATATATTTTAATGATGAATTTGACATTTTCAAAATAGTTTTTTTAAAGAAGATATAAGTGCTAAAAATTATACTGTAGCTTAGAATATAAACCAACTTAAACGTAGAAACCAACATAAACCAAGATAGTCTGATAATAATGTATTTACAAATAGAGATCATTAAATAATGCAGACAATAACACACTTTTAATCAGTTAAAAATTAAAAACACATAAAAATAAAACATACTCTTATACAGTCATTCAATGGTTATAATTACAATTAACTAAATATTTTAAAATATATATTAAAAATATTAAAATATATTACACTAAAATATTATTAAATATAACCAAAAATACATTACTAACTACAACAAACACACAAAAAATCATTTAAATATCAAGAACATAAGCGTCACATGTAAAATGAAGCATTTGTTTTGTAAACATTTCAGTAGTAATAAAAGTCAGACAGTCATTTGTTGTGAGTCTCCGCTTCTAGCTCCCTTTTTTATCGATTACTAGTGACGTATTTATCTATATTAACAACCCTTTTGCAAAGAGAATTATATAGTTATATGCCTTTACACACGAACCTATATATATATATATATATATATATATATATATATATATATATATATATATATATATATATATATATAAATATATATATATATATATATATATATATATATATATATATATATATATGTATATATATATATATATACGCTTGTACTTATATGAATCAATTGAATTAATTGATCCAAATAATAAATATGTAATTGAATGGTGTGCAAAGTAGAACACCTGACTATTGCAGGGTGAAGTTGAGTTTAAAACCATTTTAAACCAAAGACCTTTCAAACCGTGTGCTTTTCCAATCCTTAGTCCTTTCAGAATATCTATATGAAAACATTGCATCAAACCCAGGTAATGTTAAGCGGGCCAAATATGGTCCTGATATGTATTGTTTTTTCTTTAAAGCAGTATCCTTAGTATAACTCGGTACTTTGCCTTCTAGTCTATACTAATGGCGTAACGATTATAGCTGTTTCGTCGTAAACTGGAGAGCGATAGATCGGTAGGAAACAAGAAGTTAGCCCTATTAAAAACATTGGTTTTTGTAGTGCGTGTTGCATCAAAGACCATCGCTAAGAGAATGCAGGCGTTGTGGTAGTTTAAAAAACTGATATAAGTAAATTTGTTCAAAACGTTATGTAAATGTTCTGGTTAATATCGGAAATTCAATAAAATTATATTTATAGCGAGTTTTTGGCCTTGTTATATCTACATTATTGTAATATAAATGCTATACCTCATATTATAATGCCTGTGGAATGCTCTTTTGCTTCCTTTACCCTTGCCCAAGTCTATTCTTGTTCTTCGAGGCCCAGCTTACTGGTGAATAGCTATAGTCATTGTTACAATGATAGAAATAAATAATTGTAAACATATGTTTATAAGTTTAGCAAGAGTGTGTACATATGGTTTTATCTCAACGGTAAAAGAGGTGGTTCTAAATCTTATTACATACTGGTTATATGTTCCACTAACGCCGACGACAATGTTGCCTTCCTCAGAGTTTGTGAATGACTGTTACCCGATCACAAAGGAGGCAATATTGTCACTAAAACTATTGTGTAACAATAAACTAGTCTGTAGTGAGGTTTTGAGCCAACTCTTTTAATATTTACCGTTGTGAATTGTTCTTACTAATTTTACTATAGGACCTATGTGGTCTTATATAAATGGCAGAGTTTCAAAAGTATTACACATATTTTTCACTCTTATTCCTAATAATTTATTCAAACTGGGTTTAGACGGCAAGTTTATATAGGAATCAACTCAGTGTAAGTTGAGAGAAAGCAATTATCGTTCACAATTAAATGGGTGTTAGAGTGTCAAATTAACACGCCATTCTGTACAAAATTGACGTAGTTTATTAGATAACGTTTAAATTTTTTTAAGTGCAAAAAGCGTTTCTAAAACCAAACAAAAGACACACACACACCAAATGAAACATTTCTCAATTGATTGAAAGGGTTACTCAGATAAACATATAGAGCAAATAGTATTGTCAAGGATTTAGTTTTTATGTTACTGTATGATAATGACTAAAAATATTTGACACTTTCACGTCTGTCATCTGTAATTCAACAGCTAGTACACAAAAACTGTTACAATTTACCTCCTTTTCTCCGAAACACCTCTGTTTATAACATTAAATTTCAGACGCTTTTTTTATCTTCCATATTATTCAGGAGATATTATTATTTTGTGCAATTGTATGTTTATTACACGTACCTAAAGTTCCAGCTAATTGTATAATACACTTATATAATTTGAT